>CM067218.1:152562895-153162895 GCA_034190945.1 Octodonta nipae
TTCCCGGAACAAACAGGGAAATGGACAGTTTAAAAATTGCTCTGAGACAAAATGGATGTACAAACCGAAATATAGAAAGAGCCCTAAAGTCATAACCGAGACAAACAGACGAGGAGCATGAGACGCCCCCCCCCCCACTATAACAACCCAACCAGAAATAACCAATCAGCAAGAGTGAGGCGTGGCCAATCGCCACGCATTTGTTCACGGTACCAATAAGCGAATCCATAAGCGCCGAATCGCAACTATATAACAGTGCGCGCGCTACTTAATATCTTAGTATTCGAGTAACTAGAAGCGTAAGCCCGAAGAGGGCAGATGTGATTCTGCCGAAACGTCGATATTTAAAGTACGCGGATGAATTCTCGGAAACCACTTAACACATTTAATACCCGCAACTTAAAAATAAATGGATGATACATAAAGTGCAATCACCTACCAAATTTAATTATTATAACATATGCTGGATATAATTATTAAATTAAACTGTAACGTTATGGGAAGGATTTTGTCCACTTAGATGCTGATGTGTATCACTACATTCCTGAAGAATATTTACAATGGAATTAGTCATGCAAGATTAAAAATACGTTTAACCAAAGGGATAATCAATATCAACAATATATTATAATAACTATATTTTGTATTTAATGCATGTTTTGATAATTTCAATAAATGTAACATTCCAAACTTGAGTTTAATCATTTTTTCAAAGACATATAGGCAATAAGTCACTAAGAATCATTGTTAGACAAGTTTTAAGAGTTTTTGTTCCATAGAAGAAGTATTACCAGAAGCGATTTTACAACGTCAGCCACAGACCCAATCCTTAGCGTAAAAAAATCCTAACTGACCAACCTCAGTCAATTTGAAGAAATGAATAAAAGGTTCTAAACAGCTTTATTCAAAATAATCTATTTATATATTATTTGACCTGATGTTTTAGTACTTACAGATACGTTTCTATTTCTCCTGTGTTAAAAAATCTTATTATCGAATATCACGAACATACTAATTGTAATTAAAACGCTACCTAATAGGTGCAATCACAATATTCAATTTCAATTGGTCCCTATTGGGCCCAACTAAATAGGGTGTTTCGTGGTTTTGCTGTGTAGCTGGCCTATTCAACTCTTGGAACGGTATCAAATCGTCCACGTTCATGACTTTATCTTGCTCAGAAAAATGGTGCACTTTTTCTTTTACCTCCATAATATGCTCCACCCCTCCCAAAACTCCGTAAATCAGTACTGAAACCTTAACTCTCATCTCGGGTTCAGACTGTTTGCTGCAAGTCAGCGACAGTCTCACGGTACTTATCATCTCTTGCGGTACTTCTAGGGTGCCCTGCCAGACGATGAGGAAGCATTTCTTGAACCAAACACCTTTGGGATACAAATCAACAACCCATTCGTTGATTTTGTGTAGTTCGTGTTCAGCAGCCGAAAGGTGGGAAGAAAATACGAACGTACTCGGATGGTAGCTGGGAATGCTGAAGAAATTTTCTATTGTCAAGATAGCGCTGCAGCTGTCCGATGTGTAAAGGCGCGGCGTGAAGAGAATCCGTTCGTCTGAGTTGAAGTAGCTCTGAATTTGATCTGAATAACCTAAAACATAAAATACATTTTCCTACATTTTGTTTTCAAAAAATATCGATTAAGGAATTGGGGCAGTCGGTAGGATTCTAAAACTTTAAAGTTCCTAGACACATATTTCCACATATTATATCTACTAGTTTCTGGAGTCTTCAAGCCACAAACCCAAAATCTGGTTGAGATATGCTGATGACAGTTTTGTCATCTGGCCACATGGACAAGAGCCTCTCCAATTGTTCTTTAACCCACATTAATACCCAACATTCAAACATCAAATTCACGATGGAAATTGAGTCCAATGGATCCCTGCCCTTCCTGGACGTGTTGATTTCACGGTTGCCAAATGGTCGCCTGGGCCACTCTGTATACAAAAGACCAACACATACCGAGAGATATCTGCACGCCCGGTCCCATCATCATCCATCTCAGAAACAATCAGGCATGAACTCCCTGGTACATCGAGCTATATTTCCGAACCCAAAAGTTTGAGAAGGGAATTAGCTTAGGTAGAGGGTAGCCTACTAAACAACGGCTACAGTAAACGAGAGATTCACAATTCCATTTCTCGTCACCAAAATCCCCTTCCTAAGAAATAATTGTTACCTAGTAAATCAGTAGCATATTTGCCATATATCAGCAAGGTCACGGATGGGATTGGGAAGCTTCTCCATAAGCACGATGTGAAAACAGTCTACAAACCACTATCCAAAATCTCACAAATCCCTCTCCAAAGGATAAACAAAATCCTCTTTCATCTAGAGATGTTTATTCCATTCCATCCTCGTGTGGGGCAGTATACATCGGTGAAACAGGTCGATCTATAAACACTCGTCTGGTTGAGCACAAACGTTGTTTGAAAAGGGGGCCGCTTTCAAACTCTGCTGTAGCTGAACATTATCACGAAACGGGCCACCAAATCCTCTTCGACAGCTCCTCTGTCGTGACCAAATCTCCGTATTATTTCACCAAAAAATTTCAACCGAGACAAAGGTTTTGAACTTTCGCCCATCTCGCAACCCTGCATCAACATTACAACAGAAATTAACAAAAATAAATCACTTGCATTACCCACTAATAAAATTCCAAGAACGTATAAAATATCATCACAATCATAAAACAATCCAAAATAATCCCATTAAGTGCCTCCTACTAGCCTTGGGTCGTTCGTGAATGAGTTGTTCAAAACGAACGACTCTTCTACATGTGCCACGAATGAGCAGCACAGTTTAGTCAAATAGCTCGTTCAGTTCGCCATTAATAGAGTCATTCAGCTCGAGCGAGCATTCTATTGAATGAAGAGGTGACAGCAACTGTAGAAGCAGTTTTCTATTTCGGATTCTCTCTCTATGGGCGGAACCCTTATATTAGAACATCATTGGAACAAGTGTATTGAAGTTCGGGCGGAGTATACTTTTTATTCTTCTCGAACGACAGAACTTATTGAACTACCTACTATAGTTAATAAGTAAACAGAACGATAAACCTAAAAACTACTGCCTTATTTCGCCACTCAGCCTGTTCTACAAATTGCTAGAGAAGATACTGCATAACAAACTGCTCTGAAAATGCTGAGTACTGTATCTACTGAGCTCTGACTTTCGATCAGATACAAGTTACGTCGATTACAACTTACATAGAGTTTAGAGGAAAGGTTTAATTATAAATTTCTATGTATTTTCACAATAATGGTGTTCCACAGGTGTTAGGACACTAGCCACACATCATAAAGATATAGAGGAATGTGAAATGGGAATCCATTCTTTCTATAATGACGTCGATGTTATCAACAGACTATTGAGACCCTACAACGAGATGACTTGGACATGACAGAAGGTTGGCGCAGTGAGTAGGAAATTGCTTTTTGGGAGATCCAGCGTATATCCGGTCCTGGTTAAACTACCGTGAACAGATTACTGATGGTAATTTTAAATTTACCTGAATGATATTTCATCCCGATTGCCATTCGATCAACGAAAAACTCCTTGTGTTGCTTTATCAATGGCGACAACAAAAGATCCGCCAACTCTCTGGGCGTCATCATGGGAAACCGGATGAACCTCATGATCCTCTCGACCATCAACTTGTAATACTCCTCAATTTCCACATTGGACGACATCGATTGATACAATTTGATCTTTTGTAACTCCAACCACCTGACTATGCAGTTGTACAAAACCATTTCATTGCGAACCACAATGTCGTCCTGTTCGAGGATCTTGATGAACAAATCGATGTCGAAGTTGCTGAAATCTGGTGTGTTAGCTACCGATTCTAAATTCCACTTGATGTAGTTTTGGCATGTCTCAAAAACTTTGGTGTGACAACAGGCAGTGCTGTATTGCAGCCACAGGAACAGCTGATTGTGAGAAGCTGCATGAGGTACATGTCGACACATATATGCAAGACATACTCTGGACAGGCACTGAAAACAAACATTAAATGATTTCGTAAAATTCAATATATTCACTAAAAAAATATTCATTCACTTCAAGTTCACAATAAATCAGGAACTATAAATACTGTGCACATATAACCTCCTATCTCTGGCAGATGACAAAAGTCACTAGGTGACGTTTTTTGCCGTTTATTTACAATTGTATAAGAAGTCCAAGTAGATGTTAAAATTTTTTATATAAATAAAATGATGTTATTTATACAATGTGATGCCAAACACATAGTTATTGTATTGTAAAAAATATTATTTTATGGTCTTTTAACTGCCATTTGATACACCTACCATATTGTCCAATGTAAACATCACAATCTTTACAATAAGTTTATGAACACCTGCTTTATTTATTTACTCAATTGAACATTAATTATTACCCAATGTTTGACAGTTTTTTGCAAAGTTTAATCCTAAATGTGAAATAAAAAAGAATGAATTTGAAGTTTTTTATTTAAACAGTAGTGTAAAAAACCAGGTACCAGGTTGGGTTAATTGAATACCAGGTGGGGTTAATTGCGTACCAGGTGGACAACTGACTCAAATATTAACATCTATTGAGTAACTGGAAGTGTAAGCAGAAGAATATGAGAATTATATGAACCAACCTGAGGAAGGCAGATGTGAATCTGCCGAAAAGTCATCATTTTACCATCGATCCCAGCAGGAATCAGTATCAACAGGGCAAAACCCTGGAGACACCTGATACATGCAGTACATGAGAAAACTTACAAATATATATATATATATATATATTATATATATATATATATAACTGTATAACACCTGTACTCACTTTCACAATATATTTGTCAGCCAGTGCCAAAATAGGCATAACATTTGTATGAGTTATTAGAATTTTCCCAGTATAAAAGTATTCCAAGAATGTGTGAAAAACATTTTCACATAGACTAATTTCTTGCAATTCAACTTTGCTTTCATGCCACTCATTCCATTCTGGATTCATTAGCATAACCTAAAACATAACATTAACATCAGTATCAATTTCAGTTTCAACTGTAATTAAGATCAACAACAGTCAATCAATGAAACATGGTACTATAATTTAAGCAATGAATATGGCAACTTAATAACAATACAAAAATTCTCTTTCAATGACGATTTTTTCAAATTTCCCTGACAAACTATATTCATTTTAAAAGATAATAAATATTTATAAAACATATGCTTAAAATTTCACAAACACATTTTATTTTAGCTCTCTTTGCAACAATGATGCTTTTCTGTGATTTATCATATATGATGCTTTTGTTTTACAGGGAACAATCATTTAAGTGTTTTTATACTTATAATACTGACTTTTTATTATTTGTAATGCCCAATGTATCTCAGCAGACATGTAATTGTATGAAAAGTTTATTAATTTTATTTTTATTCATTTCTTTTAAGTAAATAACATTAATATACAACAATACATTAAATTTAGTAAATAGTTATTCATAATGTAGTACCTATCTTGAATCATTTTCTTACAGTGAAATATGAAGTATTACTAAAATTGAACCAATCAACAATATCATTTCAAAATCTTGATAACCTAACAATATTAGTGTGTATTTATTGAGTCAGGTTAATGGAATTAAGAAAAATGTTGTGTTCCTAATCATAAAAGTTGAAAATCAAATTTAGAAAGCAGCTCCAGACAATCAGTGCTATTGGTTAGAATTTTAAAGCAATCAATAAGGCTAACTGCACACTGGCAACTTTTTAGTTTTGGTGATTAAAAAATTCAGTCAAGTGGAAGTTGCCCGCTGTTGTTTCCCGCGCACACTGGCAACTGAATAGTTATAGTTAACATCAGTTTTATAATGGATTTTGTATAGACTGCATGTGTTTGTGCTTCTGTTCTAAGAAAGAGAAAAATACAGAAAATATTGGGTTCATCCATTGTTTAGCACAAAGCTGATTTTAATTTTTAAATTAAATTTAATATCATATATTAAATTTTTGTTTGTGAATTAATATTGATGCATTATTTCATTTCAAATACAGTATTTATAAAGTAGCACTATATCAATATATAATGTGCTAAACAAAAATTCCTAATTGTTTTCTGTTTTCTACCTTTCCCGAGTTGATGCTGTTTTTCAATAAACTCTCGACACTAATCACACTTTTTTAAAGATTTTTGTCATAATATTCTTTTATTTTTGTCGTATTAAGACGTTTTATAATTAAAACTCTATAAACGCTTCGATGTCTACAGATATGTTGATAAAAGCACGATGAAATTGCAACAGTAAAATCAAGAGCAACTTTTTAATCGCTAGTGTGCAGAAACAGATCTGAATATGTGCATTCTATTTTGCCAGCAACAATTTAGTCGGCAGGAATATCGAAAGTTTTGTAATTTTTTAGTTGTCGCAACTAAATAATCACCTGTGTGCGGGTTGTCATAAGAAATAAAGTGTTCTATTTTTGTGATTAAAAAGTTGCTTGACAAAAGTTGCTAGTGTGTGGCTAGCCTAAGTCTCATTTGGTGCCTGTGCTCCCTTAAACTGATTGAAATCTAGAACATTTATGTATTTTTAAATATTACTGAATTTAAAATTTTATGAAATGAATATCAACTTCTAGAAGTTTTTTACAATTCAAGTCTATTAACTATTAAATTTGACATTTATTATGATAGCAAGGCAAAATCAACTTGTTTGATCATTTTGAGGAAAATAATTGAAGGAAAAAGGAACAAAAAACATTGATCTTTAACATAACAGTTTCTTCTTCTATTGGGATAAATTGTATTTGGTATGTTCTATTCTGTATGCGCACATAATTGTACTAAAAACATAGTTTAATTTTCGAGTTTGCAATCAATTGAGGGAAGCAAAACTGAATTACTTGTATTTCAAATAAAAATGGGAAAGTAAATGCCTACCTTGAACACGTCGCTAGAGGCACACAAAACCAGCCTATGCGCCCCATATTCTTTGTTGCCAACTTTTAAGAAAACATCACACATTTCCTTTGCGTCAAACAGTTTTTTAAAAACTCTCAGTATGTTGCTCGAGTTGTTTACCTGATTGTAAAAAAATACATCATGATAATGGCAAAAACAAAAATTTAACCTTACATTTTATTCTAGTAATATATATATAATACTAATTTTACTAAGGCAAAATGAGGCTTACCAAAATTTGGCAAGATTCATTTGTATCCATTTCGCTATCTGGGGGATCGGCAGAACTCCTCGACTGGGGACGTTCTTGCTTAGTATCTTCACCGCAGAACATCATTGTAAAATTATTAAATTACGAATGTTAATTTTGAGTTACAAATATCAACCTGTTGTTAGCATTTTCAATATACGTAAGTTATTTAGTTTTTATATAAACTTTCATTTTTATTTTAAACCAGTGAACAATAACATGTTTTAATCTATACAATCACAATTTCAAATCGTCATTTTACATACACTGTCAATTTTCAACTGACAATTAAAAAGACATAACCACAAAAAAACACAGACATAGGTTTATCGAAAATAAATTCAATCTGCTAAGCCATGGGTTGTGTCACATTAGGCTTGGATACTTGGATTAAGAAATACACTTGTCCGCAAAAATGGAGTGATATTCATTTCAAATTAATTCTCATAATGGCTTGTGAAAAATCGTTTGGTTAAATAATTGAAAAATCTTGGGCAATTTGTAGACATTGCCAGAAAACTAGTAGCCTCCTTACAAAACATCTCATACATAATTTACTTAAAGCTGGTCTAAATTTGAAAATTAGTTTACCTATATAATATATATTTGAATGTACTTATCTGAATCATGTGACAATTCGATTCCTTCTTAGGAATCGTTGAGGAATGTCTTTTTTCTCAATTTTTAAGCAATATTAGTTCACCTCACTTGTCTGCGATTGTAATGTAGTCGAGGTTTCGAATTGGGCACTGTTAACAATGTTAGCAACAAGCAAGGCGATCAGTAAGTACTTTTTGAACGTTGTGGATGACATATGGGATGATATTTTAAATGTCTTGCAATATTTATGCGTTGCAGATTACCTCCATAAATAAAATAAGCATATTTTACTTTTAAGTATCATCACATGAGAAAATAGAGAGGGTAAATCGGGCGATCTGACTGGTCACTCAGGCTACGTTCCACTTAGCTATACATATATAAATCCTTATCTATGCACTTAGCGGCCACAACGACCATGCTCACGGAAGGTTTTTCCCATTCCACTTGCTTGTGAGTGGTAAATCATAAATTCAAGTGGAACGTGGAAGGTTAACTTGATTTATATTAAAAAATATACAATTTAATTTTTTATATTTCATTTTAGTGGAGCTTTTAAACAATTCGAGTTTGAATATAATCGAAATGTCTTTTACGGCAGTTGGATATTTGTTGATGCGTCGCAATAATGCTCCAGAAACTACTTCATCTAGTTCAGATGAAGAGTGGAATGCAATTTTACAAAATTATAATCGTGAAAAGCGAAAACCACGTATTATTGATTACGAGAATGTAATTAATCTTTATAATAAATAATTAATATCTATAAACAAAAAAGATGTTTCATGAACGAAATGTTTTCACAACGATAATGAACATTGTTTATTTACCAAGTTATGTTATGTTATTGATAAATGTGGACAAATGTATAAATGAATGTTGAATATGAACTAAAATTAATTTTATTAAACTTAACATAAGGACGTTTATGTCTTCACACGTTCTGCATCAGCTTGAGAAACATAACCTTCCACAGCAGTATCTCTTTTCGAATCATATAATACTATTTTAGTTGTCACCATCTTTAAAAGTTTAAAAATTGCGCCCAAACTTATCAACGTCCACTTCGACCCATATCTACAGATGGGTCATTGTGAGCGTGGTGTGAGCGAAAATAATGACGTCATTAGTGACGTTTTCGCGGCGCTCACAACGACCGCAGTCGTCATGTGGAACGGCTGAAGGAGTATTTTGAGCGTTGTGATCGCTAAGTGGAACGCACCCTCACTAATTCCTCTTCTATCCAACTGTTTAAAAAAACCACATCGATATACACACTTAAAAATTGAGTATATTTAACTCCACTAACAAATTCAGAAAATCTATATTAGTACTGAGTGGTGTTTATTTTAGCAAACACATTACATTAAAAGCAAGATTACGCGAAAAATTGTTAAAGAAGCGCAATTCAAAGATTTGGTTTAGATAGAAAAATTTTCGAATTGTAATGCTTATATTTTATCGCGAAATGAATTTCGACATCCAGGAGTTTCAGGAAAATCTAGCTCACAGAGACTCCAAATCGGGAGTCGTACTGTGTGTAACCAACGAATATAGACTGTTATAGAAGCGCACGTCTTATGGAGAGAATGTCCTCTGTTTACATGTTAGTATGTTACCCACGTGATGGGGGCGCTGGTGACACATTAACTGAAATACCAGCGCCCCCATCGCGTGGGTAACATACTAATATGTAAACAAGGGACATATTTTACTTAAGGCGTGTGCTTCTATAAGGTTCTATATTCGTTGGTGTAACGCCGTTTCCCCGTGATTCCTAGGATATAAATCACACGAAAAAATTTGTAGGTTAACTAAAACCTGTCAAAGAAATTACCATAAAAACGTTTCAAGGTTTTTCAATCCATTGAACGTAAGACAATATATTGTTTCTAGTCTAGAACCTTCATCAGTTATGCTTCCCTTGAATTCAATTATTCAATCAGTTGAAGGGAGCGTAACTGATGAAGCTTCTCGACTAGAAACGATATATTGTCTTGCGTTCAATGGATTGAAAAATCTCGAAAGTTAGTACTGTAATGCTTATGATAATGTTTCAAAAATTATTTATATTTTTCATGTTGTACGTAAACAATTGTAGAGTTTTTAATTCTACAATAAAAATATGACAGTTGACCATTTTTTGTAACTTTTATTTATATATGTAACCTCAGATAAGTTTTAGGTGGAATCTAAGTTTAATTTGTTGAACTAAACAATTTTTCTTATCTACTTACCGTTTTTCAATTGCTGCATCCCATAGATTCAGTTACCCAATGTGCTGGCAATCTTTTTATCATTTGTCATGAGTATTAGTAAATAAAATAAATGTACCAATAAAAACAACTGTTTATTTTTAAAAAATAGGCAGTATTTGAAAAACTGGTGCTTACAAAGTTTCCTCAAATAAAATAATATTAACTTTTAAAATTATTATAGTTGCAATCACATTAGCTTATTTAAGAACTTATTTTCTCCATATAAATTTATACAACAAAGAAATGAAACTTTGAAAATAATCAGACGAAACTTTCCACTTATCGTTTCCCAAATAAAGCTTTGGCTCTTTCCGTAATTTTTCTGATCCTACCTCGACTACTTACACCAGCTATGAACGTAATGTCGTTTAAAGTCCTATCACTACCGCTACCGGAGTTTCTTCGTATACGTTTTCTTCTTTTGCGAATACTTGAATTAGAATCGCTATCGGAACTTTCCATCAGAAGGCTTTTCTTCCTCAGCGGTCTCTGCCTCAGAGACTTCCTGTACAAATCGCTCGGCTGCTCGGTTTCACTCGAGTCGACTTCATCTTGCGAACTCGAATAATTGCCCCGTTTTGATCTCTTAGGGTTGTAACACGTCGTCGGTGCGTAGTCTTCCTCAGAATCCGTCTCATTGCGCCTGACTTTTACCCTTAATTTGCTGATGCTCTGACTCGTGCTGTCGGACTCTGTGTTCTGCTTGCTTTTCAGAATATTCAGAGGCGTATCGTCGTCGTCGCTGCAGAAGTCTACTTGCGAATCCAGACTCACGGCGTTTAAAGGGGCTTCCTCTTCAGAAGACGACGACTGGTTGTTGGATATTTCGCTGTTACTGCTGCTGAATTTGTTTCGTCTTTTTCTGCCGCTTCGCCTTTTTGCCATTTTCCAATTGTATATGATCTTCTCCATGTGTTCTTCAAATATCGCTGACAGTCGAACAGTCATGACGTAGATCTGAAAGCAAAATTAAATTCATTACTCTTTTAAGAAAGATATGCCATAATAAGAATATTTTTTTGTTTATAATCTATATATAAATAGGCTAAGACAAAACGATTAGGTACCATTTTCTCCTCTGTCTCTCAACCGATTTTCTTCATTTTTGTTTTGTTTAGTAGCTACTGACGACCTTCAGTGCAGAATATATAAAGAATCTTTATTTATTTCTTTTAAAATAAGTAATTTTAACAAAAATTATTAATAAAATTCGAGTGGCGCCCTCTATGAACAAGTAGCTTAATCTAATGATCGAAATTTGACGGCAGTTAACAGTAAAATTCCAATTGCGGACAATAAAATTCCAATTGCGGACAATACTAGCATGGTATAAAAACTATTACTAAAATAATCGACTTTTACTTACAAAGATGTATGTATGCCCTAAAATCCGCCTTTTCTATTCATTTATGACGTTAATTTTTTTAAACAATCCTGATGACAGCAATTTCTTAAGTGACCAAATAGAATTGAAGTTTGTTCATTTACAGAAGAATCCAGATCAAAAGTTTTATGTAGGTACAGAAATTTTTCAAGTTAATTGATACATTTGGATTCCGAACCTCAAGAGTTGAGTACGTACATTCTTGCAGTCATGAATGTCCCAAAAATCGAATAACAATTTACTAATCTATATCTATATATAAATAGGCTAAGACAAAATGATTAGGTACCATTTTCTCCTCTGTCTCTCAACCGATTTTCTTCATTTTTTTTGTTTCGTAGCTACTGACGACCCTTCAGTGCAGAATGCTAATATTAATTTATAATAATGGTTCATTCATTAAATAAAAATATAATAAAAATTCATTATTTACGTCATAATGTCAACGCCAAAACACTGATGAACTGAATGTGCCGCGTTCCGCCACCGCCAGACTCAAAACATTGAGTATTATATATAGAGGGACCAATGCTGTTTATACTTAGAGCATGTACTACTGGAAGTGGCATGCAAGAGTTGTTATTGTTTAGTGGTAAAGTAATCGTTGTATATTATAATTATACAGGGCGATTTCAGATATGTTCAAAATAATTTTTTTCCATGGGTGGCACATAAGCAGTTGTATATATAGGGTGTTTAAAATACAGAGTAGAGTGCAATTATAACTAATAAAATAATTATATAGGGAAGCCCATTAGCGGTTGAATTTACAGGGCTCTTGGAATAGAAGGTGCAGTAGAATTACGGTTATACAGGGTGGTGCAAAGAGTATTATACAGAGATGCATATACAGGGTGGCGGAAATGGAAATGCAACATTTTGTAACCCATAAGCAGTTGTATATATAGGGAAGATGAAATATAGGGTGAGAGGAATTATAGATATACAGGATGATGATAAAAAATGTTAGAAACGGAAATGATTTATAGAGTAGCCCACGAAGAGTTCCATATATATGATGATTGAAATATAGGTCAGAGTAGAATTATAGTTACAGAAGATAGTTAAAAATTTCATAAACAAAAAGAGTAAATACCGGGTGGTTTAAAAATGTTAAAAAATATTATGCGTGGTCCATGAGCAGTTGCATATACAGGGTGGTGGAAATATATAATGAGATGGAATTATTATAATGAGGATTTTAATAAATGATTGAGAATTGAGTGCAATTATAGCTATACAGACAGGTTAGAAAAAATAAATATGTATGGTAGCCCATTAGCGGTTGCGTTGTTGTCATATTAAATTAAGAATTACGAATTTGAACACAAATAATGTCCTATGAATTATATTTGAAAAAAACTTGAATTTCTTTACTTATTTGTAGAAGCGAGATGTAAGACCGACATCTAGGATTTTCGAGGAAACTATCACACAGAGGTTCCTAATCTGGATCCTTTCCCTGTAATTGCTGTTCTCCCTAAAGTCCTAGGATAGAATGTCAAGATAAAATTTTCAGGTTATTTAACCTGCCAGAGATATTGACACAATTGGTCGAATTTCGACCACTGGGCGACAGCTAGTAATAATTACAAGTTCGATAAACATTTATTTATCTAAAAACTGAATGTTGAGGATTCATACCTAGAAGCAATTTAATACTTCATAATTGTACAAAGTGGAATAGTTATTTGGTGAAACAACTTCATAAGGGAAGTTTGCTGGCTATCGGCTAGATTGCAAACTTACCTCACCTCAGGTTATTTATCGACATAATTATGGATTAACATTTTCCCCAACAAAATTAATCCAGTACTTATTATAGTTTGTAGTAAACCTTTTGCCCTCGAGTATATTGAAAAATATGACAAAAACTACATCTTATTTTCTTCTTTCGTTTTTGGCCGATCTTGGTCCACTCTCACCAATTTCCAAAAAAGCGATTTTGAATTCGCAAATTGACACAGGTTGTTTGAGAAATGAAATGACAAGAGAAAAATCTGTTGAATAGGTAAAATAATCAAGTACCTCCTTAACAATTGAAATCAGCAATCGTTTATGACGGAGGTTGCGGCTCTAAATGCATATAAAATCTGGTCAATTCATAATCCAGTTTAGACAACCCCTGTTTTCCAATTAGCGCACAATTGAGCACAGTGCGGCACAGTGCTAGCACTGAGTGTTCCAATTACAGCACTAGCTCGCACAAATGAATCTCGTGCCTTTGGGATGTTTTATGTAGGTTTATCAAGTAAACATAAAACTTTATCATAAACGATGAAGTATGTTCCAAATAACGCCCGAAATTACCGTACAGGGCGACACAAAAACACTTTGAGTTCTAATAATTGGAAAACATCCATTACGTAATTATTCTGTAAATAATTTTCGTACACATAAACGTCAACCGCATGGTAACTGCATACAAGTTGGTTTTAAAACAACCATGTTCCAATTAACGTCCTAAAATTTGCCGCACTGTGCGGCACAAAATCACTTGTGCTCTGCTAACTGGAAAACAGCCAACATGACAGTGCAACGTTATCTTCAGGAAGTAATGGAGCTGTATGTACTCCCGTATAACATTCTTTATTCAATAAAATGTATACATTTTACAGAGACATATAAAAGACATTTCAGCCATCCTGTTACCCGGCTGTAGCGTATACAGTTTTATGAACAGCTAAGCTGTTCTTACGTGTCGTTAACCTAAGTGTCAAAACCTATCTAAACAAACATGAGAATCCTATAACCCTAATCATTATAATTATAATATTACAAAACAGTCTACCTAAAATTATGTTAAAATGTAAATGATAACAATAAAATATAAATTAAAATGACAGAAATATCAGTTCAAAAGACATAATATACAAAACAATTGGGCGATCAACAATACAGTACATTCTTACTAAAATTATCCTAACCGCGATACACCGGAGAGACGAGAGCTGAGTTTACCGACGATGCGAGCGAACGTTTGGAACCCGATCGCCTTATGGAATTTACATTGCGGATAAAAAAATGAACAGGAATTTTAAAAATAACCGTAACAGAGTTGACAATTAAGAAATTTTAATATTTCATTTTTTCATTTATTAAAAAAGTAAGAAAATAGATGAAAATGGCATAGCATACAATGTAAATTAATAAAGGGGAAATTAAATGGAAAGATTGATGAAGATTCATCTCCATACGGCTTTGCTGAAGAAGTTATGACAAGATAACGAGCCTACGATGACGCTATGGATCAGCCTACGTTTAAAAGAAAGAGTGTTGCAATTTAGAATAGTGAGAAGAGCATCGTTATTGCCACACCAAATACCCCTAGCTCCAATAATAATAGGGGTAGACTTTAACGTCAGTGGAATTCTTGATTACCATAATTTTGTTCGTGAAGTCAGGTTCTTCATAATACTCCTTTTTCAAACTATAACTTTCGGCGAGGGAACGAGGACCTTCCTAGAAAACACCTACTTCAATAATGATTGAATGATTGTTATGTCGTTTTATTCGAGTGCCGTAGGTAATGTAACATGCCTGTAAAATATGGCAATTGGACTCGCGTTTTTTACATCCCCCGCGGCAGTTTCGTTGTTCTTTAGTTTTATAAGGCAGGTCCATTGACGGTAATAGGTTACCGCGGAGGTGAATAGCTTTAACATAGTTATTTCCTGACCAAAGTGGGGGAGGGTTGGCTATCCAAGAACTCGAAGCACTCGAGGAGGCAGATTGTTTGATACCATTCCCAGACCAGGATTTGTCTAAGTCATATATTAAACTTTTGGTTATATCGCAGGTTGTATGTAGATTGGTTAAAGACTTAATTTTACCAATGTGACATTAGAATTTTTTTTTCTAACGTCAATTTACATCAATAAATATAAAGCCATTGACAACGAAGTCAGAATAGACTTTGAAATGTTTGGTTTTCCATTAATATACGTCGTTTTATTTCGATTGTGGTGTTATTGCCAAAAAAAAACAAAAATAATGGCTTTATATTGATTGACAGTTTAAATTGACATTTAAATGTCATAAATCGTATTTTCATTTTGCAATATTCAATATACGTCGTTTTATTTCGATTGTGGTGTTATTGCCAAAAAAAAACAAAAATAATGGCTTTATATTGATTGACAGTTTAAATTGACATTTAAATGTCATAAATCGTATTTTCATTTTGCAATATTCAATATACGTCGTTTTATTTCGATTGTGGTGTTATTGTCCAAAAAAAAAACATAAAAGTAAAATCTTGTAACTTATCAATTGTGTGAAGAGACTTCACAGTTTTCATATTTTTCCTTAAATAATGAGGTTATCATGGCTGAGAAAAATTATATTCATAGTAGTTGCAAATATCTTTCGTATCAATGACTAATAAATATCACGATAAAATATCAACTATTCCAAATTGTTTTTACTTACCCTAGATCGTTTGTTCGTATTATACAATCGGGAATTTTGAAATATCAGTCTCATATCTATGCAAAATTCTTGTGGAACCTTATAAACATTATTTTGGAGATTTTCCTTAACTGTGCCCAGATCCATTGGATTTTTAATAATACTATGATAATCTGAAATTAAAGAAGATATTATACAAAAACGAATTGCAAGAAAAATTTAAGTGTTAGATAAATTCAACAACCATGATATAAGGACGTATAAATACGATTTGATGAATAATTACTTAAAAATAGTTGTTATAGTTTAAAGTTAATGGATTATGACAAGTGGGCATACACTGGTGTGCCCTAAGGAACAAACCTTGTTCCGCTCTTATACATCTTTCGTATTAATGATTTCCAAATTGATATGCCTGATGAAAATAGTTCGCACTCTATAGATTTAATATAGATAAAGCAACATATGTCATTTTTGTTTGTTTTAGGTACAAATATATTATTTAAATGTTACCTTGGAATAAAAAAAACGGTTAGGTTCATTGTTTAACTAAGTTGATTACCTGGATATTTTTGGGGATTTACAGGCGCCCTGAAAGGTATGGAGTCTTCACATTTCCATAAAGCATCTACGAGATTGGTAGCTTCAATTTTCCAATCATCGGGACTTTTTAAATTCCTCTTCGGCAACGTTCGTAAAGTTCTGCTTGTAGATGGCGCTACTTCTACATCTTCTTCTGAATTGGACGAATCGTATCCATCTAAAAGCTGGCGATATATGGTAGGGACGTCAACATAATCAGTACAGTTCCTAAAAAACATGTAAACACTCGCATATCACATCTTTCACCCGGAATGAGTAAAACCTTAATCTTACTTAACAATCCTTAAACAGAGATCTGTCAAAACCCGAGCCTGCTTCACGATGACGCTATGCTTCTCGTTGAACTTCTCGGCATTGGTGGCCAAATATCGAATGTCAAATTGTGCGGCGGTCAGTCTTCTGTAAAAATTATTCTCGAATCTGGCTTTAATGGTGGACAAATCGATGGGATACTCGATCACCATGGCGTACGACGGGTAAGTGTTGAGGTCAACTGGGACTAAAAACGGTTCAGCTATTGCTAGTCCCATCACGTTGGTAATGCCTGCGACGATATGTTCTGTGACGACTTCTCGATCTCCTGGCCAATCAGCGGGCATCGTTTTGTAAAGAATTGACGTCAGCTCGTGGTCTAATACAGGAACGGATTGGCTCTCGTCTTCAGGCATTCCTGCAATAGAACTCGAAGATTAGCCTAAAAGAAAGACAAGGTGATATGCAGGAAACGGAGGTGGTTATATAGGTGGAACATAGCGGCAAGACGTTATACAGGGTGGTTCTAAATTAGGAAGTTATATGCCCTTAAAAGAACTTTTCCTGTTATTGACAAAACGGTCGAAAATAAATAGAAAAAAATGTATGGATCATAAGAGTCGTACTTAGGTTGGTTGGTGAAGGGGGTTTTCGGTCCGTATTTTTTTTATTTACATTTTTTACAATTTTCTCTACAGATTTATAAAATCTTAACAATGTTACGTAAAATATATTATGTTTCTTCAATTTGATATTTCCAATGGTTTTTCGAGTAAATAGGGTTTCAAAATTACGCTGCTCCTATAAGTTATTAGGCCAAAAATTACAAAAATCTGTTTACCATAGCAAATAACAGTCTGACAACGCTTAACAATTCAAGTTATTGATAGTTTATCAATAAAACAAAACAAAAAATTGTTATGCCGACGATCTTTTCTATATGGTACACGGTTGTAGGTGTGTGTGCGTGCATGTGATATTAGGTGGCTGAAATGTAAGGTGGAATTGAATTATAGATATACAGGGTGGTTCAATAAATATTGTATTGGGTGGCACATAAATAGTTGCGTATACAAGGTAGTTAAAATAAGTGTGAAGTAAAATTATAGTTTTGCAGAGTGGATAAAAAAACATTAAAAATTGTCAAATAAGCAAATAATTTATATTGGTGAAGGAGATGTTCTAATAATAGAAAGAGTACCTGGATGACCGAGCTTCACTCGTAAATTCAAGGTTTTATCATAAACGTACATATATCCAAATAATCAGACATTTGTTATGTAAACTAATTTAAGCTCCCTAACGTAATACCTTTTTCTTACATTTCTTATTTACATGGTGTTACTACAATTTAACTCCCCCCTATATTTCAACCACCCTATACAAGCAACTTCTTATGAAAAACCCGTCCAAACATTTTTTTCTAACATTTTTTAATCACGCTGCAATTCCACTCGATTTCATATTCCAATAACCCAGTATATGCGACCGCTTTTGGCAATTCTACAAACACTTTTGTTTCCAAATTCCTTTATTAATATTCTAACATTTTTCTAAACACTGTGTATAACTATAATTCCGCTCTACCCTGTATATGCAACATTTTACAGGTTACCTAATATAACATATTTTAAATCACACTGTATAACTATAATTTCACACCACCATATGTTTTAACTACCCTGTATGTGCATTTGTTTATGGCCACCTATTGTAATTTTTTTTAACCACCATGTATAATTATAATTCCATTACATCCTATATTGCAACCACCCTGTAAATGCAAATGCTAATAAGCTGCCCTACAGGTAAAACATTCTATTAACATTTTTTTGCGACCTGCATAACAATACTTTTACTCCGCCCTGTATGTCAGCTATCATTAATTTCCAACTTCTTATGGTTTCTCGCTTTTTTTCTAGCCATACTATAATTCCATTTGACGCTATATTTTAACCATCCTGCATAGCAACTCTTATTGACCACCTAACACATTTTGTTAGACCCTGTATAATTATAATTTTACACCACCAATTCATATTATATGCACCAAATTAACATGCGAAATCATGAGATCTTACTCATCCAAAAATTGCCTACCGGGCCAATTTTTTCACCTTGAAAACTTGTAATGTCTAGCTATAAAAATGTAATGCTAGGAAAATATGACAGAGGCAAACAAAAACAAAACCAAAAAAAAACAAAAATAATATTGTTGGACAAGGCAACCCATGCAATTTAGTCCAACAATTTTCTTTAGACTCCTTGACTTATCATTATGAAATACTAAAAACTAAATATATGACATCAAGAAGTACAACCAAAAACAAAAGTATACAACTACCGAGAATGTATAAAACTGTCAGCCTTAAAAATAGTGCAACTAGAGCCATAATACTTTTCAATAGATTACCAAATATACATAAAAAATTATGTAAGACAAAATCAGCGAAAAATAAACTCAAAAAATGGATTACAGCAAAAGTATAAGTTGTTAAATATAAGATTTTGTAATTATTGAAACTATCTTCTGTGCAATTTCAATAATTTTAAGAATATTTCATAAAGAAAGGACAGAATATTTTAAATTAACCTAATATAAAAATTACAAGTTTATTGCTTATTAGTTTTAATATTAATTTTAAATTATACGACATATTTTTTGTTTTATCATTATTCTTTTTTGTAGTTAGTTTAAGTTAAGATACTAAGTAGAGGACCAGTTCTATGCACAGGTAACCAGTTTGTCTCTGTAGAAATGTTACATGTAAATCCCTTACTGTAAATGTATTTTCTGGTAATAAATAAATAAATAAATAATATAGTTACATGTTCGCAACATACAAACACAATTTTTCTTGAAAGAATGTTTAAAAAAAGTTTCACTCTCAAACAGGTCACCAAATCACCCTGTATTAAAATAATTTTTACAACAGGAGTCTCCCTCTTACGTAGGTTACCAAATCATCCTATATTGAATGCTTTGAAATTACAAAGCAGCCGCCTTGATTGTCAAACTGTCAATAAAGTTTTTAATAATTTAATTTCTCAGTAAAACGATTTTTCCCAAAGATGAGACCCTCACCAATCGATTTCTATCCATCCTTCCTCCTCAAAATCGTTAGAGCCGTTACCAGAACTCAATTACATATATCTATATATATAGGCTAAGACAAAACGATTAGGTACAATTTTCTCCTCTTCTGAAATTACAAAGCATGCCGCCTTGATTGTCAAAACTGTCAGACTCAAAAGTTTTTAATTATATTTAACCTCTTGGCATGCAAGCATCGTTGAATATCATAATTATACAGGGCGATTCCAGATATGTTAGATTTAATGGGTGGCACCAGTAAGTGATGAAACAGGGTTCCAGTAAAATTACAGTTATACAGGGTGGTGCAAAAAATCATAGATACATATACAGGGTCTATTTCGTAACCCATAAGCAGTTGTATATATAGTTAAGATGAAATATAGGGTAAGAGGAAGTATAGATATACGATTTATAGAGTAAACTTCCGGAGTAGAATTATAGTTACAGGAAAATTTCATAAACAAAAAGAGTAAATATGGTGGGTCATAGGCAGTGGCATATACAGAATGGTTTACCCGTTTTCAGTTGCATATACAGTGCAATTATAGCTAACAGGAGTGTTAGAAAAAAAAATATGTATATTAATTAAGAATTCAATGAACAGAAATACTATGAATTATATCTGAAAAAAATGAATTTCGTTATATTTGTAGAAGCGAGATGTAAGACCGACATCTAGGATTTTCGAGGAAACTATCACACAGAGGTTCCGAATCTATCTGTTCTGTGTATACTGTTCTCCTATTCCTATAGAATGTCACGATAAATTTTCATGTATACCTGCCAGAGATATTATATACAAACTATATATATATATATATATATATAGAAAACATTGCTCGTATTATAATATTAGATAACAATAAAATTTGAACTAACTTTCTGCTTATAACATCGGTGTTTAACGATATATCCCAAAAAATCGAATATAGATTTAATCTACAGTAGCAATAACTGACAAAACTTACTTTCTGGATCCACAAGTTCCATATCCCAAGGACTCATCCGTTCTTGCTCGCCATTATTCCAACGAATTTCATAGCACATAAATGACGAATCGGGAAATTGATCACTCGCCGGGGATTTCACCAGGATTTCCCCTATCCACCATTCGTCATCGATCATACACCGAAATCTATGAAAAAGACAGAGTTCAGGTGATTGCACATTTATAATCTTTAAACCGAGTCGACTTACTTATCACCTTGTTGCCAGTCTCTCGAGAGGGCAGTGTGGTACAACTGTTTGAGTACAATGAAATCCAGGACGTCGGGCATGTCGTGATATTTCACTGTGAACAGCTTCCCGGTTAGTCGACCCTGTTCGTCCAATAAGGCTAACTTAAGGCAGCACAATCTGGGTGGCTTGATTTCGTATTGGATCCCTATCACTTTGCAGAACTCGTGATCCTAATTTTAAAAAATCAATTAGTTAAAATTATTTTCTAACAAGAGTAGTCTATTAAAAGCAAACAAACAAAGACAAAAGGTAAACGTTTTATGAACGATAAAGGGTTGTTCTAGAACTGAGAATAAAGCAACAAAATACTAAACAAGAATTTTTACTAACAAGTGGAAACGAAAGTTTCTTTCAAAAATAAACAACTTCCTCTAACTCTTTTTTTTATATAAACTAAAGTTTGATGACAACGAAAATATTTTATATTTTTTGTCATGTTTAATATTTTCAGCATTTTAGATTTTTGATGATTTTGTCATTTTCGTTTATGGACAACTGGTTTGAAAGATTTAGCATGGTTTCCCTCATTGCCCTGTGCTGGGGCCACCTTTTTTCCTCATCCTCATATACATTATAAATGACTTGCCAAACTTTAACAATCCAGGAAGTTTCCTTGGAATGATTGAGATCAATAATTTCAAGATGATAGAAGTCCAAGGAAAGTTCGAGGAACGTGTTACACTGTTCATCAGCTTTAGACTAATATTTAATAATAATTAACTGATACTACTATTGCAATTTCCACAATTTCCGATTTTTTAAAAACTGTCAGACGCGTTTCGACTAATATCTTTGTCAAAGAACTAGATTAACTGGGTATTTCTTGAAGAAGTTGTATTTATATTCAACGAGGGATATAATTACCAGGTACTTAATTTTGAAAAGGATTATTTAACTCTATTATAGATGAAATGATACTTCTTTAGATTAACTAAAGAGGTCTTCTAAACGTTGTTTGTGGCATATTCTTGAATAACACCACAATCGAAATAAAACGACGTATACTGAAGGAAAACCAAACGTTTCAAAGTCTATTCTGACTTCATTGTCAATGGCTTTATATTTATTGATGTAAATTGCAAAATAAAAATTTGATTTATAACATTTAAATTGACATTAGAACAAATTTCCTACTGTCAATTTAAATGTCATAAATCAAATTTTCATTTTATACTGTTATATGAATCATTATTGGTTTTGCTGTCTGGGTAAACTTCTCTTAATGCTGGTTGATGGTGGAAGCCATTACTTTGTGATATACTATCATTATGATTGTAGAAAAACGAATTACTTTGTTTTAGAATAAATAAATTAGTGATATAAAACAAAGTAATTCGTTTTTCTACAATCATTCTCTTATGGCCTTTTTGTTTTATTGATTTCTAAGAACTAGTGTCGCCCAGTGGTGGAAATTCGACACTATTTCATGAAATTGTAAAAAGTATAATTTTATAAGAAACAGAGTTATGGAGAAATCGGAGAAGTAGATGTAATGACCAAAATTGTTCACTCATACTGAGAAATAATTGCAATAAAAAAATGTAATCAAATATAGGTATTCGAAATAGTTTTGACAAATAAATGACCCCTTAAATTTTTATCTGGAACCGCTCCTGGCAAAATATTCGATATAATTGGAAGATTGTTCTTTGCAACCTAAAAGTTTTCGTCAGTTGCAGTTTCAATCAAGTTCAGGGATATTAATGATAAAAGAGGACCAACAACACTAGGAGAACTTAAATATTTAATACATTCTCTATTGTCCGCTGTCTGATAATTTTTTAAGCAACCCCTTCGGGAAGGTTGTGATAATAATATGTTAATCAAATAATTAAATTCACATTAAAAACAGAATATTTAATATGAAAGTTACTGCAACGCGTCCGAAAAATCAATACTGATCTACTACATTTTACCACTAAACACTAACAACGCTTGTATGCCACTTCCAGAAGTAAATGCTCTAAGATCAGCATCTAACGATCGTTCCATCCAAATATAATTACTCAATGCTTTGAGTTTTGACCGTCTGTCGAAGGCGGCACTGTCAGTTGTTTGGCGTTGACAGTATGGACGTAAATAATGAATTTTTATTATATTTTATTTAATGAATGAACCAATATTATAAATTAAAATCAGCATTCTGCACTGAAGTTCGTCAGTAGCTACCAAATAAAACAAAAATGAAGAAAATCGGTTGAGAGACAGAGGAGAAAATGGTACCTAATCGTTTTGTCTTTGCCTATTTATATATAGATATTTTCTATTACCATACTATACCATACTATTGCAAGCGGAAAGTTTTTGTTGATATGGGTGTATAGAAGTGCGATGAATCGTTAGAAGATCGGTCTGAGATGGCTTGTGAGATATTGAAAAGTCGTGTTTGCCATTTACCTTGTTAACTGTTATATCTAGGAAATTGATTTTATCATCTCGTTCACATTCTATCGTAAATTTGATATTTGGTTGGATATTGTTTATAAAATTGAGAAACGTGTCTAGTTGTCTATTCGTCCCTACGAGAGAAGCTAAAATATCGTCTACATATCTATATCAACATATAAAATTTTTGGTCAATACGTTTTGGTGAATTTTGTTTTCAATATTATCCATGAAGATTTCTGCCAGTATGGAACTCATAGGATTCCCCATAATCAATCCATTGTGACTTGTGTAAAAAACAACCATTGAATTGAAAATAATTTTGTTTAAGGCAGGTTTCTAATGCTGTTAATATATCTGTTTTTATTATTGGGTTAATATTCTTTTTATCTAATATGTCGGAAATTATAGTGATAGTGTTTGATGGAGGTATACTGGGGAATAAATTCTGAACGTCAAAAGAAATTAATTTGGCATTAGACGGTAGACTAACATTTTTAATTTTCCCTACAAATTCTAAAGAATTTTTAACACAATCTTTAATAACATTTATTAAAATTTTCGAAATTTTATAAGCTGGAGCTGTCATATATGATACCACTGTAGGATCAAAAAGCCCCTTATAAGTGTGGGCGAAACGGAGGAAAACTTTGTTTATATTCCGGTTTAGGTATATAAATAAACTAATTCGAAAAAATGATGCGGTCCAGATCCGGACAAAGCAAAATCAGCTACTGTAGTATCAGTTAATTATTATAATGAATTTCCAACAAGTATCGGCCCGCGCTCCTGAAGTCTCCCCCGTCTCCCCCTGAAGCCGCCAATGCGTGAAATTGAGAATTGATTTTTAGCCAATATACTTAGTCTCAACAATAGTAAGACCTACAACATTAACTTTATATTGTAACCTTAAACATTGACCCTAGAAACTGTTGCATCAGTGAAGTTCTTGGGGGTCTACCTTGATCTTCTTAGCTCGAAATTGTGTAATATAATTTTCCTTATAAGGAGCCTGTCACAAAGTCTCAGATATATCCTCATATACAAATTTAAGCTTGGGTTCTCCGAACTCTGCACACATTTTGAAGTTTCAGCGTCGCTGTGTCAGAATCATTGCAGGTATAAAGTACCGTGGATGTTGTAGAAATGGCTTTATGGAGCTAAAACTACTTACCCTACCTTGCACTTTTACCCTTCAGTGTCTAGTCTATGTGAAACTGAACCAAAAACAGCTACAGAACACACATTTGATATTCACTCTTATTCAACTAGGGAAAGAGGAGACTCAGTTCTCAGCTACCACAGATTGAAGCGACCGATGATGAGCACTGACTATTGTGCCATAATTTTTTTAATGCAATGGTCAACAGAAATCAAAAATTTAAACTGAAATTATTTTAAAACAAGTGTAAAAAACTAACTTTTAAAACAGGCCTACTATTCCTTCGAAGGTTAGGTACTTGATTTTAATGTCTACATTTTTCATGTGCAAAGAGTTTGTCTATACAATGTACTTTTGTTGTGTAGATATTAATATTAATAAATAGGACAATTTATTCTCTAGTGGTCGCCCAGTGGTCGAAATTCGACCCTATTTCATGAAATTGTAAAAATTATATTTTTATAAGAAACAGAGTTGTGGAGAAATCGGAGAAGTAGATGTAATGACCAAAATTGTTCACTCATATGGACAAATCTATTGAAATAAAAAGAAAATAAAAACAAAAATCGGTATTCGAAATATTTTTGACAAATGAATTACCCCCCAAATTTTTGGCTGGAAAATATTCGATATAATAATTGGAAGATTGTTCTTTGCAACCTAGAAGTTTTCGTCATTTGCGGTTTCAATCAAGATCAGGAATATTAAAGAAAAGAGAGCACCAACAACCCTAGGAGAAATGAAATATTTAATACATTCTGTATTGTCCGCTGTCTGACAATTTTTTACACAACACTATCGGGAAGATTGTGACAATAATATGTTAATCAAATAATTAAATTCACATTAAAAACAGAATATTTAATATGAAAGTTACTGCAACGTGTCCGAAAAATCAATTCTGATCTACTACATTGACTATTTTACCAGTAAACACTAACAACACTTGTATGTCATTTCCAGAAGTACATGCTCTAAGAATATAATTCTCTCCATATTTAATTACTCAATGTTTTGAGTTTTGAACGTCTGGCCAGCGACGGCACTGTCAGTTGTTTGGCGTTGACAGTATGGACGTAAATAATGAATTTTTATTATATTGTATTTAATGAATGAACCAATATTATAAATTAATATTAGCATTCTGCACTGAAGGTCGTCAGTAGCTACTAAACAAAACAAAAATGAAGAAAATCGGTTGAGAGACAGAGGAGAAAATGGTACCTAATCGTTTTGTCTTTCCCTATTTATATATAGATAATATTTTTTTTATACCTTGCGTACCTTCTGACTTGTAAATACTTTGTAATACTTTGCCAATAAAAGACATTTTAGAACTTTTTGACATTTTTACACTTTCTGCCATTTTATAAGCTTTTCAACATTTTTTACATTTCTGACATTATGATATTGTTGAGATTTTGACATTCTTGATATTGGTAGTTTTCCAATTACACTTACATAAAATATCGGAAGGCACAGTTATTTCGCGCACTATGCGCAGTTGTGCAGTAATTGGAAAACAGCGATTTTTTACAATTATGATATTATTGACGTTTTTATGACATTTCTAATATTTGACGTTTTCGACATTTCTGACCTAATTTTTAATTTTTGAGATTTATATCTTGTCAATTGTTGACAATATTGACATTTGTTTTGACAAATTTTGACTTTTTTGACAGTCCGACCTTTTTGACGTGTTCGACAATGGCATTTTTGACATTTTGCCATTGATATTTTTTAAATTTTATATGTTTGTCATTTCCGGCATTTCTGGCATTTTTTTGAGAGACCTGACATTTGATATTTTAGACATTGCTAGCCTTTTACCTCTTTATATATTAGTATACAACTAAATACCTGGTTGGTGCCGATACAAAACTGTCTAGCTAAACATGCCATATCACAATTTTCTATTCAATAAGTCATGTGCCAAATTACCCCGTAATGTAAATGAAGATTTCTATTTAAATAAGCCCAATACAATGAGAATCGTAACATATGACTTATGTTTAATGCCTGAATCTAAGAAGAAACTTTTTTTTGTGTATAGGTCGAATTTTATTAACAAATGATGACTTACTCTAATCGACATTTTATTCCAGGGCAACTCCTTCGTAGAAATTTCATACAACTCCTTAATTTCAACCATGTTCAGATACAGTTGATGGCCTTGCATGAAATACACGATTTCATCGTTCATTTGAGGATAGTAGGGCGATTTCCGGGGCCTGGTTTCTGAGAGCCATTCGCATGGCCTATACTGTTCATTAAGTTTTAATTTTGACCCCCTCGGGACGATTCCACTTGTAGAAGGCTCCGCTGTCGAAGTGGTGGGTACCACAACTTTCTCTATCTGAAAACAACGAACGAAAAAATGAAAACACTCACAAATTTGTGAACATGAAAAATTGCAACATACCTTAATAACAACATCATTGCTGATATTGTTTTCTCTCCTATGACATTCGTTGCTCTTGGGAGTTTTATTCGACTTATCTTTGTTTTTAACGACGTTGTTGTTTTTAACTTTGTTATTCACATGGTTCTCTTTATGCCTATCACGTTCTTTTCTTTTGCCTTTCTCTTTCCTCCTACCGTTATGGACTTCACGACTACTACTCGGGCCGTCACTAGCAAATGTTTCTTCCTCCTCATCTTCTTCCGTATTGTCGTCGTCGTCATCATCGTCGTCGTCGTCATCATCATCGTCGTCATCTTGATCCGATACGCTCGTACTTTGTGCGATTCGTCGTCTGGATCTTTTTGGTCTCTCACGTCTTTCTTCTGCTTCCCAGTCGGAGTATCCAGATGAATGAGCGCATTCTGATTCTGGTTCATCTTCTGGTTCCTCCTATGTAAAAAATAATAAATTTCAGTGCAACTCGACATTTTCTTAATATTATTTAATTATCAAGTTAAACATACTTTATATTGATAATTGGTTCTTGGAGTTCTTGTAGGGTATTTCGAATTCTTCTTTTTCTTTTCTTCTTTTCGTTTAATATTGTTGGAATTGTTAATGCTTATCATGTGCGGTCTCTGGCGCAACTGCTTTTGATATTCGTCTGTTTCCTTATCTTTTAATCCTTCCCTATAATATCAAATTTTCAACACATAATACATAACTGGGAATAAATAATAAATATCTGATATCAAATAAATCAAATGCTTATCAGATGACATTCAAGTATGAAGTAAGAATACTTTTAGTAATTTTAGATCCTCTGTATAAGCAAAAATACGGAAATCGTGAACCCAAGATAAATTATTACGGATTTTATCGAAACCACTATTAACATTAAAATTTAAATTTCGAGTGCAAAATTATTTTTAATATTAATTACTTAAACTAAAATAAAATCAGTAAATTACAAATCGTTATTTATGAATTTTTAGGGGCTAATCACACCCTGTATATATTAAATATTCCAAACGGCAATTATGCCTGGTATTCCCCGAATTGAACATGGTAGGTACACTAATTTATTTCTGATAGGAAAAAGTAAACAGAAATCGGAATAAGCATATTAAAAATAGTCACATTAATTTTGTTTTGAATTCTCGGGGTCTTAAAATTGTTTACATAATACTTGAATGCCTCCTTCAAAGCAAGTATAGCGCCACCTATTATTTTTCAGGTACACTACACGAAAAACATTCTGAATTTTTTTTTCTTTATTGAAGGAAAAAATAGGCTATGAAAATAATTTATATTTAAAAAAGAACCGATTTCAGCTGACTTAAAATAAAAACCGTTTAGAAACCGTGTGCAATCAATCACTATTTTCAGACATATCTTATTTTTTGTCTGATTTAAGGTACAATTCTATTGAATATTTTAGCGTATTCTTATCTCTCTCTTTCTCCCTCTCTAATTTGTAATCATGTCCTATACTTTCCAAATATTTTTTAACTTTTTTTATTTGTTTTATTATTTGGACCACTTTTTATAAGTGTAACTCTAATTCACTCTATATTGCATCCACACTGTATATGCTTCTATGTATTGGTCACCCCTATATAACAAATTTGTCTGGCATTTTCTAAATCACCCTGTACAACTATAATTCAACTCCACACAACATTGCAACGGTCCAATATTGTTGATACCCAAAGCATACGACAACAAACGTTAAAACTAGAAAAGTGAAAGTGAATATTAGTTTTATAATTTTAAATTGAACCCACGGATCAATATAAATCCTCTCCAAACTATCGACTGTTTCTATTTTTTTATTGTTTAAATATTCCTGTATACCTATAATATTCCATTTATCCAACTGCTCATGGTCTACCTCATATAACAAAATTCACATTTTTGGACCACATTTTATATCTATAATTTTACTCTACCATTTATTTCAATAACCCGGTATATGCAACTGCTTCTAAAAATTTTTAACCCATGTCTATAATTATTTTATAGCCTATCCTATAATTCAAATATTCTAACTGCTTATGCTTATATAACAAATTTTGAAACACCCTGAATAACAATAATTTTACCCTACCCTTACTTCAAATACATTGTATAAGCAACTACTTACGTTCCATAACATTAACTTTTTTTAACCCCCTGTATAACTGTAATTCTACTCCACCTTATATTTCAACCATCCTGTATATTCAACAGCTTCTAACATTTTTTGAAACCTTCTGTATAACTATAATTAATTATACTCCATCATATAACGCAAATATCCACTTTGTATCACTATAGTTTTCCTCCAGTCTTATTTCAACCACCTTGTATACGCGACTACTTTTGTGCCACCCAATGCAATATTTTTTGAACCACCCTGTATAACTAATTCAATTCCAGCTTATAATTCAACTATCCTATGTATGCAACTGCTTATGTATCACCTAATATCACATGCACGCACGCACACACCTACAACCGTTTACTATATAGAGAGATCGGCATAACAAATTTTCGTTTCGATAAACTAAGCGAATATTTTCTGACATTTCAAGCGACTATAAGCCCTCTAACTTAACTTACGTCTCTAAAAGAACCTGACTTCAAATGAATCAAAATTAAAACCATTATAACACCCTGTACGATATACTTTCATATCTTGATATTTAAATTAGATATTTATGATGAAAATTTGACATTTACATTGATGTTTGAATTTTTTTGAATTGATAACCTCCTCCTTTGTGGAAGTCGGTGATTAAAACTTCAGTTGTGAAAAACAAATATTAATATTATTACAATGTTTTAAAATAAACTGTCATGGTATATATTTTTGTTGAAGACTAGTATATAGCTGAGTTTTTCTCTTTACCTTATTTCGCCTGCCCTTTCCAGAATTGACTTCTTCAGAGCCTGAACCAAAACATTTCTTTTCCACTCCATATTAGGATCTCTTTGCCAATCGCCAGTGCTTTGACGTATGCGTTCTGATTCTCTATTTCTGCAAACAACATTTTATTGAAATTGAAAATTACTTGGAGGAAATTTAGGGAAAATTAACTACCACTACTTCCCAAATGCATTTTAACAATACATAGATTCCTCAATAATGAGAATCACAAATATGTAGTTACTAATAATGCATCTTTAAATAACATTTTTTGTTGTTTACTGCATTATAGTAGTAGTAGGTAACATTCTTGGTAGTGCTTTAGTAAGAATATCATTTTATTGATACACCCGACACAATTGTAGGAAAAATCAAACATACCTTCTTCCAACTCTTACCGATCCCAATTCTCTAATATCGTTTTCATCTTCATTATGGTCCAACTGTAACACATGATTTTGTGGGATGTCTTGAATAACCTCTTGTGTACCTAGAAATTAAGTATAAATGCATCAAGTTATTATTATACAAGGTCTGACAAGTCGGTATGGAATTTCTGAAGAGCGCTCTCGTAGGCTGAAACTAATTGTTAAGAACACCTATTAATTATATTTTCTCATTTTACGTTTACACACCCTATATTCAATTGTTTCCAACCAAGAAACAACTCCCTCTCACTCTCTTTCTCGGCGACGACGTACACGTGCGGTACTAGCGCGGATTCCTCAGCTCCTTTGAGCCTTTGCTCCTTGCAGTTTTACGTACATTTTAGTGCAAATAGGCTCAAGAAGTCAGCAACCCAGGCCTTGTAGATCCACACTCAAGAATTGGAGCGGTGTAAGGCATATTCTTCAACCCTATTTGATTGCCTGTTCGTTGCTAAAGGTTGAAATCAATTTAAATGTAACTGAGTAAGTAATGTACCTCTCAAATTTACAATATTCATTAAATTCGAAACAATGTTTACTTAATCCTAGTATGTACTCGTCGGGAAACAAAATGTTGTGGTTTACTCCATGAAGATGATAGCTTGACTATTGAAACGTCCTTGAGTGTAAAAAAATAAAGACAACTTTGTGTTTACACCAAAATATGGACAACGTCATGTAACCTTTTTTCAACTTTTTTTGACAACCCCGTATAAATATAGATAATTCCACTCCACACTATGTACCAACTATCCTGTACATACGACTGACTACAGACTGTTAGCTGCCTTCTGTAAATTATAGGACGGAGTAGAATCCATCCCCTATTTACGGAGTCAATTCCGTCTATATTTCAACCATAGTATATAAGTCCTTGTGGGCTACCCTAAAAATTATTTCATTTTTAACATTTTCTATCATCACCCTGTATAACATTAATTCCTCTCCACACTAAAAATATAATTCAACTCCAGCATATATTTCAACCATCCTGCATATGATTTGTTGATGGCCATATAACAGTTTGTTAATCACCCAATATAATTTTAATTCCACATTTTTTCAACTTTTTTAGACCACCAAACGTCCACTCCACCCTATATTCCAACCATCTACAGGCAGGCGTATATAGACCACCATAATGTTTTAACTGCCTTCTGTAAATATCATTCTACTCCGTCCTATATTTCAATCAACATATATATGCAACTGTCCTATCACATTCGTTTGTGGTTTTGTTTGCTATAACTAAACACCCTGTGTATAATCGCACCACATAGCAGTTTAGAGCATGTGTTGTCAGTGAATTTTCTATTAGGCCGGGAGAATGTGACAACCAAAAGCACCGTAACAAAACGAGCTTGGTACTCATTGATTTAAGGAACCGAAAATACTATGTTTTACTACCTATATGCTTGAGATGTACATAGAAAATTTTCAAATTCCCAATCAAAACTTCCAATGCCTACAATTACCGCACTATTACGTTGGAATTAAAATATTTGAGGAAATGTCCGTTAAGTCAATTAGATAAAATTTTTGATAAGAATATTGGAATTTTCACCGATATTCTGCAAAACTGCAAGTTGCACGTCTCAGAAAAGTACATGAGACCACCTAGGGATCTTCCTTAATAGATTACACGTTCAAACACTTGATCAAGTGAGTTATAGAACACAAAGTAAGTTTTTTGTGTTTGATCAAAACTTCGTTACTGATCCTTGCTTTTTCGTGAATACCAAAGCACGGCCCTCGTTTCATGAAGATATAGAGTGACTTCCTAGTTCACTAGACGTGTCACCTGGTGACTACTTTTAAGGGCGAGTTTAAATCAACAAACCATGAACTCCCAAAGCTCTTTTTGATACAAAAACGCAAGAGATTCTAAGGAATCCGTTTGAAATGTTTCAAAAAAGAACTTCTAATCTAGATGAATGCTTCGACAAAAACGAACCCCAGGTAATGAGAAATGTGTATTCTGTATGTCTTTTCAAAAATTCCATACTTTCTTGTCGGACTATGTTCTATATATCATCATTTGGAATGCTAGGAATCTCACCTTCTTCTCTTGCAGCAGCAAAAGTTTAGTAAAAACAACAATTATCTCCTTTCAAGACTCAATAAACTAAATAGTACAATTCAATAACATACCTTCATTTCCTATGACAATATTTGGGACCAGCTGCTCCACGTTACACAGCTCCCGACCGGGTACCAATCGCTGGAGCATCGGAGGATATGGGTTGCCATCGATATCAACGAGAAACGGTGGTGGCATCAAATGTGGTGGTATTTGTGTTTGTTCGTCTAATACCCAGTGATTTGTATCCCGAACGAGTGGCCGGTAATCCGTGTGAAAGAAAAGTTCTTTGGGAAGCTGAAAAAAATTAGAGTCTCTTACAGTTGACAATGAAATCCAATATACCCCTTGGGTCATAATGATAATCAGAATAACTTCTTGTTTTACTGATTAAATCCGTTTGTGTAAGGCTGATCTACAAATATCACAATATTTTTCAATAGAAATAGAGATACCTAAGTTGATACCAAAACCTAGTTAAAATATCGTAACTATATAAATTTATTACACAAATGTATTTTGTTAAAGTATTTTCAGACACAACATTATTTCAATGTATTTATGCCACACATATCCTTCTCACGAGAATTTTCATGTAAGTAAACTAACACATTGCACAGTATTGCTTATTTCAGATTGCTGCGATATTAATTTATATATCATCATGTAATACAAACCATGGAAATATTACTTATTTGTATTTCGCCATGTAATATTTCTGCAATATCATTAGTTTACCGCCAGTATTGCAATATTTCTGCAATATATTTTGTTATGTGGGTCAAAAAACATTATTTGTTAAAAACATCTGTTGTAAAAAAGTCAGAATAGACTTTGAAACGTTTGGTTTTCCTGCAACATACGTCGTTTTATTAGGGTTCCGTATATACAATATACGGATACCCTTATAATATCACTCAGGATTTCTGCCTCTGTCACATCACAGCCATTTTCTCCTAAACTATTGGACGGAAGAGGTTGAAATTTGGAATCAATATATAGTTTGGTGACCTGATCAGGAGGTCATATCGTAAAAGAAAAAAAATTGATTTTAGGGGTACTTCTGGGGGGAAAAACTAAAAAAATCGACCGTTCCCCCCTGATCTCTCCGAAACTACTGAGCCTAAAATTTTGAAAAAATAGGAAATATAGAGCGTTGCCCGAACTTTACAGGAAAATTAAGGAGAAACCATTAATGTTAATTTTGGAGGCAAATTATAGAATTAAATAAAAATTTAAAAATAAAAAAATTTTCAAACGCATCATGTAATATATCAAATGAAAGGTCTCATTCTGAGGAACACAAATATATTTTTTTCATGTTTTAAAAAATATATATTTAAAAAGATATTAACAAAAATATACCAAATTCCCCCCCCCCCCTATCTCCGAAACTATAAAACGTAAAGTTTAAAAAAAAATAGATTTATAGGTTCTGACCTGAAGTTTACTGGAAAAATAAGGAGAAACCTCTACTTTTAATTTTGGGAGGCCAATTACAGAATTAAATGAAAATATAAAATTGTAAATGATGTTATAATCAAATGAAAGGGCTCATTATGTACGAAAACAAATATATTTTTTTCATTAGTAATATTTTTAAAATAAATTAATTAAAAGATGGCCATTAACAAAAATATGAAAAAATTTACCCAGGTCCCCCCCTTATCTCCGCACACACAAACCATAAGCTGAAATCAAAATTTTGAAAAAAATGGAGGTATAGCCCCTCACCTGAACTTTACTGGAAAATTAAGGAGAAACCCCTAATATTTATTTTGGGGGGGGCACATTGTTTTATACACCATTCTAAATGGAAAATTCATCAAATTAAAATTGTTTCTAACAATCCATTTGTTATATTTCACACAAGAGAAAGGGCTTAATGATCGTCTGCAAAAACATTTTTTTTCATGAATGCCATTTGAAAATTACGAAATTAATTAAAAGATTTGAACCAAAATTGAGGTATCCCCCCCCTATCTCCGAAATATAACTAAAGACTTATGAAAAAAATAGATTTAACTGAGTACGTTCACTAGGTAAGCGAAGAAACTCCTAATTTACTCATGGAGGCCAATTACGCAGAAATGCTGATTAATTGTTTCTAAATGATGTTATATATCAAATGAAAGGGCTCATTACGACGAAAACAAATATATTTTTTTCATATTTTTAAAATAAATTAATTAAAAGATATTAACAAAAATATAAAAAACTTTACCCATCCCCCCCTTATCCCCGAAACCATAAGCTGGATTCAAAAATGGAGGTATAGCCCCTCACCTGAAATTTACTGGAAAATTAAGGAGAAACCCCTAATATTTATTTTGGGGGGGCAAATTATAGAATTAAATGGAAAATTAAAATTAAAATTGTTTCTAACCCATCATGTTATATATCAAATGAAAGGGCTTATTATGACGGAAAACAAATATATTTTTTTCATATTTTTAAATAAATTAATTAAAAGATATTAACAAAAATATAAAAAAAATTACCCATCCCCCCCTATCTCAGAAACCATAAGCTGGAAATCATTTTGAAAAAACAATGGAGGTATAGCCCCTCACCTGAACTTTACTGGAAAATAAGAAGAATTCATTTTGGGGGGCAAATTATAGAATTAAATTAAAATAAAAAATTATAATTGTTTCTAACGGGTCATGTAATATATCAAATCCCAAGGCTCATTATGACGAATAGGTACAAATATATTTTTTTAATGTTTTTAAAATGAATATTTTAAAATATATTAAAATATTTGACAAAAAAAATATGGAACACCGTCTATTTATTGATGTAAAAAGCCATTGACGACGAAGTCAGAATAGACTTTGAAACGTTTGGTTTTCCATCAATATACGTCGTTTTATTTCGATTGTGGTGTTATTGCCCAAAAAAACATAAAAATAATCAAGAATATGCCACAAACAAAGTTTAGAAGACTATTTAGCTCTTCATATTAAATCCAAAAATTAAGTATTTTTAGAAGTGGTTGTTGCCATATAATTTTCGCTTATGAATGATGATGTTAAATGGTTTTCACAAAAAATATGCAGGATGTGAAAATTACCAAATTACAAAAATGTTCAACATAAATATGTCAAATAATCCTATTTGTCTAGACCTTGCGAAGCCGGGTCGGCTCAGCTAGTAATTTATAATACTATCCTATAAATAAAGATATAGTGACAACCCCATAGCCAATGTCGGACCATTCAGCCAGATCAGCCGGCAGCCAACCTGCAGGTACCTATCGGCCAAAGCAGGGTGATTTTGTCCAGCATGTGTGAAGCGGCGCTAAGAAAAATCTAAGAAATTGTCTGTATATTGTTAAGCAAGAAGAAACTCAAACACTCTACAGAGATAGATGTATCATATTATAAAGGAAAGCTGGTTGACAAATTCATAAACCCACTTAATCCTGCAAGAGTTTTTCTTTAAGGAGGCAATTATAGTGTTCCAAACAGTTTCCACTAAATTCCCTTGCAACACCTTTGATTCTCAATTACTTAGTAAGCTCGCACACCGGAGCAACCAGCAATAGGCAATAAGCAACACGTAATATATTTTATGCTGATCTCGCACACCAAAGTGATATCACTAGTTCAAAATCTCGTCTCATGAGAACGAAGTGATAATGTTGTGGCAGTATTTAAGGCGAAGAAATAGGAAACGAAGACGATGAAGGGAGTAGAAATATTAGACTGAGTTGAGTAGCTAGAATAAACTGGGCTAGGAGTTGGCATTGGTACCACCACAGTGTTATTTTGCGATGGACCGTCACATAGGAGCTCGTCTAAAAGTTCAAGTGTTTTTCTTTTAAACTGTTTTGATAGTCAGTTAATTTTGATACATCTGGAAGCAAACTCGTTAGAAACTGCAGATCTGGATTAGACTTCTCTGTCGCTGAACTTGTTGTCGGGGTTTTTGAGTTAATATATTCAATAAAACACTTATCCCTTTTACTATGATCCTGCCGTCTATAATCTTAAATATATGGGTACTTTTCCACAAGTTCTACAAATTTAATATTGAATGCTGGATCGTCCATGTTTAAATATGTTTAAAAAACAACTACACTCGAAATAAAATCCATCTATATTGCTAAACTATGGAAGCAATATATTGCTTTTCAACATGCACGTCGTATCGCTAGCAACACAAATTGCTCTATACAGGCGATAAAGATATCACGTTGCTTCGGTGTACGAGTTGGGATTTAAATGTATGTGAAATACGTATTGGCAATAATATCACGTATTGCTAGTTGCCCGTTGCTAGTTGCGTATTGCTCCGGTGTGCGAGCCGCCTTAGTTTATCTGTTCCTCAGAAATCACTGTGTGGAACCCTAATTAAGAATCAAAAATACTTAAATAATATTCTCACCTGTTCAAAAAATGGACTGCCATTTCCAAAACCAAACATAAGGATGTGCCCATGAGAATCAGACGCAGCTATAACGTTACCATCTGGACTCCATTTCACATCGAAAATAGCACCATAACCCTGCCCTTCGATGGTATTGTAAAATCTGAATACGATTTCACCTTTTATAATGTCCCATATGATTAGCTGTCCGTCATGCCCAGCTGATAAAATTAGGTTTTCATCATGAGGATGACTCTCGAGTACGTATATTTCGTCTGTGTGGCCGGGTAGTACTTTTTCCAGCTGCCCTTTGCTAGCCGACCATATTTTAAGCGTGTGGTCGCTGACTGCTGTAGCCACAAACTCGTCAGATGTGTTCCAACATACCATTGTGACTTTCATTTTCTTTACATCAATTTCTGTTGTATTCTTGCTACTGAAATGACATTAAATGTATTTTAAAACATTACAATCTTACCGGTTTATATTTGAAATTAATTTGCAATAGGTGTTTGTAATACTTAAAAGTATTTAGAAGCGAGAGAAACAGTATGCTATTTTTGAAAATCAGCAATAGACGAATCGAAGAATTCAGCATGGTGTCCCTCAGAGCTCTGTGCTGGGTCCTCCGTTATTCCTCATATACATAAATGACTTGCCAAAGTTTAACAATCTATTGATAATCATGTTTGCTGAAGATATCACCACGTTGGTGCGCTATCAACATTTAAACCCAATATTGCAGTGGACTCAAATCAAACACCATGAAATTCAGAAATAGTGTTTAGTCAATAAGCTTAGCCTCAACAATAGTAAGACCCAGAACATGAACTTTACATTGCAATCTTCACCATCAAGCCTAGAAACGGATGCATTGGTGAAGTTCTCAGGCATATACCTTGATCATGAGATGACCTAGGAAGCCCATATTAATTTTCTTAGCTCCAAATTATGTAAAATAACTTTCCTTATAAGGATCCTGTTACAAAGTGTATCTAAGGGAACATTTCTGACGGCGTATCACGGGTACTTTAGCTCTAATTCGTCCTATGTTATTTCAAATTGGGGCCGTTCTCCATACTCTGCACCAAGTTACAACGTCACTGTGTTAAAATTATTGCAGGAATAAAGTACCGCGGGTGTTGTAGAGATGGCTTTATGGGACTAAAACTGCTTACCCTACCTTGCACTTTTATCCTTCAGAGTCTTATCTATATAAAACAGAACCAAGACAGCTACAGAACACACAATGGTATTCGGTCCTATTAAACTAGGAAAGAGGACACTTAGTTCTCAGCTACCACAGATTGCAACGAGAATGGGTACTGACTATTATGGCACAAAACATTTGAATGCACTGCCATCTAAATGCAGATCATTTTAAAACAAGACTGAAAAATTATCTTTTAAAAGACGTTAATTCTTTCGAGAAGTACTTAGAAAAGTGACTTCAATATGCAGGGTGAGCCAAAAGTATGGAAACCTTTTAATAACTCTCCAGGAATATTTTTTTCTAGCAAAATGATACATACAAAAGTTTTTTAGCATTTTCTCCTGGCTATCAAGGATGACGATGATCTTGATCTTGACGGTCATATCGAAGTCAAAAGCAATTTTTCACCATTTTTTATTCCAGTTTCGTAAAATTTTACGTCCAGAAAGACCTTGACCATGACCTCGTTCATGACCTTGACCGCTACCAAGGTCAAATGCCTTTTTATCAAACGAGAACTCTTATTTTTCATTATGAAAAAAGTAAGGGGCGCGGTATTGAACGTCCAAACATCTTGATCTTGATTTTACCGTGACCTTGACTATGACCTTGGTGGTCATATCGAGATCGCTTGATTTTTTCAATGGGAACCCCTTTTTATTACGGATTGGGAATGAATGGAAAAATTTACGTCGAAATATAATGTTGATCACGACCTTAAACTTCAATGTTATTTTAAAGTCAATATGTTTTTTTCCAAATAGAAACCCGTTATGTTCCAAAGTATTGACTGGGAAGTACCGGATAATTTTACTTATGAAAAATTACCTTGACAACAACCGACGGGGTCATTCAATTTTGGTGAAAATCTATCGATTTTACAAATTCGCGTCTGCCATCTTGGATCCGCCAGTTTGAATTTTGTAAATCTGACCTTAGATTCTTAATCAGCGACTTCAAAAAAAACCCTATACCGATTTCGGTGAAAATCTATTGATTTTTCAATAAAAAGGCATTTGACCTTGGTAGCGTTCAAGGTCATGAACGAGGATATGATCAAGGTCATTCTGGACGTTAAACTTTCTGCTCTTTCCGAAACCGGAATAAAAATTGGGGTTCTCCTTTGAAAAAATGCATCTGACCTCGATATGACCGTCAAGGTCAAGGTCATGATCACGGTTAGATAGTCAGGGAAAAATGCTAAAACTTTAGTTTTTCATTTTTCAAAAAAATATATATTCCTGAAGACTTATTCAAAGATTTCCATACTGTTGGCTGACCCTGTATAGTTTTTTAATGGTAAATTGTTTCATATAACCAAAGTTTTGTACCCTAACACCAAACCAAAACACTGGTTTTACTTCTTGATGATAACAGTATCGCTGTTGATACGTACAGTGAGTGAAAAAAGAAAGGTTTGTTCTTAGGGTAGCAAACTTTTGGTTTATATGTCTGTGGCACACTAAAGGTTCCACTGTTTTCCAATTACGGTAAAGTGTTTGTCTGTACAAGGTATTGTTTTCTATATATTACCAAATAGATCGTTTTATGCTCTTACCACTTTAACTATTTATATATTCTTTATTGTATACATAACTAATACTTCACAGTTGTAATACTTTACCAATAATTTAACATTAACTTACTTAGGTAACTTGGTGGCCATATCCAAATGCGTACTCTTCCACTGTTGCCTCTCGAACCACCAAATGATTGCCATTCCATCCTTACTGCCTGACAAAAACTTCAAGCCAGAATGAGCCCACTGGATGGAGTCTACTCGATCACTATGTGCCTCCATTTCCAGTATTCTGTGAGGCCCTTCGTCACCTTTCATGTAATAAACTCTGACGTGATGATCAGCGGATCCTGTTGCTAAAAAAGTACCGCCTGGACTGAACGATGAGCAAATCATTTGTGCTTGACCTGGGCGGATTTTTTCCTGGTATATTATTGGCGTGTTTCTGTAATACAAAACATTAAATTTGACAATCACCTGAAGTTCTGTTTGGAATCCTTTAACCCAAAATATTCTTTTGGACTCTGACTACTCTACAGTGTGAGGATGACCAAATGGTAATCGCATATGATACAGAAGGCCTAGGGTATTTCTAGAAAACGCACGCATGAATTATTGAAAGTGGGGAGATTAGAATACAACACCAAAAATTATATATGAATAAGAACTGAAAACCCACCTGAGAAATAGGTCTAGCAGGGAAAAAATAGAAGCTGTAAAGAATGTGTATAACTCCCTGTTATGGCGGAAGAACACTAGAAAAGGAATAAACTACATGCAACAGTATATTCCGGACGGTAATTATATATGGTTCCAAAGTTTGGCAAATGTCGCAGAAACAACAAAGAGCCACAACGAGAACTAGAGTCAAATAGTGATGTGGGGTTACTAACGTAGCTGAGGTTTAACAACTATTATTACTCAATAATAACAACTGTTGTTTCCCGAAGGACAGTTGTGGCATATTTTGTCAATGTTTAAGCACTTTTTGGGAAATAACACCACAATATACGAAATTACTGTATTTTTAGATATACAGGTAGCACAAAAAATTCTAAAGATCATGTATTACAGTTAAACAGCTTTCAAATTAGAAGGATTTGAAAGAGTTGTCTGCTGTTTCAGTGATCCCATTAACGTCATAAGGGAAAACCTAGGAAAAACCTTATGAACTATCCTGATACTGGGTTGTTCAAAAGGAGGTTACCATCCATAATTTCTTCCTTAATTGTCGGTAACCAGATAAGATTAAATTTTAGAGAAGTAGAAGCTATACAATCATCTTCATTCAAAAGAATTAAGGCAGACTCTTTTATTTTTCGTTTTGTGTTATCTTGTTCTTTGTGAAGTATAGTTGAATTGTCAAATTGTATTTTATGGCGTAGGTCCCAAGCATGTTCACAAATTTTCAATTTTTCAAATTGTCGTTTCTTTATGTAATTCTTGGCAAGGAATCTTGTATATACAGTTTTTTGGTCTCGATGTTTACAAAATTCTGAAGGAAAACCAAACATTTCAAAGTCTATTCTGACTTCGTTGTCAATGGCTTTATATTTATTGATGTACCTATTGTGCTACCCTGTATGTTATCAAATTAAATTCTCTTAGTTAGGTTAGAAGTCAAATAATATTGTCAAACATTTTAATTTTACATATTATCATTGTGCCTTTTTTCATAGTTTCTTTGCTAACAGGGTCTGACCTAGACCCCGAAACATTTGGAAATATACAGTAATTTAATGAATTGTGGTGTTATTTCCCAAAAAAGTACTCAAATATTACATGCAAATTAAATAAATATCACTTTATTTTTTCCATACAGAACCTGACCTTCTGCAATAAATTCTTTATTACGGTCCATGAACAAAAGCAAAAATCCAATGTTGCCATGATTTCAGTATTATTAACTTGGTTGAAAATTTAATTTATTAGATTTTGTTTGTTGTACTATTCAGTTGATAAATTTGTTGAAGTTTTGCAAATAAATGACTAAATACACACTTAAAGTGCATATTTTGATAGATAACTTTGAACATTTTTTTCATAAACCATAAAGTTTCGACATATATAAGACTTTTTTATTTATACTCAACAGTTCTATCATTTACACTTCATTGTTACACCCTGTATGTTTGTAGGTAAATTCTTGTAATCATAAACTTTCCCCATTACTCTTAACATCAAATCTAGCTCTAGTGTTTTTCCTTATTCTCTCTCTCTCTCTCTGTCTCTCTAAACATGAGCTTTTAATATTTCTTATTAAAAACATGAAATTTACTGACACAAATTATGATTAAATATTACAAATTTCAAGAATGTTAATGCTCAAGTTCAAAAAATCATACTTTGAGGAGTGTTAATGCCCAAGTTCAGAAAATCATAAAACTCCAACTGGAAAATATTTCTATTGCTTAAGACAAACCTAAATTCAACCTTGGTTCCTGATTCATAAGTGTAATTCCAAAAAGCCACTGATCCATCTGTACTGGTAGTTATCAAATATCTAACACCCCAAGAAGCTGTAGGACAAAAATTAACTGACGTTATCATGCCAGTGTGTCCAGTTAGAACAGCTACAGGTGATCCAGACTGTAGATTCCAAACCCGCAGAATTCTGTCTATTGATCCAGCAGCTAATAATGTGTTTTCAGAATTGATTGCAATATCTGTAATTTCTGAGGAAGCTCCTCTAAATGTCGCTATTAAACGTCCAGTACAAGCTGACCAAAGTTTTATGAGTAAATCATCTGCACCCTATAAACAAAACAAATATGTTAAAGTTAAGCCAGCAAATTAACTTAAATACTTACTGTGATTATGTATTTCCCTGAATGGTCAAATAATAAGCAATATACTGCAGATAAATGCCCTATAGTTATCCTCTGATTTTGCATACAACTATACAAACTCGGGGTGATGGTCATTTGCCTCAATAATGGCCCTGATACTTCTCGGCCTCTAATTGAGTTTGCTAAAAAAATTTGAATGAGATAAAATACATACTAACAGAATTATCATGTACCAATATTGAAAGAACGGATGCTCTGAAATGGCACTCCATGGTACTTTGTAAGATAATTCAAAAACTGATGAAAATTTGATTTAATGCTGTTTTCATTTTGAACTTTTGGTCTAAAACACAAAAATGAGAAAATATTGTTAGTGTTGGAGGCACTCTTTGTTGCTTGATAGCATAATTGCAAGAGAAAGTCTGGTCTAATATTTGGAAATTGTTTGATCATATCATCCACAGTTCTATCATGTTCATTTCCTTCCCAATCTATTCTTTTAGGAAATATCTGAAAAATGATACCTCTGTAATCATATAGTTCAACTTATGTCACAATTCTTACATTATTTTCCTGTAGTTCTTCATTAAAGATCTAAAAAATACATGATTAGTTTAGAAAACTTTGACTCATAGAAGATTACCTTCAACGTCTTGCTAAAAAGACCGCTAGACAAAAATCTCTGAATCAGAAAATACACATCTGCAATAAAAAGTGTTAAAAGACAGCCCTGATATCGAATGCAAGTTAACATTTACCAGATGTTAATTCAGTTGTTTTATCAGCGTCCATCATGAATTACCCTTATAACGTGCTAATTTACTTCAGTAAATTAAATAAAAATTAAATATATATTTACATCTCTCTTTAGGTTATTTCTTTTGACAGTTCGCACTTGCAACAACAAAGTCGTTTTTTGACCACATTAATTAAAGTTTATATGTGTAGATGTCGACAGAGTCGCATATATTTTTTTAGATGTTCATAGACCAGTTTGACATATATGCTATATAAGGATAGTACATCCTTGTTTGCGTCATTAATTATTGGAGCAAAAAATAAAGTACAAAATCTATTTAACTGTTTAATTTGAACGAAACGACATTAATGATTTTCTCCAAATGCTAAAAAATTACGAATATTCCTGTTGAGAGTTTTTCGTTTTCCAAAAAAAATTGTCAGTTTCATGTATTTTACCAATGGTAATTTTTAAAAAGATCCATCGTAAAGAAAATAATATTTTATTAATGAGGTGCAATGTTCAAACAGTCCTTCGAACTGTTGTACGTTAATTATACGGATGTGACAATGCAATTTCATACTACTACAGCAATAAACCAACTTTGTAATAATATTTTTTCAATATTATAATATATAAATACTTACAAATTTCATTATTAATAGAAATATTAAATAATTTTGTGGGGACACCTATGAATTGTAAACCAACCGTCTTGCGACGCTGCGCATTTATTAACAAACCGAGTGTCATACACTTGACTGACTAATTCCCGTATCTATGGTTTTATTTTCCGAATTGAGGTTATGTTTATGTCTGCTGTATGTTAAGTATTTATACAATAAAACACACTATAGGCAAAATCTGTGTTATATACAATATAAAATTTCAAGGTAATTATGAAAATAAAAATGTAGTATTTATTTTCTTACGATTTCCAATTTTAGTTTGTACTAAGACGATGAAGCTGGATAATGAAGAGGATATGTCGAACGAGGATTGGCCGGAAATTTCCTTGGACACTGTTAACAAAAAGCAATCTTCCCGGAAGAGAAAATACGAAGATATACCTTTAACAGAACCTACCAAACGCAAATCGAAAAATGAGCTCTATAAACCTCCCACAGTTGAGGAATTGAATAATTTAAAGGAAACTGAAAACCTCTACAACAACAATCTGTTTCGTCTTCAAATTGAAGAATTACTATCAGAAGTAAACATAAAAAATAAGAGGAAGAAAGAATTATCTGCTTGGGTAAATACTTTTGAATCATTCCTTCAAACATTACCAGACTATGAGTTTGTAATGTCGTCTCTACAAAATCCTAAAAAGGGGAAGATGAAACGAGAAAAAGTTCTATTAAAATTAGCTAATTATGATGTTGCATACACAACTGATCAAGATTTGACAATAAAATTGACAAAACCTGCCAGTATGCAAACATTTGGATTGTATGAGATGAATTCCTTGCCAGGACCCGAAGCCATACTAAAAATTAATTTAGAAATTCCCAAAGAATGCTTTCACACAAAGGACTTTTTGAATAACAGATACTTCACGAAACACTTTTATTACTTGATTTACATTTGTGAACATATGAAACAAAAGGAAATTGTAACTTCAGTGAATGTAAAATACCATGAGGGTAATATATTAATTCCTATTTTAGAAGTAGTTCCCCTAAACTGTTCAAAAAGCCGAATTGAAATATATGCAAGCCCTTCTGAGCAAGTATTTAAACCTAATAGATTTCTTCCTGAAAAAAATAACATAAGGGAAGACTACTTTAATATGAATGTCAAGAATGACATTTTGAAGGTATCTGCAACCCCTTTTTATAACAGTGCTTTGGCACATCATGCAACACTCACATTGAATAACAATTATATAAAAGAAATATTGACTGATTTAAAAAATGTACAAGATGGTATTAAATTAATTTGTGTTTGGTTTAAACAAAGGGAACTAAATATAGGAAGTATTTTGTTTTCTGAAACATTCATTCTACATTTAATAATTTATCTTTTACAGAAGAAAAAAATCAATAAATTTATGAGCTCATATCAAGTTATTAGAAATTTTTGGAATTTTATTGTTGCCTCTGATTTGCAAACGAGTCCTGTAGGGCTCACTGAAAATACAGTTGAAATTATCAGCATGTTTCAAAAACATTTTGATGTAGTATTTTGGGATAAGAGTGGTTGTTACAATCTTTGTGCTTTTCTAACAGCTGAAATGTATGTGAAAATCAAATCTGAAAGTCAAATTGCACTTAAACATTTAGATGCAAATAAAAGTAACTCTTTCCAACAATTGTTTTTAACAAAGATACCATTCCATATGCAGTATGATGTTATTATAGATTTAACAAAGTCTCTGCCATTAAATTACAACGATTTTGACATTACTGAAAACGATAAAGCTTTATATATTGGGTATGAAAATTTACTGGGTGTTAATTACGTTTTAAAAATGCTTCAAACAGCTCTTGACAAAAGGCTACTTAATATTGTTCCAAAATTAGAATTTAATGGCAAACATTTAAAAAGATTTTTGATAGGTATTGATCTAAATCCTGAAGAAGCATTTAACTTTCTTCAAAAAGGTCCCGCATTGAACGATTTCTCTGCTGCAGATGAATTTAGAAAATTCTGGGGTCACCTTTCAAGTGATCGCCGATTTCGAGACGGTAGTACTAATGTAGCAGTACATTTCAAAACCAATACCATCAAAGGACGGCGGAACATCGTAAAGAAAATCCTGCAGTATGTACTGAGTGAAAAATTAGAGCTGAAATATATTTTGCATTATGATGAATTTGAAGAGGTTTTGATGTTTAAAAAAGCTGTACCCTCGTATCCTTCTGGAACCAATGAGGAGACTACGTTAAAAATGATTCATGCTTCTGATGACCTTGGGAAGAAATTAAGAGCTCTGGAATTGTCCCTGAAGATAACTGGTGTGCAAGGTATTTCTGATGCTTTTACGTTTAGCGACGTTTTTCCGCCTATACCAACAAACTATAAGGTATGTATGAATTTAATAATATTTATATTTGTATAGACAATAATCAAGTAATTTCAAAATAATTTTTATGGGGTTACTGTTTGTTCTCAAAGAAACCATTAAATACAATTAGACAGGGACAACAATGTAGCTAACAGTCTAAATAAAATCAATCTTTATTTTCATTTTTCTAGAACAGTTAAGGGGTGTTTCTTCAGCATTCCTTTTGGGAGGAGACATTTTTCTTAACATTTGTGCCTATTTTCCATTGTCTAAGACAAGAGAAGTGCAACATTCCCTAATAAACTTAATCATTTCAGGCAATCATTGTTTTTTATGTTTATGGTTTTATTTTTTTAGATATCTTGCATTTATTTTAATATTATTAATTTTTTTGCATTTAGATAAACAAAAGTTTAACATTTTGCATCTTTTTAGGAAGGAAACAGTATTACAGACGTCAAAGGAGATCACTTAATTTTTCAAACCAGTAAAAAAATCAGTCTCATCCCTAGATACGTTCAACCAATTGTAAACGTTCTTCAGCTGGAACACAGTTCAAAATGGCCGAACAACCTTGAAGCACTACGTCACATAAAGGCTGCATTTTACATCGAAATCTCCAAAATGTTAAAAGAACAACACCAAATATTGTCACAAGTTTCACTCGAATTTCTTGAAGTATATTTCGAAGGGTTTGTCTTTCGCTATATATTGAACATCCCAAAAGAAATTGGACTCATGAAGAAGGAAGCTACCGAAAACGGACTGACATATTTTCGCGAATCCCAAGAAAGCACAAGTCTGGAACAAAAATTGAATATATTACCAAAAGTTACAGGAGCGTTAAAAGGGATTCAGTCTTTATATCCCAGTTACGGACCAGGGACTGCGCTTGTTAAGAGATGGTTCAGATCTCATCTTATTGATGATTACCTCTTCCCAGATATTGCTATTAATCTACTTAACGCTTCACTGTATCTCGACGGTGTTATAGCAAACACTCCGCAGAAATCCTTCTTAAATTTTTTGAAGTTCTTCTCTGAATTGGATTGGAATATCCAACCGATTTGTGTTCCTTTCAATGAAGAAGATTTTGACAAGCAAGTTGCAGAGATTGAATCCAATTTACAAAACAACAGAGATGCACACCCTAATTTGTATATTATAATGCCATATGATCAAGGATTATCGGTTTTTACTAAAGATTCTCCCACCAAAGAGATTCTCCATCACGTGAGGCAACTTGCTAAGGAAAGTCTGCGCTATTTTGATAATTTAATTAGTAGCAGTCAAGAAAACATTAAAGAGTTATTTGTACCTAATCTAGAGGGTTACAATGTATTAATTCACTTACGGCCGTTGTTAAACCCCCGAAGACATGAACAAATTGCTTTTGGTACTGTCGAAAGTAGAATTATAGTTGAAAAATATAAAGAATCTAAGAATAATAAATTGCCCATCACAGACTTCAATCCAGTGGCATATTACTTAAAAACTCTTAGAGAGAATTATGGGAAATTTGCCGTATTTTTCCACAATTCGTATGGAGGAAATGTTATAGGAGTTTTGTGGAAACCTACAGTATTTGAAAAGTTGGATTTTAAAGTTAGTCAAGTTAATGCTATGCAGCTGGTTGACAATAAACTTTGTTTTAATTTTGATGCTGTTATTGAAGATTTTTTTATTCTTGGTGATGGTTTAGTTAAGACTATAGAGAAAAGGTAAATGTATAATCTTATTTTTATAAGCTGTATTTATGTATGTACATAATAAATGTTAAGGTATTTTCGTCCGTATTTATTTAACAACCAAATAATGTATGACAGTGAATCCTAGTCAAGAATATTTAAAAATAGATTTAGAATAAAAAAAACAAAATAAAATTAAAATAAAATAATTTGCTCAAGTGGGAGTTGGATTCGCATACTTAGGGTTCCGTACCACCTTCAAGATTCGAATATTCCAGTTTCAGACAAGCAGGGAATGAGTGCATTTTTTTATATTCACCCTTATATGTTTTAAAGGAAGCGTTTTAAATTATTTAAAAAAATACACTTTGATTTTCCACACATAGACTTTTTATTTTGTCTGCTTTAGGATTCGCTTGATTTTTATCAGAATACATATGTATTTAATTTTCTAATTTCGCCCTCAAAAAGTAACATTAGAGTTTTATTTTACTAATAAACTTTCAGAGATGCCTTTTATAATCTACTGTCTGAGTTTTGAGGCTCTGTAGATTGGAAGATAAAGGGCAAAATAGGTCAAAGTTTAAATTATAAATTATTAAATCTGTTATTCAAATTATTTAAAAATATAAATAAAATATATTTTTCAAAATTTAAACAGTGTAGTTTCTAAAGTGGGAATTAAGTCGATGTTTAATATTTTTGTTAATATCTTTTAAACAAATGATTTAAAAATATGATATATTTGTAATTCACATAATGAGCCTTTTATCTGATATATTACATAATGCATTTGAAAATTGAATCTTTATTTTCCATTTAATTGTATAATTTGTCCCTAAAATTACTATGGGGGTTTTCTAATAATTTATTTTCCGTTTAATTCTATTATTTGGGGGCCAAATAATAGAATTAGGGATTATTTTCATATTTTTCCTATAAACAAAAAAAATGAGGTCTTATAGTTTGGGGAATAACGGGGAGAATGGTTTTTTTTAATATTTTTTTAATATATTTTAAAATATTCATTTTAAAAAAATTAAAAAAAATATATTTGTATTCGTCATAATGAGCCCTGTGATTTGATATATTACATGACCCGTTAGAAACAATTATAATTTTTTATTTTCCATTTAATTTTATAATTTGCCATCCAAAATGAATATTAGGGGTTTTTCCTTATTATTCCAGTAAATTTCAGGTGAGGGACTATACCTCCATTGTTTTTTCAAAATTTTCCAATCATGGTTTCGGAGATAAGGGGGGGGATAGGTAAAAATGTTTATATTTTTGTTAATATCTAATGAGCCCTTTCATTTGATATATAACATGATGGGTTAGAAACAATTTTAATTTTATATTTTCCATTTAATTCTGTAATTTGCCCCCCAAAATTAAAAGTAGAGGTTTCTCCTTATTTTCCAGTCAACTTCAGGTCAGAACCTATACCTCTAATTTTTTTCAAAACTTTACGTTTTATAGTTTCGGTGATAAGGGGGGGGGATGGGTAAATTTTGGTATATTTTCGTTAATATCTTTTGAATTATTTTTTTTCTAAACATGAAAAAAATATATTTGTGTTCCTTAGAATGGGACCTTTCATTTGATGTATTACATGATGCGTTTTAAAAAAAAATTATTTTTAAATTTTCATTTAATTCTATAATTTGACCCCCAAAATTAATATTAATGGTTTCTCCTTATTTTTCCTGTAAAGTTCGGGCAACGTTCTGTATTTCCTATTTTTTCAAAATTTTACGCTCAGTAGTTTCGGAGATCAGGGGGGGAACGGTCGTTTTTTTTTTTAGTTTTTCCCCCAATCAGTACCCCTAATATCAAAATTTATTCTTTTGCGATATGAACTCGTGATCGGGTCACCAAACTATACATTGATACCAAATTTCAACCTCTTCCGTCCCGTAGTTTAGGAGAAAATTGCTGTGATGTGACAGAGGCAGAAATCCGGACTGATATTATAAGGGCATCCGTATATTGTATATCCGGAACCCTAAAAATTAAACTCCTTGGAAGACCAATAGCAAGAAAGTGGGTTACATCTACAAATTTCTAAATTTCACTTTTCTTTATAAACTTCGTACAATACGAGTACCGAGTTAAAGGTGATTGTTTAATGAATCACAACTAAAAATTCCGTCATTTGCTACATCTAATCTACAAAATACGTTTTAAAACGCTGTAACAATTTTTGAAGGCCACTCACTGGCTTGTCAACAATTGATGACAAGTTTTACGTAAATAAATTTATACTAAATCCTTCAAATTTTTAATACGATTTAAAATCTATTAAGTACCTATGATAAATTCATTAAACATTCGAATACCTCAGTTATTCAATATGCTAATAATATGTAATGCATTCTTTAGACTCCATTAGGAATTTCAAATGTGAAAATATGATACATGAGTAGTTAATTACGTGATTTGCGACAGGTTGTTATTGAAGGTTTCGAACAAAACAACCTTTTATGTACGCAACTCGTAATGTATGTTGCATTATCGAAAGAATTCTGTATACGTACTGTAAACAAGATTTGCGTTAATAAGGGGTCCTTTATCTATACTTTTCCATTTATATTTTGACATCATATGCAAAAAATTTAATCGTTACGATAAAATGTTGCGCAGCCCCGACGAATTAGTTATCTGGCACTGTTTTATTTACTTTTCAACTTGTTATCTATTAAGCTAGAAAACGCTGACATAATGTGATTTAAGTTGAAGTGTTTTTTTTCTGTACTAAATTAATTCTGGTATAATGGCAAATGTAAATGGAAACATTGTCAGAAATACAACCACTACAACATATTGGGGTAAGATTTCAAATATTGCTACGAATTCGATAGATTTATGTAAATAAAATTAATTTCAGATAAGTGTGGATTATTTATAGTTGTGACAACCGTTATCACAATACTTGTAGTTGTAATAACCGGAATTTTGGTCAGATATTTGGTGGACGATCCCCTATCGAGTATACTCCTAATAACATTTATATGTTTTTTGTGTGTAGTGGGTATAATTTCTATAACTATATTGGAGATAAGAAGAAGAAGGCATAACAAAGAGGTTCAAACATTAACAATTAGAAATGCTGGCAGGACTTATCATAATGTCCAACCGTCTGCTCCTCAAGATACGTCGTGGGAATATTCAAATCGAACCACCATGCCCGCGTCCTGATTACATATTTTAATTATATATTTGCATAATTTTTATATACAGCAGTGCGATGATTGCACTTTATGGATAGAATAAATACCTAGTCTTAGATTACCACTCGTGTAACTGTACAGTATTGTTGGTTGTCTATAATACGATCCGATTATATAATTGACTACGACATGTGTTTATTAAATTAAAGGGTACTTATAAGATTTCTATAAATCCTATAATTAATAACACTTTCACAACAATAAGTTATTTGAACTTAGATAAATTATCTTAGCCTTAAAATGCATTATTAGAGCTCCAAATATGACACGATAAACAGTTAATTGTTCATGTACAGTTATGAATTTTAAATAAAAAAATTCATAATGTCGAAGGCCAACAAACAATCTTTTGGAAAACAAGAACGGCTTTCTTTGCACGTAGATAAATATACAAATTGATGCTGTGAATATTAAGTTTAAATTGAAATTTTAAAAAATTAATGTATGCGAAACACGAAACTAGATAATACAATATGTGAAATATAGGTCTAAAAGAAGACTTAGAATCCTACTGACTTACAATACTAGTGAGGTCTTTTTGAAACCGTATAAAATAGTCTCACCGGTATTAACGAAGATACGGCCTCGTTTGTCAGCTCAGGATAGTTAAAAATTCGGGCCATTTTTAGGTAAATAGTCAGTTTTCAAAAATTATTTGAATCTATTAATTTTTAAGTAATTTCTGTATCCAGTTTTTGGGTAGGTATATCTGAACATTCCTAGGCTATATATTCTGTATTAAAATACAGAATCAGTTAATTGCAAAATCAAACTGTCTTGTTTTCTATTTTCGCATATAATCGACTTGTTTACAGACCAGTGAGGATGTATTTACTCACTGTTACCAGTGAGTGTATTTACTCACTGTTACAGACTAAGAGGCACCTATTGAAGATTGGTGTCTTAATAAAATGGACAGTACAAAAAGTATTCTGAACAAAAAATTAATAATCTTATAGTGCAGTATCTATATTAAAGATTACGAAACATTTGAATGCTTAAATATTTTATTTAAAAATTACAAATTGATACCCCGTACTGTTCAAACTAATACATATTTCATAAGGTTCATTATCTTTCACTGTTTTGGTATTATGTGTTGCCTGCAGAAAATATTTTACTCGTACATTACGCTTATTTAGATATAATTGCGTTATAGTAGTTCAGAATGTAAATTTGCACTTTAAACATTTTGTTTTAAAAAACTAAATTTTTAAAATTGTGATATTACTAATGATTCAATAATTCTGTAGTATAATATTTTTAAAATTTTCTGTTTTGACGTAGACAGGCTACTTTGCGCAATAGAAGTATATTATGCTGCATGCTTCGGAGCTTGTATTTTTCTAAATTTATACTCAATATATTATTGGGATCTTTGCAAATTCTTCGAAAACAATCATACTTATTACGAATGAACTTGCATTTATGACATTGTTCCAGATTTTGCTTTATTTTTATTCAGTTTTAAGGTCTAATTTTGTATTAAATTATTTGGTTGGAAAGGGTTGCCTTTGCTTAGCTATTAGGTAGGTTGCCATATCACTGCTATTAGGCAACTTTTATTACTTTACGTTTTGTTTTTTGTCTACAAATTTTAGTTCGACTTGCTGTCAAAGAGGTTAATTCTGTAGAGCACGTGAAGTCTTAGAGCATTTACTTTCTAGAGATAGCCTGCAGTGCACAAATGTCGTGGTAAGACTAAGGAGAGAGAGGGCAATAGAGAGGGCAAGAGGCTATTTCACTCGGTTGGGAGCTGCTTCCAATAAAGCATGTTGTTCATTGGCTGCGTCCACCGACCACCCTCCCACTATGTGAAATAGCCTCTTACTGTCTCTGTTGCCCTCTCTTTCTAGCGTTGCCACGATTTTATGCTTGACAGGCTATATCTAGATGGTAAATGATCTAAGACGTGAAGTAGCGAAATTCATGCAAAATCAATAGAAAGAGAGAGAGAATAAGTGTGTCTTTCCTGATTGGTCAGTGTTAGTGGTGACGCCTACTATTGGTAGGGTAGAGACATAGCAAGCGCTCCCTGATATTGTCTTTCTCTTTCTACTGTTATTACACTGCAACTTACAATAACGCCCATACCTAATTCACTCTACGTATAAACCTCTTTGCTTGCTGTGCATCACTTGAATGATGCAGAGAAGCCCCAATACCGAACTCTCTCTATATTTTATCCTTGGTATTTTGCCGTTTTGTGATTGACAATTGACATATAATTGTTTTGTTATTTAAACTAACCTAAGAGCTTTGTTGTCAAAGCTCGTCAATAGTTTATTATAAATATAAATAATAGAAAATGGTGACGTGACAAAGATATTCACTAAAAGTACACATAATTATTTAATTAATTGTAGGATGTGTTATCCCGTCCAGCCGAAGAATTTGGTAATGACCCATCTCTTGAAACCATGTGGGCCATGAAGGCTTTTGAACATGCAGAAATATACTTCAATGTAATGTCCATTTTTAATGTACAGCTCTCAGATTCTGTTTATTAAACTTGTCTCTTACAGATCTTATGTTCAGTTGACCCAAAGCATTTGCGACTCACCCCTGTTGATGATATTATTTACAAGGCATTTAGAGAAGAATTTCCAACTCTTGATATCAAAGTAATACATGAAAATGAGTTAAAGAGCACTAAGGAGAAATTAAAGTGGAGACCATTTTGTGAAAGATTCAAAACTATAGTTGATGACTACAGTTTTGGTACACTGTTACGAGCTAATGCTGAAGAAGACTATAGAGAAGAAAACACCATATTACTGACAAGAATACAATTTTTGTGTATAGAAATTGCTAGAAATAAAGAAGGCATTAATGACATATTGAGAAAAAAATTTAAACCAAGTAGAATAATAGATGTAAATAGTAAAGATAATGATAGCTAGGTTTTTAGTCTGTTTTTTATAAACTTAATAAATAGGAATTAAGATCTGTGTTTGCATTTTATTTTGTGTAGATATTTGTGCTGTAATTATGCAGAATATTGAGTTTTTGTTTTTTTCTAATTTAAAAATTGTAACACTATTGCATATATAACTCAAAAGGTATGTGCAAGTAAATAATTGAAAAAGTATCATGTGATAACATTCATGTATGATTGTCTTCTAAACGTTGTTTGTGGCATATTCTTGATTACTTTTGTTTTTTTGGGCTACCTGTATATCTAAAAACAACAAATTTTCTAATGTCAATTTAAATTATTTTGTCTATTCATGGGTTTTCTCTCCTCCAAATTTTTTCCTGTAACAGATAAGTATTTAAAAAAAAAAAAAAAAAAAAAAAAAATTGTATATGTAGAACAAAGTTCTACATATACAATTTTTTTTAAATACTTATCTGTTACAGGAAAAAATTTGGAGGAGAGAAAACCCATGAATAGACAAAATAATTCAAGACCTCCTCAACAATCTTTTCGAAGTCAATTTAAATGTCATAAATCAAATTTTAATTTTGCAATTTACATCAATAAATATAAAGCCATTGACAACAAAGCCAGAATAGACTTTGAAACATTTTGTTTTCCTTCAATATATTGTGGTGTTATTGGCCAAAAAAACATAAAAGTAATTCATATATGATTTTATTAATTGTAAGTGGATTTGCATACTAAGGGTTCTGTACCATTTTTCTTCCTTAAAATGTCTTGAAAACGTAACATATTCATCAATTTGTCAAGAGATACTTTTTAGGTAACATGATAACCTTCAGCACTTTATGAATACTTTAGTAACAGGGAGATGACAATGATGAGCATATTATCAATCAATCATGAATAATTTTAAATTCATTCTTTTGGTACAAATAAGTTTTTTTCATCTTTTAAACCATCTTCCATTTTATGAATGCCATAATTTTTTCCAATGTAGCTCTCCTAATCATTATATATTGTCGGCAAATATGTGCAAAATAAACTGTTACACATTTCTATATTACTCATTAGCTCTTTTTTCAAATTACATCAGTTACATGATGAATTTGATTGTGTCTCCCCAAAAATTCATTTTTCCATTTGAAACTAAATTCTGTATTTTAATATAATAATTAGTATTTCAACTTTTTATGGGCTCAAGACTGAATGAAATGTAATCCAGAAGATTCTGAGAAATGACATGATTCTTTACATTTAGAGTTTAATAATTAGCACATAAAAAATTTAATTAGTCTGGTTTATTTTATTTCATATTTAAAATCACAAAAATTTGATTTGAATCATGGCTACCTAGCACCATTTTGCCTATTCTAGGCTACTGTAGTTTCCAAGTTACTAAAAACAAAATTAGGTAGCAAATGAGATACAAAAAAAATCAGAAATTTCCTTAACATTTATTATTACAAAATATTTAAATACACCTAAGATGTTTCTACAGCTGAAGCAGCTGATTCTTCTGTGTACTTTCCTTTGTCTTTGCCCAAAGCAGCTTGTCTACCCTTTGCTCTGCGGTCAATTATTTTCTTCCTGTCTTTATCCATTTTCAGTTTAACTATTACCACCTAAAACAAAATGCAACACCTTGTAGTTATTCTTAGAAACATAAGCATGTAACAATATTTTTCCTTTAAAAATCAGTGCCAATTTTTTCACCATGGTGCAGCCAAAACAAAAACAGTTTCAAAAATTTTCTAAAAGAACTTTAGAAACATTGACACCGTAATGTTTATTTGCTGCAGTCTACGAATGGTTTGGTTCATCATGTGGTAATAGTTCTGTACATAATAGTACTATAATACTTGAACTAATTTTGATAAATTATTTTGCAAAATATAAAATCTTTTGAGGCATGTTTTTTAAGTACTGTTGTAAAATTAGAAACAGACGTGCAACGATATTACTTTTTACATGAAAGCTGTACATTTATCTACTTTTCTACATGATTAATTCCAATGTTGAGGCACTTGTCATAACAAAAAATTATTGTATATAGACTCATAAGTTCTCTGACAGTCTAACAAATTCAAATAATTTACTGTGGAAATACTTAATTTTCATTACTTACCTTAGAAGGATGGATGCCAACATATACACTACCACCATTGGTCTTTTCTCGTTGAATTCTCTCAATATATATTACAAATTTCTTTCTGTAGACTTGAACAATTTTTCCAACTTGTTGGCCCTTGTAATGTCCCCTAACTACCTAAAATAGTCTAATTTCAAATACAGCTCCAGTTAATTTGGCTTAAAATAAACTTACTTGAACTTCATCATCTTTCCTTATGGGCATAGTGCTAACATTGTATTTTTGTCTAAGTTCTTTAGACAGAGGTGCAGACATAAGCTTCCTCCTTACATGTGAAGGCGCAGTAAAATGCCTCTTCCTATTTTTGCTTCGAGAAGCAGTTACCAGTTTGTTGAATTTCATGGTGGGTGCTGACCTGCAAACCTGTAAAACAATAAGGTTATATTTATCCTACACATCAATTATTATGAATTAAATTCAATGAATTTATAGAAATATTATTTTGTGCTATGGTAAATTAACTATATACATATCAAATTACAGTAAATTGTAAAAGATGTCTCCGATATTTGTAGAATACATTTTTCAACAACAACTTACCAACACCAACGACTTCTACGGAACGAAAGAAATTTTTCTTGTATCTCTCGAAACATTTAGTTTTTGACGTGGAACCATAGAATCACAGAACACAACGTTTAATAGATAAAAATAATAGCTCTTATGAGACCCATAATAGACTTATATGTATTTTTTTACCCACGGCAAGTGCTGCCTTCCTTGAGATATTTGCAACACTACTCTCTGTAAAGCGGCCCCTAGACTAAATAATATTGCACAATATTTCGTATTACGCAATATTATTGATAGTTTGTGGGTAGTATTGAAACATTGTACAATATATTGAGCAGATCAAAAAGGGTTTGATATTTATTATGCAATCCGAAAAAACAATGCAGTTTGGGGTTAATATTGCGCAATATTGTTCAGTGTTTCCACGCAGTAACCGAGTGCGGAAGTCGGAAAATGAAGAATAAGGCTTGATTTTAGAATCCGTGGAAGTGTAAGTTTCTAGAAATATGCCCACCATGTGGAACATAAAGTCCAAAGATTATAGCAGCAGCGTCAAGTCGCAAGTTTCCATAACAAATTTTCCAATTAACAGTGGCGATGTAGTAGTTATTCAATTTTAGATTCACAAAGGCATTTCCTGTTGCTAAATACCGTAGAGTTTTCGAAAAACGCTGAAATGCACGTATAGCGCATCGCAACTGGGTGTTCTTCTTCTAAGTAACTGGGGTTACATTTTTTAATAGTTTGGCAGTGTTCATTTTCGGAAAATTGTGAAAATTTAGTGATTTACAAATTCTCAGGTCATTAAACAAATCATTCTTCAAAAATTAAATTTAAAGAAAAATAATGTAATCCATCTCCTATTAAATATATTATTAAGCGAACCGAATAACTAACAGTTAATCCAATTGATAAAAGAAAAATTCAATAAATATATAAATTTACATTCGTATATATGTTTTCATATTTTTTTATACCAATCTTTTACTTATCAGCATTTTTTTTCTTCTTTTTATTGTTAATTAAGTTCACAGGCAATGCGATGCTGACAAGCTGCTTCAATATCAGTTAGCAATGCGATGCTGTAACACTCAATATTATTGAACAATATTATTGCGCAATATTATTGATGGTTTAGGGGCCGCTTTAAAGGCTTTCTTGAAGCTTCTGGTAGTGGCTTTCGTCACCCTTTACCTTTTGCAAATTATAAGTATCCAGCCTTCAGACAAAGTTGATGAGTTCTTTTTGACAAATGTAAATAGATGGTAAATAGAGTTGCAGTCAACTATAGAGAGTGAGAGGTCAATGGGGCTGGGCAAAAACACGCACAGCAGCTTAAACAATTTTGGCATAACTAATTATGATTGAACTTGAATATTGGATAAAATTGTACAAACATTGGAGTAATTTTACTTAATATGTTTCAATGTACTTCAGACAAAAATGAGTTTTGAAAATTACAAATACTGAATATATTTTTTTATTATTTATCATTTCGTGATAAGTGATATTGATATTTAAAGAAATATCGTTAATCAAATTATTTCACATGTGATTTACCGATTCCCAATTCAACAGTATCAGTAATATTTTTATTGTGTGTTCGGAATTTTCCTCATTCCTAACCTAACTTTAACTTTGTGAAAATGACATGAATGTGTACACCCATTTACGATTTTTTTAAAATTACACCAGGAAGAAATATAGTGAAGACAATTCCAGTCGTTTCATTGATGATATAGTTCATTAGAACTGTAATTATAATTACATTCAAAGACGTACAATATTAACATGGAGGAACAGTTTTCAAGTATTGGAGTAATGGACTTGGAAGAGTTATGTGATCCAAACAAATACAGTTTCATCTGTAGTTGTTGTGATGAGAAACTAACACTGCCTTCTATTGGTTTCTGGGAGGCTGTTCAAAAACATGAACATATTGAAGAAATATTTTGCAGAAGTTTGAATGCAGACATCCAATTGGGCACTGAAACTTATAAATATTCTAGTGTGCAGAATGCTGTTAAATCTCTTGCCAATAATAGCTTTGCCTGCGGTGACGAAGTACCCCAAATTGATGTTGGTAAATCTATTCTTCCACACAAATCACAATCATTTGACGATGAAGATGTATCATCGAAATTGAGCAACTCTATTGTATTTAGTGAAGAAAATTCTTACAGTGAAAATTATCAGAATGAACAAACTGAAAGTGATAGTTCTGATGAAAGTTATGTGGACACCCTTGATAAACAGTTTGATGAAAATAATGTCAACAGCTTTAGATTTAAGTTTGTGCCTTCTTATGATAAACTTGTTCAGCAAAAATTGTACCCTGAAAGAGTGATGCAAACTTTAAAAAAATTTGACAAGACAAATCATTTTAGCATCTTAAGGATTGGCCCATCAAGATTTACATGCTTGTTATGCCTTTGTGATTTAGTAACCAAGAATAGAAGGATGGGCAAAAACTTTTTGTTGGATCATATTACAGGGAATCGACATATGAGACAGGCTGAAAGTATAGCAAACATAAGTGCAGTAAATAATTTTCACGAAGTATGGCTAAACAAGGAACCTAAAATACAGGCGCATCAGGTGTATTTTAGACCAGACACTGGGAACAAATTCTGGTGTATACTTTGTCACTGTTTGGTGGATGGTAGAAAGGTAGTGACACATCTTCATAAAAATCAGCACCGGTTACTAGTTTTGGATAGTATTGAAAAAAAACCTGATGATTTTTACTTGTATGAGTTGCAAATTCAGTTATATGGCATCAGACTATTACCAGATAATCCAAAAAATCAGCCACTGGGTGTGAATAGTCCTAAAGCAACTCCTGTAAAAAGCAAAAGAGAAGCTAGACATAAACCAAAGAACAAGGAAAAATCAAAAAATACACCACAACCTGAACAAGGAGATAAGGAGCCTTTACACAACATAATAAATTCTGTGACAAATCCTTCAGGAAAAAAGTTGGAGGAAATATTACCAAACAGATTAAAAAAACATTTAGGGTTTTTTGAGAAAACTGGGAACACAATCACATGCAATGTTTGCCAATTAAGAATCCATGAAATATTTGATGTAACTGCACACATTTGTACAACAAACCATTTATATTTAACACAAGTTCCTCTTGAACCATATAAATATTTTTGTGAAGTATGTAATTTACAAATACGTAATGAATTTTTATGGCTGAAGCATTTCCTAGATACCCCCATGTTTCATAAAAAATTGCCAGAAAGTCGCAAACAAAGAGTAAGAGAATATGAATGCACAAAATGTTTGACTGTCATTTTTGGTGATGAACTCTCAGTGGGTCGTCATCTTGCTACTAAACGTAATAAGAAGAAAACAGAAACAAAGTTATCTGAGGCTCTTATAAAAGTATTTAGAACTAGATCATCAATCGAAGCAGAAGCTGAAAGACTATTGTCAGAGGCAAATGAAACATTACTATGCAATGGTCCAACAATGGAGTGTTGTAGAGATGTAGAAGAGTCTTTAGTGACAGTTTTTGAAGGTTGCAAGGCATACCCATTCGGATCAAGGATTTCAGGTTTGTGCAACCAGAAAAGTGACTTGGATATGTTTTTAGATATTGGTGATATGTATGCAGGTATTAATAATCAAGATTCCTTAACCCAAGTGCAATTAGTTAAGAAAGTACACAGCGTTTTACATAAAATTAAAGATGTATTTCAGAATGTTTATCAAATCCCAACTGCAAGAACACCTATTGTAAAATTTCATCATAAAAAAGCAAATATTGACTGTGATGTATCATTACGGCATGGACTAAGTGTGGAGAATACAAAATTTTTACGATTCTGTTTTGACCTTATGCCAGTCTCACAATCATTGATATTAATCTTAAAGATGTGGTCACATGAAAACAAACTGTCTGAACATTTAACAACATATGCTTTGGCTATTATGGCCATATTTTTTTTGCAAACAAAAAGATATTTGCTTTCTGTAAAACAACTGCGGCAGTTAAATCAAGGAAAAGGTTTGATAATTGGTGGTTGGGAGACAGTTAACTATTTACCTATAGAGTTGGTGACGAAAAATGTTGAACCTTACTCAGGAAGTGTAATTGAACTGCTCAAAGAATTCTTTCTGTATTATTCTAAATTTGCATATACAGTTGATGTTATATGTCCTCTTTTTGGTAACTGCATAAAGAAAAAGGATTTTGATGGACTTGGTAAACTTCTTCCCCCTGAAATGAATTCATATGTTGTTCAGCTGAGATCTAAGGAACCAGAACATTTTCGAAATTTATCTCCACTTTGTATCCAGGACCCATTCGATTTGAGTCACAATTTGACAAAGGCATTGCAAGATGGCACATTGAAGAGGTTTAAGATGTTATGTGAAATGTCATATAAACTTCTTGAAAATCTCTGATTTCAACTAAAACATATGGGGTTTTGCCTTTTTTTAGTTTGGTTGAGTTAAAAAATATTTTAAAATTTTACAGTGTTATAATTGCATGTTTGTCTAATTTTTATTTTAGATTTTTGACTTTAGAATTTATGTTAGTTTAAACAGGGTTTGCAAGGTTGACTTTGTTTGGGTTGTTTTAAGGATATTTTAACTTTTTCAAAACTTTTTAATGTTATGTCATTGTTTAAAAAATCTATCGGTAATTGGCATGTTTTGATACAGACTACTAGGAGTAAAAGAACAAATATAAGTATTTTTTTAATTCAAAACATAATAAATTGAAAAGCTACACAGCAATTAGAATCATTGCCTTAGTCTGTGATTTTTGTAAACATTTTGCCATCTTCCAAACCCTAATTGTATATTATTTTATTATCATTCTATTTTCTTTGTATTGTCATAAACTGTGTTGTGTTTTAATGTAGTTACCAATACAAAATTGATAGAAAATAAAAATATTGAACGATACGTCTATTTTATACATATTAATATAAACTCTAATTGGTTATAATAATTATTGCCTATATTTTGAACAGTATAGGACCAGATTTTATTTAAAAAATACTACCTTATCACCCATAGGTTGAAGGTTGAAAATTTTCATGATATGAATAATTGGGTGCATTCAGGGAATTATAGCAAAACTTTTGTTTCTAGTTATTTCACTAGTTATGTTTACTTGTTGGCGGCACTTTTGCTTAATATCAACACAGAATTTGACAGCTGATTTAGTTATAAAGCGGTAAAGCGGAGAATTTATATGCTTTACTCCTTTATTAAAGCGCTGCAGCGCTACAATTCGCGGCCAGAGTCATAGCTGATTCTGATTTTTCCGGATTTGGACCGCGTCATTTTTTCGAATTAGTTTATTTATATACCTAAACCGGAATATAAACAAAGTTTTCGGACGTTTCGCCAACACTTATAAGGGGCTTTTTCAAGGATGAGACAAAAAACAAAACAAATGTTACTTACCTTGCGGCTACTCCATTCATTTCATCTTTTTCTCAGGAACACTTCAAAACTTCACTTTTTATTCAACTTGTCACAATGATGTACAAATTCTAAATGAGTAATAGGTACGAAGAAATAATAATTGGAACTCCGACATTTTCAGGCAAAAGGAAGGTAGGAGGCACTTAATGGGATTATTTTATGATTGTGATGAAATTTCGTTTACGTTCCTGGAATTTTATTAGTGGATAATGTAAGTGATTTATTTTGTGGAAATGTTGATGCAAGATTGCCAGATGGACGAAAGTTCAAAACCTCTGTCTCGGTTGAAATTCTTGGGATTTTTGGCTATTTCAACGGCCTCACCGAATTTTCTGGTGAAATAATACGGAGATTTGGCCACGACAGAGGAGCTATCGAAAGGGATTTGGTGGCCCGTTTCGTGATGACGTTCAGCTACAGCAGAGTTTGAAAACAGGCCCGTTTTCAAACAACGTTTGTGCTCACCCAGACGAGTGTTTATAGATCGACCTGTTTCACCGATGTATACTGCCCCACACGAGCATGGAATGGAATAAACACTTTTAGATAAACGAGGATTTTGTTTATCCTTTGGAGAGGGTAACATTTGTGAGATTTTGGAAGGTGGTTTGTAGACTGTTTTCACCTGGTGCTTATGAAGAAGCTTCCCAATCCTATCAGTGACCTTGCTGATGTATGGCAAATATGCTACTGATTTATTAGGTGACAATTCTTTCTTAGGAAGGGGATGTTGGTGACGCGAAATGGAATTGCGAATCTCTCGTTTGCTGTAGCCGCTGTTTAGTAGACTACCCTGAACCCAAGCTAATTCCCCTCTCAAACTTTTGGGTTCGGAAATAGGTCGATGCACCAGGGAGTTCACGACTGACCCCTTCTGAGATGGGTGATGATGGGACCGGGCGTACAGATATCTGTCGGTATGTGTTGGTTTTCTGTAGGTATACAGACTGGCCCAGGCGACCATTTGGCAACCGTGAAACCAACACGTCTAGGAAGGGCAGGGATCCATTGGACTCAATTTCCATAGTGAATTTGATGTTTGAATGTTGGGTATTAATGTGGTTAAAGAACAATTGGAGAGCATCTTGTCCATGTGGCCAGATGACAAAAGTGTCATCAACATATCTCAGCCAAATGTTGGGTTTGTGGCTTGAAGACTCCAGAGCCACTGGTTCAAAGGCTTCCATAAAGATATTTGCCACTACCGGTGATAGTGGCGAACCCATGGGGCTACCAGAAGTTTGCATGTAATATTTATTTTGAAAAAGAAAATACGTCAACGTAAGGTATTTTTCGATCAACATCAGTAAATCACAAGAATATCAAAGGTTTTGAACTTTCCTCCATCTGGCAATTGCTTCAACATTTCCACAAAATAAATCACTTACATTATCCTCTAATAAAATTCCAGTAACGTATACTAAATTTCATCTCAATCATAAAATAATCCCATTAAGTGCCTCCTACCCTTCTTTTACCTGAAAATTTCGGAGGACCAAATATTATTTCTTCGTACCTATTACTCATTTAGAATTTGTACATCATTGTGACAAGTTGAGTAAAAAGTGAAGTTTTGAAGTGTTCATGAGAAAAAGGTGAAATGAATTGAGTAGCCCCAAGGTAAGTAACATTTTTTTGTTTTTTTGTCCCATCCTTGAAAAAGCCCCTTATAAGTGTGGGCGAAACGTCGGATATGAATAATTGTAAGATTTTATTTTGTTCTCATTTTCACATATTTTAAATCCATCATTATCAAATAACATTATAGCGCAAATATTTTCAACATTCAAAGATCTAGGTGTTCACTTTGTAGGCTTTCTTTAACTACGCCATAGATTATGTTGTAGTTTATCAACGTCCCTAACAACGAAACCACAAATGTCATAGTAGGAAAATACCTACCATGTCAATACCTTTAACATCGCACTATCTGAAGAACACGTATTTTATTTACTAGTACCAACGATGTAAACAAGTTGAATGAGCTCCATTGGATCACCACTCTCGCCAGCAATAGCATACCTCTTTATGGAGAACCTTGAGTATTTGCCACTAACAGCAAATCGTAGACCGAGTATATTGTAGCGGTATCTTTGTTTGTTTTTTGGCCTCATGGGAGAGAACACCGAAACACAGTTTTAGATCATCTTGAGGGTACTAATCACAAATTAATATTTACCATGGAGATTGAAGACAATCATCAATTGCTATTTCTTGATATTATAATAAAGAGGAAAGAAGATGGAACCCTTGGCCATACAGTATACAGAAAAGCAACTCACATCAACAGATACCTTAATGCTAATTGTCTTCACCACCCAGTCCAACTACGAGCCGTCGTCAAAACTTTAATAACTAGATCACAAAGACAACTGACCAAAATAACATCAAACAGGAAATGGACAGTGTAAAAATAGCTCTAAAACAAAACCGATTTACAGACCGAAGACACCAATAAACAAAGCTTTGTTCCCGTACATCAACGACACCACGGATGGTATTGAGAGAATTCTACGTTGGCGCAATGTTGAAGCTATTTTCAATACAGACGGAAAAATCAGGACGAGGCTGAGGAATCCGAAGACGAGGATCTCTTTAGAACAACAATAATGTGTAGACTGCCACAAAACCTATGTGGGGCAAGCTTACAGAAAAATGCAAGCCAGACGTGATGAACGCCATAAAAAAAGAACAAAAAAAACAACATTTATGAAGGAACACACCACCATGACGTCACACCGAATAGATTTGAGAAGTACTGGCAAATAGAGAACTTCCGAAATCTAGACTGGTAAGAAAGACAATTGAGATCGCGAGAAGGCCTCACAGTCTAAACGCACGCAATGAAATACTGAACTTATCGAATTCCTGTAAAATTCTATAAAACATACCGGCCCGGCCCTTCCCTATAACAAGTCAACCGGAAATGGCCAATCTGTAAGCGATGGGCGGGTCCACGGGACCAACTGCTAATTATGCGAACTGACCTGATGAAGGCACATGTGACTCTACTAAAATGTCGTCATTTTTTGAAGTGTTTGAATTTTTTATTTTTTCTCCAGGGCCGCTCTGTAGATATAAACAAACTTTGATAATGAGTATGAGCGTATATTGAAAGGAAAAAACCAAACGTTTCAAAGTCGATTCTGACTTCGTTGTTAATGGCTTTATATGTATTAAAAATTTTCAGAATCGACTATGAAACGTTTAGTTTTTTCTTTTCATATATTGAAAACTTTTTATTTCAATTGTGGTGTTATCTCCAAGAAAACATAAAAATGATCAAGAATATGCCACAAATAACATTTAGAAGACAATATGAGCGTGTTTAAACAATAACTGAAAAAAAACGAAATTCTAAGTCATTTATTTGAAGTAAATTTTTACAGTTGTAGTTTTATTGGAGATACTTTTCCTATAAATTAAACTATTTTAAAAATTATACGTGGTAGAAATACAAAATGCTTATGAAATTCACCTTAAATTTTTCATTTTTCTACGAGGTCATGCGAGAAAAATGTGCGAAAATTTGTGTTTACAATGTACAACTATTAGATTACAAGTGATGAAAATAATATCAGATAAATAGAAGTACATGTTTGTTAACAAAAATACTACTTATTGATCTGACGATAGCAATATAAATAACTATGTTGTCATTGATTCTGAGGGCTATTTAATTAATTTAAGTATCAGACCGAATTTTATCTAAACAGTAGTTACATTCATATGCTTACGCTCACTGACAAGAAAATCGTATCACTATCACCCAGTATGTAATTCAATATTGTTTTGGTAAAACATATATACTATAGTAAGGAGTAATAAATGATAAATATTTGGTAAAGTTTGGTGACAGTTTTCATGTAAACTTTTCAATTAATATTGTAGTGGTTTTTTGCATTTTTTTTTAATTTACCAGATAACAAACTGTTAGGTGGGATCCAAAATCAAGGCCGTAGCCAGAAAATTTTTTCGGGGTGGGTTGGACAATATTTTCGGGGGGGTTGGATAATTTTTTTGGTCGTGAACTGATTGGTACTGCAAAATCTGTATTTGTATTCATATAGTCCAGGATATATACTCGTAAAAATCTATAAATATAAAATTTATTCTCATGAATAAGATGATTATTTGGTTAAAATTGAATCTTGAAACCCAATATTCCAAAATTTGGGGGGGGGGGTTGAACCCCAGACCCCCCCGCTGGCTACGGCCTTGTCTAAAATCGATGTATGATCGAGTACGTGTACGCCGATAGTATCGCCAGCTAAGTGAATCTGAAAGGGTCGCATTATTGGTTTTCTGGAGGATGGTTTTTCATTTCGAGAAATCGCTAATCGCACGAACAGAAATCTAATTACTGTTATGAGATGTTGTCAAGCGTGGTCTGCTAATATATAAAATCGGAGAACGGTAGGCACCGGACGTCAAATTAAGAGAGACCAATTTATGAGAACTCGAACTTTGGCTGATGAGTGGTTAGGAGGTCTTTTGGGCTCTATAGCATTATCGACCCCATCTGGTGCTACCCCTGACCGCTGAGCAACGACTACGGTGGTGCAGAGAACTACAACATTGGAATGGTCATCTTCGTCCGTTTCTTTTTGAAATATCATAATACTGGATTCAAAAATAACAAATCCAAAATAGATAAAAACAACAAAGCAGGGGTGTACAAACTTTCATGTGGCTCATGTGATAAAGTCTATATCGGTCAAAGCGGGAGAGCATGTAAAAAACGCATCATGGAGCACCGTAGTTCTTTTGTAAATCAAAAAACAGATTCAAAATATGCAGAACATCTATTAACAGAATATCACAATTTCGACGAAAACTTCAATTTATTACATGCTGAAAATAAGGGTAGGAGACTAAATCTTTTGGAATCATTAGAGATCAATAAACTCAAAAATTCGGGGAATTTACTGAACGACCAGGTAGATTTAAACCGGTCTCCATTATTAAATTTATTTAACCAGTAATTTGTTTTAATACCTATAGTAATTCTACGTATACAACAGATTATTACGTAAAAGGATAATTGCCGATAGCTTTATGCTAATTGTTCAATTATCGGATTATTATTGACAACCTAAATAAACTATAAATATACGGACTTCACGAAATACCAGTTAGTTCTTTGACAAAGATAGTTAATATCGAAACGCGTCAGAAAAGGTTTTTTAAAAAACCAAATAAAGTGGAAAGGGCAATTCAAAGTGATTTTAGTTCAGTGAAATATCATAAGTTGTTTTCTGTTTCTGATGTTATATGTACATTTTCTAGTTTAGTTCTACGAATTTTAGGAAATAGCACCACACCAGGGATTAAGAACAGTTTATTTAAATATCCAAATGTTTCAAGGTCTGGATATAACCTTGTTTTCAAGAAACTAAAAACGTACAATACACAGTGAGGACGCGTGGGTTGGAACAAATTCATTTAAAATTCAGGTGTTAGTTTTTTTGGAGAAACGCTCGGACACGTCGGTTTTGCTTGGACTGCGGTTTTTGTGATGATAAACTCATTTATACAGGGTGGGCCAAAAATAAATTGCGACCATCAACTTCATTTTTTCAAATGGAAACATTTGTTTTTCATTTTATTTTTGAATTCTGCATTGGATTCTAAGTATTTATCATGTTATTAAAAAAATACATTTATTTCAAAATTGAAGAACAAATACATTAACATGTGCAATTAAATGTTCAAATTGTTGACCATTAACTTCCTGACAATACCTAAGACGGTTTTCAAATTCTCATAACACTTCATTTAGCGTTTGTGACAGGATTCGTTGTATTTCGGCCCTAATCCTATTCTTTAATTCCTCTATATTTTCCGGCTTATTGAAGTAGATTTTCGATTTCACGTAACCCTAAAGATAAAAATCTAACGGGCTTAGATCTGGAGAACTAGCTGGCCATTCGATATTACCTCTCCTTCCGATCCATCTATTTGGGAAAATATTTTCAAGATAATCTCGCACTGTTCGCGAATAGTGTGAGGGGCGCTCCATCCTGTTGAAACAATATCGAATCTGCCAGTATTTTGGGGTTTTCACGATTCGAGTAAAGTTCTGTTAAACAGGGTATTATGTCATTTTGTAATAGGTCTAAATACTTTTCCGAGTTAAGTGTTCCCTCAATAAAAAAGGACCCACAATTGAAGTACCCACAATTTCGGCCCATAAGTTAACTTTCTTGGAAAACTGTGTATGACTTTCCATAATCCATTGTGGGTTTTCTGATGCCCAATATCGAAAATTTTGCATGTTTACTGAACCATTTAAATAAAATGTTACCTCGTCGGAAACTATCTTACTTGAAAAGTGTGGGTTGGCATTGAATCTATCCATCATTATTTGGCAAAATTCTACTCTCCGGCCAAAACTTCTTCAGTAAGTTCCTGAACTAAATGAACTTTGTATGGGTGCTATTAATTTCTATGCAAGCATTTTAGAACAGAAGATTTACTTATTGACTGTTCTGCGGCTATTTGTCTAGTGGATTTTTGAATTTTTTTTTGTAAATCGAGCAAAATATTTAATTTTGTATCTCCTGGAAGATGTTTGGTTTTGTAATTGTCTCTTACCTGGTCAAATTCTAGAAACTTTTTTTCTATTTTACTAACTACCCATCGTGTAATAGGCCGCTCCGGGTACTTCATATTAAACAATTCGCACACTTCAGCTTGTGTTCGAGTTCTGTCGCCATATCCTACCATCCTCAAAATTTCTATTCGCTGCTTTTCAGTTAAACGCGCCATACTTTGAAACTTTGCAACTGCACTTGACACTAGTTATTTAAAGTAAAGTTTCTACGGAAATAAACATGTGTTAAAAACTCCAGCATTAAAAAAAGGGTTTCCATTCATGTGACTAAAATACCGCCAACAGTCATAAAAACCAGACGTAAATAAATGGGTTCAAAACAACAAACACCTTATTTTTATCGTTGTTTTCTTAACTTTAGAAAGAAATGTAATTTTTTTAATAACTGTTAATTTTCGGTATAGGGAAACATGAAAAATACTTAGAATTCAACGCAGAATTCCAAAATAAAATAAAAACAAATGTTTTCATTTGAAAAAATGAAGTTGATAGTCGCAATTTATTTCTAGCCTACCCTGTATAAATGAATTTGTTTCAACCCACGCGTCCTCACTGGAAAAAATGTACGTATTCAGATACAAATGACTGCTCACAAATACGTAATAGGAACTTGCATAGGTGTAGAAGAAATCAATCCCAATAGTCTTCAAGTTCATTTTAAGAAAAACGTAGCTCACCAATATGTTCTACAGCTAGCGACATTCTGTTGTCTAATCTGGATTTTGAAAACTGAAAACTCCAAGTTGCTCAAAGGATTATATGGAGACATGCGTTATCCATAAAGTATAATTTGTACAGCCATTGACAGTCGACGTGTATTGCCTGACATTTTGAAACGATCATATTCTATAACAATTTATGCTTTACAAGTAAATAGACCTTGAAGTTAGTTATAAACGAATCTTTATACTTATTTAAAATACTTAATTTGCAATTTGAACACGTATGAATACATTATAGTAATCATGTACTATATATAACTTGTAAACATTCTGACACACTATACAGGGTGCGAACTGCAAACTTAAATTTTTACGTTCAGACAATTCTTGAAAACTTTGAGGGTGGAAGAAATTACTGTGTGAACCTCAATCACGATGAATTTGAATAAATAATACTTCTAAAAACTTCCTCCTGTAGCCAATTGCCGGTTTGAAAGTAAATAATCTTTGCATCCATGGGCGTCGCTAGGCGGGGGTCTGGGGGGCAACTGACTTCCTCCTTCTGGACCTCTATTGATGATAGTTAGTACTTTGTTACTTGTTAAGTAAAACATGTACTCGTTTATTTTAGTCCAGTATATCGCTAGTATAAATGTCTCAAAAAATCTCGAATACTCATTGAAAGACCAAATGATTAACTACTTTGAAGTAAATAATATCTTTATACCAAATCAATTTAATTTTGTAACAAACAGAGCACATCTCTATCTATTAATCGATTAAATAAGTTTGTGGCAGAGCCGCAGAAGGCTTTGAAAATAAGTATAGATAATACATATGTTACATTCTTGAACTTAACGAAAGCATTTAACTGTATAAATTTTGAAATTCTTTATAACAAGATATCTCACTTCGGCTTTGATACGAGCAGTATTACCCTTGCCCAATCCCATTTAGAAGCGAGCGAACACTATGTTCTCTTTGAAAATTAGCAGTCGACGAATCGAAGAATTCAGCATGGTGTCCCTCAGGGCTATGTGTTGGATCCACCGTTATTCCTCATATACATAAATGACTTGACAAACTTTTAACAATCTATCGAATCTACTGATAACTCTGTTGGCTGATGACATCACCACATTGCTGCCCTCTCACCCTTCTGTTCCAATATTGCAGTGGGCTCAAATCAAACAACGTGAAATGGAGAATTGGTTTAATAGACTTAGTCTCAACAATAGTAGGAAATAGAAAGTTAACTATACATTGCAATCTTTACCGTCGATTCTAGAAACTGATGAATCAGAGAAGGAGCCTGTTAAAACGTGTATTTAGGGGCACATTACTGAGGATGTATCATGGGTACTTTAGCTATGACATGTCCTATTCAATTTTTTACAGTTTTTGCGGTTAACACTACTTACCCTTCGATGTACTTTTAGGACGTTTTATGTTGTTTTTTGAGGGATATTTGTGGCATATTTTTCAATGTCTAAGCACTTTCTGAGAAATAACACCACAAATCACAAAAATTTTATTTCTTGTGGTGTTATTTCCCAGAAGGTGCTTAAACATTGAGGACGTTTTATGCTCTTATCATTTTTAATAACAATTTATATATTCTTTATTGTATAATATTTAATATATTTTTTTATAATTTTGTACCTTTTGACGTGTAAATACAGTTGTAATACTTTGCCAATAACTAAACTAAACTATTTTAACAGAAAACTGCTGATTTTTCCCCTTAAGATCAAAAGCTGCAAATTTGGTGGCGGGAAAGGTTCTAAAAGAACGTATATGGTCTTGGTACCGCGTGGAAAAATGTATGCAGGTCATACCTCATACCGATATAGAAACTATTATATGCAAGCTTATAAACTTCAGAGTTAAGATATTGGCTATCAGTTTTGTCTTGGCTTGAATAAAAGATTACTTATAGGTTGTATTGGCCTTTAAAACTGACTTTAAGGTTATGTTTCGACAGTGCTGCCACAACCCAGAGTACAGAAATTGGTAGCTATCAAGGATAAATTTCGGTAGATTTCGGTAGCCATAGGAAAGTTAGTATAATTACATGTTGGTTTAACTGTCTTATGTAAGGCCTTTTCCTACACGATGTAAAACCGATAAGCAACCGGTAATCGTATTGCGCGTAACATCATTGTAAACGGTAACTCGTCACCGCGCACGAAGATTATCGGTTGTGTATCGGTAATTTGTTCTGTTGGAACGAACCTATAAAAAATCAAGATACATATTTGCTAGGAAAATAAATAGTATGAAAGAATCTATTGACAAAATTCGTATTTAATTGACAGTTTGGTGGTTACTCTAAAAAATCGTAAAATTTCATATGAAATCTACCGAATTTCATATTTCAAAAATCGGTAAAACAATTTGAAAATGGTCAAAAATCGGTAGACTACCGAAACATCGGTAGAAACGGCAGCACTGTGTTGGACAATAATTTGGCTAATCTTTGAGTCATGTTTCCAAAATATGTAAGAGAAATTGTTTAATCACTTGTTGTTCTTTGTGGTAAATTAGTATGATAATCAGTTTCTGGCCAAATCCATTATGACATGCTATGTTTTTAGTCATTTCGAGTTCATTATGTAAATCGTTTTCTGAAAGTTGTAATGTATAAGCTCTGTGCATCAGAAGTTTATATTTATGAGTTTGGTTTATGTTGAGTTTTTTCTTAAATATTAAATTCTTTGATGTTGTTTTTATGCCAGTTTCTGTTTCTACAGAGATATTAGGATGGAACTTATTTATAGAAAGCTAGGAAAGAATTTAGCTGTTTTTTTTTGGTAAATTCTCAATAAGTTTGACTAAGGTATAACTTGAAGGCTTTGTCCATGTCCTGTTATAAAACAGGGTCGATGTTGCTGTTGGTAGGTATCTTAGAAATTCTACTATTAGAATACATAGGAAGGGAACAGTGTTAAAACCATTACATAGAATTTTATGGTTACAAATAAATTTAGACAGTTCTTTTGAATTTTCGTGGGAAGGATTGCCTTTTAAAAATAATTTCGTCCCATTCTGAAAACTTCAGTGTGATCATTTCCTCCCCCTCCTATCTTTTGAACCGTTACGCTTGCAATAATGAAATTTGGAGGAAGGTTTATAAGCTGTGGCAGGTAATATTTCTCATTTCTTAGAACGTTTAGATTAGTTCTCGAACTTTGTGTACTCTTCTCAAAACTTCCTCATTAGTCGTGTGCGATATCCCTGAAATTGTTAGGAGTCATCCGTATGACCACATTTCAAATGCCTCTACACGGATCCCACTAATAATTTTTAATGTCCACGTTTCCAATTCGTATAATAGTGACCATACGTAACAACTTATAAGTATTAGAGATAAATCCATATTTAGTTGTTTAACGCACAATATTGCTATAAAATTTATTTATCACGCCGCCTATGGAGAAACCTTCTACATTCGTCATTCCGACGAAAGAAAAACATTAACTGGCTGAGATAATAAAAAACTTTCCGGACTCTACGATGGGGCAAAATACATCGATTTCGAACACTCCGCCAACAACGAGATAACCTTCGAAAAATACATCAATTTTAAAAAGACAGTTGTATATTTCAGTTAGTTCGTTCAGCTTATATTAGTTTGTATGCGGTGTGAATTGTATCAATAGAAATCAGCTATGGTAAATAAATAGTGGATTTATTTTTTGTAAAAATAAAGTCTTCAAAAATGAACGAGAATATCTGTGTAAAATTTATTGCTATATGTTCTTGGGTTCAAAGACAATTTGTCTTGCTTGTTTAACCATAGACTTATCGATAAAACTGTTATTAAAACCATTTTCAGATTTTTCAGATTTTTTGGGAATAATACCACAAATTGCTTGAAAGTCTTTATATTTCAAATAGTCAATAGTGTAACATGGTTGAATTTTAAAATTATATGTTATGATCACAGTTCCAGGCATGTTTACAAATTTTTGCCTTTTCTAATTGTCGTTTCTTTATACAGGGTGAGTTTTTTTAATGATCAGTATGGGTATCTTGGAAACTAGCGTAGATAGAGCAATGGTTAAATTGGGAAAGATTTGCAGTTTTATTGGCCCAATTTAATGAGACTTTCGAATTTTTGTAAAAAGTCATAGCTTACTAGATATTTTGAAAAAACGAAATTCTGTCGATTTAGTCAAATCCCTCTAGCTCCTTTGTTTTGATTTTATAAAAAAAGTGTAAATATCAAAATTGAAGGGAATTGTATCCCGAATACGATTGTCATGTTCTCGTTTGCGTGACAGCTCTCGTTTTCGAGATGTGACACAAACTTATCTTTTTTTGAAAGGAAACCATAGTTAGCTATGACCTCAAAAAATCGGACATTTTTAGAGCTTTTCAACGATATAATACTCGATATAGTTATTCATAAAAATAACGGAGTTATGGATGCTTTTCTCTATTATTTTCACTTTTAACGTAGTTAGCTATGAAATAGATTGATTTATTAATAACTATTCCAAAAAACTAAATAAGTAGGTACTTAATAAAAACTTAAGAAATTAAAGTACATAATAATGGTTACAATTTATGTTCGAAAAGTCCACCATTGTTATTTAGACAAAAATTACATCTTTTTAAGCTTGACATTACCGCTTTCTTCATAAACCGCCTATCAATTTCTTCAATTGCTTGTAATACCGCCTCCATTAGGTCACCAACTGTCTCATACTTTCTTTTGTATACTTTGTTTTTTAGCGCACCCCATAAATAGAAGTCTATAACTGCCAAATCGGGAGACCGGGGTGCGCATTTGCGTGGGCCATTTCTTCCTATCCAAGAGTTTGGATAGATATTATCTAAGTGTTGTCTTACTAACGAGTTATGAGCAGGTGCTCCATCATGTTGGAACCACCCAATTTCTAAACGAGTTCTCAAATTCAAATTATGCAACATGTCTTGAAAAGTGTATTCCAAGAAATGCAAGTAGCGATCCCCAGTAAGTGATTCGTCATAGATAAAAGGCCCCAGAATAGTACACCCTACGATACCACACCAAACATTAATACCAAATTTTATCTGGGGTCGTCTTTGTTCTACATGGAAAGGGTTTTCTTTAGCCCAGATATGCTCATTGTGTCTATTGAACATGCCGCAGTTAGTAAATCTAGTTTCATCTGACCATAATACCTTTATTTTAGATTTTCTTGGGAATAATACCACATCAGAGTTCAAACTTGTGTATATTTTAAAACCAAACGTTTCAAAATCCTGTCGGACAGGATTTTGAAACGTTTGGTTTTAAAATATACACAAGTTTGAACTCTGATGTGGTATTATTCCCAAGAAAATCTAAAATAAACTAGAAGATGCCACAAATAACATTCAGAAAACAATCATAATACCTTTAATGGAAACTGTGGATTGTCAAGGCACATGTCTCTAAACCATGTACAAAACAAAATACGTCGATGTTCGTCACCAGCATGCAAAATTCGAGAAACTGAAAGTTTGTACAGGTGGAACTTGTGCGCTTTCAGTACCTTAACTACAGTTCGTTGAGATGTGCCAGCTTCTGCCGCAATCTCACGAGTTGATGTAGATGGATTTTGATTTACCATTGCCAAAACATTTACTGTGCTGCTTCGTTAATTTGATTACGTTCATTTGGTGGTTTAGTACAAGATCCATATCTGCGTAAACTATCGTAAAGCCTCTTAAATGTACATAGAGCAGGTTGACGACGATTAAAATATCTATGAAAGTATTCCTCAGTTGCACGAACTGAATTTTTATTTATGGCATATGATATAACATTCCAACATATTCAGTTTTTCTTCGTTAGAATAATCCATTTTATCACGAAAACTTGTCAATATCGACTATCAGTTCAGCACTACTAATGGAATTACTCTCAAATGTGGAAACGTCAAAGTGAAAACAATCTTTTTCATGGATACCTACGTTAAAAGTGAAAATAAGAGAGAAAAGCATCTATAACTCCGTTATTTTTATTTGAAAAGCTCTATTTTTTGAGGTCATAGCCAACTATGGTTTCCATTAAAAAAAAAAGATAAGTTTGTGTCATATCTCGAAAACGAGAGCTGTCACGCAAACGAGGACATGACAATCATGTTCGGGATACAATTCCCTTCAATTTTGATATTTACATTTCTTTTATAAAATCAAAAACAAAGGAGCTAGAGGGATTTGACTAAATCGAGAGAATTTCGTTTTGTCAAAATATCTAGTAAGCCATGACTTTTTACAAAAATCCGAAAGTGTCATTAAATTGGGCCAGTAAAACTGCACATCTTTCCCAATTTAACCATTACTCTATCTCCGCTAGTTTCCGAGATCCCCATACTGATCATCAAAATTCACCCTGTATAATTTTTGTGCTCATTTATTCAAAGATTATGGGTTAAGAGGTTTCTCCAATATAAAATTTGATAAATTCGCAATAAATTTTAATTTTTAATTTTATTTGGATTATTTGAAATATACAGACTTTCAAGCAATTTGTGGTGTTATTCCTAACAAATCTGAAAAATAATTGTTTAGTTCCAGATGTAAAAAACTTGCAAAACGTATAGGCTCAGCTTAACAAATTGCAAGTATTACTTTCGGATTACAATTTCGTAATTTCAACTAACGAATAAAAAGAAAACAATTCAAATCACTGTTTATTACCACTATCGCATAACAAATATTATTGTCCCTATCGTGGTATTTGTGCTCTCCTTGATATGATGATAATTTAACATCCAATGTAAACTCAAACCGTAGCGATAACAAAACACAGCGACCGGTTTAATGGGCGTAATTCAGTGTGGTGTCGGTAAGCGTTAACATGAATTCTCTTATTAAACAAGTAAGTAGTGAACTATTGTGATAATTTTGAATTTTTTTTTGAAAATGTGTTTTAGGTGTTGAGGCATGCGAAGAAAGTCAAAACGAGGCCGTTTTCCACGACGGCAGTTCAAAATAATGAAAATTCACCCACCAAATATTTACCTGTTACGGTTTTGTCTGAAAACGAGCTGGCGATGAAAGAGGCCGGTAAGTTCAAGGTTAACATCTATATGACATTTTGTTGTTGTTCTTATGGTATTTATAGAATCGGCTATGGTTTTTCTAAATTTCTGCGTTTTAGAATAATACTAATAAAACATTTAAAAAAATATATATATAACCGACTTCTACCTATAAAAAGCTAAAAATAATTATAACAAAATACAACTCTAGCAAATAAATAACACATTCAATGTTGTTAGGTACCTACCCAGGAAGTAAAAAATGTAAACATTAAAAAGTGCTCATTCTGTTCAAATTAATTACCTACCAATCGAGTATATTTTTGAAGTGGGTGCCAAGCAACAATCAAGTTTGATCAATTAGTAGATAAGTACGCAATGAAGGATTTTAGATTTGCTTGGCACCGGCTTCAAAATATACTAGATTGGTAGGTAATTAATTTATACAGAATGAGCACCTTTAAATGTTTACATTTTTTACTTCCTGGGTAGGTACCTAACAACATTGAATGTGTTATTTATTTGCTAGAGTTGTATTTTAGTATCATTAATTTTAGCTTTTTAGTTATAGGTAGAAGTCGGTTATATATATTTTTTAAAATGTTTTATTTTCAACTTTTTTTTTTGAACTCAGGTAGTTTTATTTCTTTATTTTACGAACAACATGTACTAGTACGCGTTGACTAATAAGCCCAAAATATATTCATGCCTTATGGACTACGCCATGTAACCTTTTTTCAACTTTTTTTGACAACCCTGTATACGGGCAAGCATAAATTTGTTAGCTGCCTTCTGTAAACTATAGGACGGAGTAGAATCCATCCCATATTTACGGAGTCAAATCCGTCCTATATTTCAACCATAGTATATAACTCCTTGTAGGCTACCCCATACATTATTTCATTTTTAACATTTTATATTATCGCCCTGTGTAACATTAATTCCGCTCCACACTTTATGCAACTTCTTATGGGCTATAAAAGAAATAATTTTTTAATATAATTTAATATTTCAACCATCCTGTATATGATTTGCTTATGTCCTCATAATATAACAGTTTTTTAATCACCCTATATAATTTTAATTTCACATTTTTTCCAACATTTTTATACCACCAAACGTTCAGTCCACCCTATATTCCAACCATCCTGTATATACGGTTGCCTAGGGACTACTATCATTCTAGTCCGTCCTATATTTCAATCTTCATATAAATGCAACTCCTTCTACCACTTTACTTTGTAATTTTGTTTGCTATAACTAAACACCCTATCTATAAACGCACCAAATACCAGTTTAAAGTTTGACATGTGTTGTCACTGAATTTTCTATTAGGCCTGGAGAATATGACAACCATCTGTCTTCGCAAAATGGAAAAATTTGCATGTAAATAGGTATTTGCCTGGTATACAAACAAAACGAACTTGGTACTCATTGATTTAAGGAGCCGAAAATACTATGCTTTACTACCTATATGCTTGAGATGTACATAGAAAATTTTCAAATTCGCCATTAAAACTTCCAGTACCTAAAATTACCGCACTATTACGTTGGAATTAAAATATTTATGAGGAAATGTCCGTTATGTCATTTCCATGAAATTTTTGATAAGAATTTTGGAATTTTCGGCGATTTTCTGCAAAACTGCAAGTTGCACGTCGCAGAAAAATATATGAGATCACCTAAGGATCTTCCTTAATAGATTAAACGTTAAAAAACTATACACATCCTTAAGGAGTTATCGAAAAATCGACCAATATGCTCGGGATATTGGTCGATTTTTATGCACGCATGTGTTCATTTACAAATTTTATCACTTTACCAATAGAATTCTTTTCCAAAATTTGAAGTTTCACCAATCCGGATATATACTCTATTAAACAAGACCATATTCATTCAAAACGATGCACCACAGGAGAAGAAATGAAGTAACATACATACAAAAAAAAAACGCGACGAATTGATAACCTCCTCCTTTTTGGAAGTCGATTAATAATACTGACGCAGCCCAAAAAACAACGATTTTTTAAGAGAAGAAATTAAAGACAATTTTTATTGGGGGGGGGGTGATTTTTTAACGCCCCGAGAACTCCATTTTTTGCTATAGGGCCGTTCATAAAATAGGTTCGCATAGAAGGGGAGGGGGTAACATTAAGTGTGGTAGGAAGTGACAAGGGGATGGGGGGTTTAAGGAAATGTAATGTTCGCATTTTATCAAACATATGTGCTTTAATTTCTCTCAAATCTTTTTTATTTTATTTTTCTCTTAAGATAGGAAGTCATTCGTTTTACATTTAATTTAATTATTAAATATTTTTAGGTATATATTTTAGTCACAGTAGTTTATAACTTGGTATATTTCTTTATGTTTATTTTTTGCCCTCAGCACTGGCGTTGACGTCCGTCACAACCAGTTCCTCTGTTTATTCATCATAAATAAAAGGGCTTCTACCTGTTCTGCCATTTCTACGAAATAACAAATGAAAATTCTATCTCATGACTACACGACCGATCATAAAATTAAGTTGCATGGTCGAACAGATTAGATCAAATAAGCGATTCTTGAAAAATGGGGAATAGACAAGGGCGTACCCAGCTTTTGGTTTAGGGAGGGACACTATTAAAAAATAATCTGGTGAAGTGCGAGTTGGACTCGTATACTAATGGTTCTGTACCACCTTCAACATTCTAATATTCCAGTTTCAGACAAGCAGGGAATGAGTGCATTTTCTTATATTTACCCTAATATTTTTTAAAGGAAGCGTTTTAAATTTATAAAAAATATACACTTGCATTTTCGATACATAGACTTTTTATTTTATTTGCTTCAGGATTCGCTTGATTTTTATAAGAATACCTATGTATTTAATTTTCTAATTTGGCCCCCAAAAGTTAACATTAGAGTTTTATTTTATTAATAAACTTTCAGGGAAGCCTTTTATAATCTACTGTCTTAATTTTGAGGCTCTGTAGATTGGAAGATAAAGGGCAAAATATGTCAAATTATAAATGATTAAATCTGTTATTCAAATTATTTAAAAATACAAATAAAATATATTTTTCAACATTTAAATAGTGTAGTTTCTAATTCGGAATGTCGATGTTTAATATTTTTGTTAATATGAATTAAATAAATGATTTAAAAATATGATATATTTGTAATTCACATAATGAGGTTTTTATCTGATATATTACATGATGCGTTTGAAAATTGAATTTTCATTTTCCATTTAATTGTATAATTTGTCTCTAAAATTACTATGGGGATTTTCTAGTATTTTTTCTTATTAATTTCAAATGAGCCCCAGTACCCCTAATTATTTTCAAAATTTTAGGTAGCACGGTTTCGGAAATAAAGCCAGAAATGAGAATTTTTATATCTTTATGTTAATATCTTGTAAACAATTAATTTTAAAAATATGAGAAATATATTTGTATTCCCCATAATGACTCCCTTCATTTAATGTACTGCGTTAAAAACATTTTTTTATTTTCCGTTTAATTCTATAATTTGGCCCCCAAGATTAATATTAGAGATTTGTTCGTATTTTTTTTGTAAACAAAAAAATGTAAGTCTTATAGTTTGGGAATAAAGGGGAATGGGTAATTTTTTAAAATATTTGTTTTAATATATTTTAAAATATTCATTAAAAAAATCATATTTGTATTAGTTATAATGAGCCCTGTGATTTGATATATTACATGATTCGTTAGAAACAAGTTTAATTTTTTATTTTTCATTTAATTCTGTCATTTGCCCCTCAAAATTAATATTAGGGGTTTCTCCTTATTTTTACAGTAAAGTTCAGGTGAGGCGCTATACCTCTATTTTTTCTCAAAATTCTACAGCTTAGGGTTTTGGAGATAAGGGCGGGGGGAAAGGGTTAAATTTGTTTATATTTTTGTTAATATCTTTTAATTCATTTATTTTAAAAATATGAAAAATATATATTTGTTTTCGTCATAATATTAAATATACATGTATTTTTATAAAAATCAAGCGAATCATGAAGCAGAGAAAATAAAAAGTCCATGTGTGGAAAATAAAAGTTTATATTTTTTATCAATTTAAAACGCAAGAAAATGCACTCATTCCCTGCTTGTCTAAATCTGGAATATTAGAATCTTGAAGGATCTACGGAACCCTTAGTATGCAAGTCCAACTCGCACTTGACCAAATTATTTAAAATATTTTGTTAATATCTTTTTTTTTAAATATGAAAAAAATATATTTGTTTTCTTCATAATGAACTCTTTCATTTGATATACAACATGATGTGTTAGAAACAATTTTAATTTTATATTTTCCATTTATTTTTGTAATTTGCCCCCCCCCCCAAAATTAAAAGTAGAGGTTTCTCCTTATTTATCCAGTAAACTTCAGGTCAGACCCTATACCTCTATTTTTTTTCAAAACTTTACGTTTTATAGTTTCGGAGATAGGGGGGGATGAGTAAATTTTGGTAAATTTTCGTTAATATCTTTTTAACTATTTTTTTTTAATATGAAAAAGTATATTTGTGTTCCTCAGATTGGGACCTTTCATTTCATGTATTACATGATTTCAATTTTTTATTTTTAAATTTTCATTTAATTCTATAATTTGCCCCCCAAAATTAATATTAATGGTTTTTCTTTATTTTTCCTGTAAAGTTCAGGCAACGTTCTATATTTCCTATTTTTTTCAAAATTTTAGGCTCAGTAGTTTCGGAGATCAAGGGGGAAACGGTCGATTTTTTTAGTTTTCCCCCCAGAAGTACCTCTAAAATCAAAATTTCTTCTTTTGCGATATGTACTCCTGTTCGGGTCACCAAACTATACATACAGCAGCTAACTCCTTCGGTATGCCCATGGATCTGTTTTTGTAGAAATGGGTTCTCAACAGTATGTTTTTATAATAAGTGGAGGTATCTATATGCACCATGCTTAAAAGTTGTGGGGAATTATTTATAAACAATTAAAGGTTTTAATATTGATATTTTTTCATTTTTTCTTTTATAACTTCGCTGCTATTGTCTGCAGTCAAAAATTCTTAACAAAAGCTGATTAGAATAAGATTTTGTAGACAAAATTAGGATTTTTTTAGACGAAATCTAATCTTTTTTAATGAAATTTATTTCAATTCCGTATCTGTAACATCAGGAGTTCCTCAGGGGTCTCAATTGGACCTCTATTGTTTAACATGTTTGAAAATGACTTATCTTCAATTATTATAATAACTGATGCTATTCTATTACAAAATGGTCTCAAATGCTTAGCCAGTTGGTGTGATGTAAATATGCTTTTTTTAAATGTAAAAAATGTTTTAAAATGACATTCTGTAGGACTAGATAACTTGTAAATTATTCTCATAAAATAAACAACATTCTGCTACAAGAACAAGGCGAGATCAAATATTAAGGAATTTACTTTGACCCAAAATTAACTTTCAAGCATCATATTAACGATATTACAACTAAGGCTTTAAAAATGTTAGGATTTGTTCTTAGAAATAGCAATCAGTTTTCTGTACAAACCTTGAAGTTGTTATATTTTAGCTTAGTTCGATCTATTTTGGAATATTTATTTGGTCTCCTTCATATAATACTGATATAGAATTTTTTTAAGAGTATGCGCATATAAAATAGGGTATCAGTAGACAACAGTATACATATGTTGAGATCCTCTCAATACTTAATATATCGTCATTACATCACTGAAGAATGGAAGCAGTTTTGAAGTTTCTTCATAACATTTTGAACGGAAATATAGAAATTCCAGAGTTATTAGACTTGATAAATTTTAATGTTAATGCTAGAAGAACGCGTAATAATGTGATTTTCAACGTTCCATTTCATAGTACCAATTATGGTTGTAATGAACCTATTACTAGGATTTTAAGAGTGGCCAATCTTCACGGTAGTGGTTTAGAGTTATTTGGAATATCTACAACAACATTTAAAAAAAATATTAAACTTTTGAACATGTAAGTTTCTAATTTACATTTTATTTATACATATTATTACTTTGTTAAAATTAATGTTAATTTATTGTAAAGTGGTACAACCGTAAATAAATAAATAAAAAAATAAAAATTTTGTTCTAATTCTGAAGAAAGATATTTTCTATAAAATAGTTAATATTTTCGAGTAGTAGCAGATCCGACTCAGGAAATCTGCCATATTCCGGAGTTTCGATAAAATTAGAGCAAATCTTTTGCATCAAATATTAAATTTTACCAAAATTGTATGTCATCCGTCTTGTAGGAAGTTTCATTCTAAATAACTTTGATTATGAAACTTTTTTTTTCTACAAGCTATAAGAACAAAGCTATAAAGAAAAACTGCAAAGTTAGTTAATTGTTCAACTTTATTTATTTATAACATTTTTGCACAATTTATGAGTTGGCGCACTTAGATACAATTATATACATATTGCCTAGAAACCATTTCTACAAATACAAGTCTAACATATTTTATTCTCTTGTTTTCTCAGTTACTTTCAATTCAATTTCGCAATAGTAAACCTTTTCTTATTTTATTACTAGTTTGCCGTTTGTATCAATTCTTTGATTTTTCTTTTAACAAGTCCCCCCTCCCATGAGTATTTTTTTAACGCATTTGTAATGTTATCGTTAATTTTTTTGTCATTTGAATTCTACTCCTAGCAGGAGCGGTACCAGCAAGATTATTTTCAATACCTATAAATTTTATTTTATTTTCGTAATTTTTTATTTTAAGAGTTTTGTCAATATGACGTGTACGATGTTTGGGGGCTCATGAACCCTACGACCCCCCTCTCTTCGCCCCTCGGATTGCTACTGACTCCTAGTTGATTGTTTTACTCCTTTTTGATATTCCAATTTTCTGTTTTAAGTTTTTCTATGTCATTCTTTGTTATTTATTTTCTAGATGCCCTTTTATTGCTTTTAATGGCCTTGGTCAATATTTACATCGAATGAACTGTTGTCATGTAAAACATCTTATCAACCTATTTAAAACTTTTATCTTATCGAGTAAATAAGCATTAAACAACTTAAATAAGCATTAACTATATGATTACTTAATCCGATTTAGAAAAATGTGAGAGATTATGATGAATTTTACAAAGTGCCAGTATCGCAAACAAGTTAGGGTACACAAGTTGACGTAGGCACAAATTAATCCTACAAGATTAACTTATCTATTTTTATTATAATTATATACAGAGTGGCTAATTCATGCTTTAAAGTTCAGTTTGCACTTTGAAAAAATATTACAGGAAAATGTACACAGAATTATTAAGTCTATAATTAAAAATTATTTTAAAGTATACAGGGTAGTTCAAATAATACAGGGTGAACTACAGTTATACTTTATATTATTGCATTTATAAATTCTATATTACCGATTAACCTGATTAGCATATTAATAATTTAAATTTATAGGCACTTTTATAAAATATTGACACATACAGGGCATGTAGGAGAAAATTGATACCGAACTACTTTGTAACTGTTATTTTTGTAGTAAACATATAAGCAACAATTTTATATTTTCGATTTAATTCTGGAATTTGCCTCCCAAAATTAATAGTAGAGGTTTCTCCTTAATTTTCCGGTAAAATTCAGGTGAGGCCCTATATCTCAAATTTTACGTCTTACAGTTTCTAAGATAAGGGGGGAGACGGTCGATTTTTTTAGTCCCCCCCCCCAGAAGTACCCCTAAAATCAAAATTTCTTCAGTTACGATATGTCCTCCTGATCGGGTTACCAAACTATACACTGACACCAAATTTCAATCCGTGATGTGAAAGAGGGAGAAATCCGGAGTGATATTATAGAGGTATCCGTATATTGTATATACTGAACCCAAAAATATCCAAAAATAATTTCATGCAACAGAATGAGGTAACTTCTGAAAATTTGGAAATTTGAGTAAGGTGATCCCTAAAATGAAAAACATCTAGAAAAATATTGCATTTAGTTGTAGACATAATTTAAAACTTGAAAGACTTTATTAAAAGAATACAATAAAATCATAATATACAATGTGATCAATTTCAAATAATTAAGAAAATTGTTTGAATGTTCACTCACCCTGTATACTCAACAACGACTATATCAATATAAAAAGAACAAACTACAAGTGCGATATCATTTAAAAATGCGGTAATATACAGGGTGAGTTTTTTTCGATGATCAGTATGGGGATCTCGGAAACTAGCGGAGATAGAGCAATGGTTAAATTGGGAAAGATTTGCTTTTTTACTGGCCCAATTTAATGACACTTTCGGATTTTTAAAAAAGTCATGGCTGACTAGATATTTTGAAAAAACGAAATTATGTCGATTTAGTCAATCCCTCTAGCTCCTTTGTTTTTGATTTTATAAACAAAGTGTAAATATCAAAATTGAAGGGAATTGTGTCCCGAATATGATTGTCATGTCCTCGTTTGCGTGACAGCTCTCGTTTTCGAGATATGACACAAACTTATATTTTTTTGAATATAAACCATAGTTGGCTATGACCTCGGACATTTTTAGAGCTTTTCAACGATATAATACTCGATATAGTTATTCATAAAAATAACGGAATTATGGATGTTTTTCTCTCTTATTTTCACGTTTAAGGGAGTTAGCCATGAAATAGATTGATTTATTAATAACTATTCCAAAAAACATTGAACGATTGTTTATTAGGTATATCAGATATAACGAAAAAACTAAATAAGTAGTTACTAAAAATTTGAAAAATTAAGGTACATACTAATTGTTAGAATTTATGTTCGAAAAGTCCACCATTGTTATTTAGACAAAAATTGCATCTTTTTAAGATTGACATTACCGTATTCCTCACAGACCGCCTATCAATTTCTTCAATTGCTTGTAATGCCGCCTCCCTTAGATCACCGACTGTCTCATACTTTCTTTTGTATACTTTGTTTTTTAGCGCACCCCATAAATAGAATTCTATAACTGCCAAATCGGGAGACCGATGTAGCCATTCGCGTGGGCCATTTCTTCCTATCCAAGAGTTTGGATAGATATTATCTATTGTCTTACTAATAACGAGTTATGAGCAGGTACTCCATCATGTTGGAACCACTCAATTTCTAAACGAGTTCTCAAATTTAATTTATGCAACATGTCTTGAAAAGTGTATTGCAAGAAATGCAAGTAGCGCTCCCCAGTAAGTGATTCGTCATAGATAGAAGGCCCCAGAAAAGTAGACGCTATGATACCACACCATACATTAAAACCAAATTTTATCTGGGGTCGTCTTTGTTCAACAAGGAAAGGTTTTTCTTTGCGTCGATCTTCGTCACCAGCATGCAAAGTTTGAGTAACTGAAAGTTAGTACGGGTGGAACTTGTGCGCTTTCAGTACCTTAATTACAGTTCGTTGAGATGTGCCAGCTTCTGTCGCAATCTCACGAGTTGATGTAGATGGATTTTGATTTACCATTGTTAATTTGATTACGTTCCTTTGGTGGTTTAGTAAACGATCCATATCTGCATAAACTCTCGTAAAGCCTCTTAAATGTACATAGAGCAGGTTGACGACGATTAAAATATCTATGAAAGTATTCCTCAGCTGCACGAACTGAATTTTTATGGCATATGATATAAGATTCCACCATTTTCAGTTTTTCTTCGGTAGAATATTCCATTTTATCACGTAAACTTATCAATATCGACTGTCAGTTCAGCACTACTAATGGAATTACTCTCAAATGAGGAAACGTCAAAGTGAAAAAAATCTTTTTCATGGCTACCTACGTTAAAAGTGAAAATAAGATAGAAACGCATCCATAACTCCGTTATTTTTATGAATAACTATATTGAGTATTGTATCGTTGAAAAGCCCTAAAAATGTCCGATTTTTTGAGGTCATAGCCAACTATGGTTTCCATTTAAAAAAAGATAAGTTTGTGTCATATCTCCAAAACGAGAGCTGTCACGCAAACGAGGACATGACAATCATATTCGGGATACAATTCCCTTCAATTTTGATATTTACACTTTTTTTATAAAATCAAAAACAAAGGAGCTAGAGGGATTTGACTAAAGCGACAGAATTTCGTTTTTTTCAAAATATCTAGTAAGCCATGACTTTTTACAAAAATCCGAGTGTCACTAAATTGCGCTAGTAAAACTGCAAATCTTTCCAAATTTAACCATTACTCTATCTCCGCTAGTTTCCGAGATCCCCATACTGATCATAAAAAAACTCACCCTGTATTAAAAAAATTATAAATTTGGTTCATGCTGCATTAAAAACTACTTTAAAATAATTTTACATTATGGACTTTATAAATCTCCATACATTTTTTGTCTGATTATTTTACACTTTATTTATCTTATTATTTTCATAAAATGTTTAATTGCGAAAGGAAAAAATGAAAATAAATCGGTTGTGTAAATTTAACAAATGACACTGTTTGAAATAATCACGTTTGTTCGGTATATATCATATATTTCAATCAAAATTCAATAACAATGCATTTTAATTTATTTTACAATCTTTGTTTAATTTACCCTTACTAATTTTAGGCTTTTCTTTAATACAAATATTTACATTTTAAGGGTTAATATATTTACATTTTGTAACGAATGTACAGATGCTATAAATCTACAATTACGGTTTTTACATTATTTTTCGTTAGTTTTAAATTTAAAAAAAATGTTGAAAATTTGGTCTAATTCTTCCACTTTATAACAAACTCTATTTTTGGATTTATTAGAGTACCGTCAGAAATAATCCACATTATTATTTTGAATATAAGTACTTTTTCTTTTATTTTTCTACCTAACTGTATTATAAATAAATAAATTTAAATAGCAAATTTCTCATAATTTTTGAAAATTTAGATTATATTACCTAGATATTTGTTTTTAGTGTCACGTCTGGCTCAAACAGAAATTGGTCCGCACGTAAGAGAAATGGATAGCGAAGGAAAAATCAAAGAATCCGTTGTAAATGCGCTTTTTCAAAATGGGGTAAGTGATTTATACAAGGTGACGTAGTTTAATTTTCATTATAAAAGGTAGTTCGTCAAGATTTCCTACATTGGTCAGACGGGTTCCCAGGTAGTTGGAAAATGATAGGAACAGAAAGGGAGGAGGATTAAAGGAGGGGGCATGGCTACCTACCGGCTTTTGGAGGAGGAAAAAGTTTACTGAGAATATATATATATATATGGTGTGACCCATTTCGGTTGGTGCCAAAACTTTAAAACCTTTATTGATTGACCGATTTCGATGGGACTTATATTTCAAATGATACGTCATATATTCACCTGCCCTTTCAGCCCCTTAGGGTATTAACTACCCATTCAAATATTTTAAACGAAAAGTGGTAACGTGTGATACCGAGTTTAAAATTCTCTTTTGAGCAAGGCCGGACTTTTTGATATATGGGTGTGGAGTAAAAATCTCATCTTTAAATTTATCATTTTGTGACACTTAAGACGTATTTAAAATTTATTTTAGTCAGTTACACGTCATTAATAATGTTTAGGTATTAATCCTTTTAGGAGGGCTGCCTTTTTATTTGGAATTGGACAACCCTAGTGTTGCAATCTGACAACTGACAGCTCTATCGTAAAGTTTGACATTTTTGACGTTATACGTACTCAGAACGTTTTGACATACGAGCGCTATGTGTTGTTTACAGTAATTTAAAGGATTCATCTCGGCAAAAAAATGGAATTAAATAGTGAACATTTTCGTGCGATTATTTTTACAACTTTCGACGTGGATTAAAAGTCAGCAAGAGTGCATGGATGAACTTAATTTAATTTTTGACGATGAAACTCCATCAAGGACCACTGTTTATCGATGGTATAGTGAATTCAATCGAGGTCGTAGTTCACTCCAAGACTCCAGTTGTTGTTCCGGAAACCATTGATGCTGTGCGCGAACTGATATTGCAAGATCGTCATGTGACCTATCGTGAGATTGAGTCAACCTTACACATTAGTGGGACCAGCATACATTCAATATTGCATAAACATTTGAATGTCAAAAAAAATTGTTCGCTTTGGATCCGACACAATTTGTCAATTGTTCAAAAAAAGGCTCGTGTCGATTGGTCGAAAGAAAAGCTCAAAAAATACGTTCGCGGTGCTTCAAACCACGTTTATGATATAGTGACAGGTGATGAATCGTGGATTTACGCGTATGAGCCCGAAAGTAAACAGCAGTCGACTGTATGGGTGTTTCAAGATGAGCCGAATCCAACAAAAGTTGTTCGCGCACCAAGCACTTCCAAGCAAATGATCGCCTGTTTTTTCGGAAAAACTGGATATGTCGCAACCGCACCACTAGAACAAAGCAGAACAGTCAATTCTCAGTGGTACACAACCATTTGTTTGCCAGTTGTCTTCCAAGAAATGAGGAAAACCAACCGCCGAAGACGGATCACTCTTCACCACGACAATGCGAGCTCTCACACATCGGCTCAAACAACTGCATTTTTGACCACTCTAAAGATCGATTTGATAAGTCATCCGCCCTATAGTCCACACTTGTCACCAAATGACTTCTTTTTATTCCCGTACGTAAAAACAAACTGAGAGGTCAACGTTTTTCGACACCTGAAGAAGCGGTTGCTGCGTACAGAATGCATGTTTTGGAGATACCTCAATCAGAGTGGAAAAAGTGCTTCGACAATTGGTTCAAACGCATGCAAAAGTGTATAGATCTTCATGGGGAATATTTTGAAAAAAAATACAACGATTTTCGATGATTAATATTTGTTTTTGTTCTCTAATCCCAAAATATAAAAGGCAGTCCTCGTATTTAGAAATTTATGAACATTAATTTATTTTCTTGAGCTTTTCTGAGATCCAAAGATTTGCGATTGATTGGTGTGGGGGAGAAAACAAGAATGCATTCTAACCATTACATTTCTCAGTTTATGTTGAGTAGATTAGAGCAAAAATTCCGCCAATTTGGAACTATCAAAGATCTACCCAAACTTGGAAGATCAAAATTCAATGAAGAACAGAAATTGGATATAACTTGAGGAAAATCTACAGAAGTAGCTGGTGGTAATGATGTCACTGAAACATCTGTATTGAGAATTTCATTCTGATCCCTTGCATTCTCTCTGATATGTATTTGCCCTCTTCAACATGGTTAATCTTAATATGGCAACGCATTCCTTGACTTTTGTATGTTTTGGTATATCATAACGCAGTTTGGTCTTTATGATTTTTTCTCGTTTCAGTTAGTATCTTGGGAGTTAATGTTCTCTTGTGTTTAAGGATTTGATGTTCCAGGTGGTATTCTTAATATATTCTTTGTTTTTCATTGTCGCGTAGTCTGTTTACTTACATTGGTCGACATTGACGAATCCGTTCTATTCTATCTATCTTGGTTCTATGAGCGGGTGTTTGTTTATACTCCTTACGTAGGGTGTTAACTTGACCCAAAGACTACCTCCTGTTTTATACCGGCTTAGGATCGACAGAAGGTTCCTTGAGCTACTTAAACCACCCGACGACGCTGGAGGCTTCCGCAATTATAATTATGAATGGAACTTATTTAGGGGTGAGAACTTCGCATATTTTATGAATTGGTTGACGTTTCGCGTCCTTTGTTGGAGCCATTCTCAAAACTGATAGGTTCTTCGGAAAAATATCATATCCTACGAGTTTTTTCTTCTGTCATTTTATTTATTTAATTTTTCAGCTAATGGGAACTGAAATCGATACGCAGTATGGAGGAGTTGGTAGCAACTTTATGACCACCGTAATTTGTGTGGAGGAAATTTCCAAGGTCGATCCAGCCGTCGCGGCTTTGGTTGATATCCATAATACATTATGTAATGCTGTGATTATAAAGTTAGGAACAAAAGAACAAAAAGAAAAATATCTACCAAGGCTGGCAACAGATACGGTGAGAACTATAAAGATAAAACCAATTTAATGCGAACACAACAAAGATTAGACGAATTTACAATATTCCTTATTCGGAAACGTATTTACACCCCAAAGTCAATGTAAAATGCTAAATTCTTGAAATTTAAACTGACAGATGGATTATCAAATGTTTGTATTACTTGGATTTTGATTTACATGAATTGTACAAAAATTATTACACGTTAGAAATGAATATTTTGTCGGTGTTGTTTTAATCATACAATATAACTAGAAAATAAGTTTGAAAGTATCCAAATCACTACAAAAATCGATTAAACTACATGAAGATTTAATTTGGCATTTGAGTTTTTGGAGAATCTTAACTAGTTTAGTTATTTATCTTAACTAGCGATCGCCCAGTGGTCGAAATTCGACCCTATTCATTAAAATTATGAGTTGAACATTATTGACGTTATTTTGTCTGTATAAGATGTAGAGTTGAGGCGAAATTAGAAAAGTAGGCTAGGCCTTTGCTATCCCTATTATTTCATTTGGATTACATTTATAGAACTAATTCACGAAATATTTTTTTATTTATGTATATAATTATAGGATTATTTTCACATAAATATGTCCATGCAACATGTTCGATCCAATTATCGGCGGATTCTTTTTTAACCTAAAAGTATCCGTTTCGGATTTTAAAATAAGAGATGACAAACAACTCAAGAAAACTCTAATATTTAATGACATTTCCATTATCCGCTGATTGATGATTTGTTGCACAACACCTTCGGAATATTGTGAAAATTACATTATATTACTGACAGAATTATAATCACAACAAAACATTACAAATATTATTTTCTACGAAAGTTAGTACTACTTGTCCGAAAAATCAATACTGATCTATAATTTACAACACAAAATATTGTCCTATGGGACTATAGGCAACTACAAATATAGTAAAAGCTGGTCATCACTTGGTCTGAAAGTGCGTTACCCAGCAACTGCCGTGTTTATCATTTGAAAACCAACCTCGCATATATAATTACGCAGTTTCTGTTGTTGTGTAGGGAGTTTTGGATTTTAAATTTTCTGAACATTTAGGGTGTAAATTTTTAAGCCAGCAGTGTACGATTTCTAAGGTAATATGTATGTAAAAAATATATATTTTACTCTAGAATAAATAATAACTTGACCTAATATATTCAATCAAATCTTTAAAATGTTTTTGACAGTCAGAGCTTTGCAGCAATTGGACCATGTAATGTAAAATTAATTAACTATAAGATACCCACATTGTCAAAAAACATGAAAATATAAAGAAATAGGAATCATATACTGTTAATTAATAGTAGTTAAATACACATATTTTTGAGAATTTTTTTCTGTGAATTGAAATTGAAACCTTGAAAATACTTTGAAATCTTGTCTTACCGAATTGAAAACTTTCAACCTAATCGCTACGAAAGTAATGAAATGCCAAAATTTAAATCAAGTTTCCGGTAGATGGCTAAGCATTCAGTGTTGTCAGATCTACCTATTTATCGTGAATTTGTGCATAATTTCACAATTTTCTGTAATCTTAGTGAAACTTATATGAAAGTTACCCGACAAAAATAAAAGGACTCTAAATTAAAAGTATAAGGTTAAAATAAAGAAGATATCAGAAATAAATTGATGAGGTGCAACATAATTCTGATTTTAGTTGACAAACCATATTTACAATGCAAAGAAAGTTGCAAACTGCAAACTTGCGGGCGCCCAATAAACGGCGATTATTTTCTATTATAATTTTTCGTTGGTTCTATTTCAATAGCATGACCATGTCAGCTAACTTTAGCGAAGGGCCAAAACTTTTAGTTTTACATTTAATTTAATTTGTCTTTCACATTGGAGCTAACCTACCTTATGTGTGCCGCCAGAAGCAATCTGGCGGCACTGTTTGGCATTGACAGTATGCATGTAAATAATGATTTTTTTATTATTTTATTATTTAATTATTGAACCAATATTATAAATTAATTTTATCATTCTGCACTGAAGTAGTTACTAAACAAAACAAAATGCAGAAAACCGGTTGAGAGACAGAGGAGAAAATGGTACCTAATCTTTTTGTCTTTGCCTATTTATATATAGATATTCAGCTTCTTATCATCTGATAAGACTCTTAATTGAATATTAGTTATTATATACTAAAGTGGTTAGTTTATAGGATATGAAAACATTTCAAAAAATCATAAAAAGCCATGTGAAGGATATAATCATCAGGAAAAAATCTTGATTTTGCAACTTTAATATTTTATCGTGAAATTAATTTCGACATCTTAAATTCAGTTATATACTGAAATAATTATTCGAGATTTCAATCAGTTGAAGAGAGCGCAACCGATGAAGGTTCTTGACTAGTAAACAATATATTGTCTTGCGTTCAATGGATTAAAAAATCACGAAAAAGAGTAGTCGGTGAAATTGCAAATTCTCTGTAAGGGTGTTTACATTACCGTTTTTTTTTAATATTAACTTGAATATGAAACTTCATTATTCATCATGCTTTATTTAGGTATCCAGTTTCGCTTTATCGGAACCTTCTTCAGGATCTGATGCTTTCGCGTTGAAAACCACCGCCAAGAAAGACGGTTCATATTACGTTCTGAACGGTTCAAAGATGTGGATCTCAAACTCTGATATAGCTGGAGTTTTTTTGATTATGGCAAACGTAGACCCTTCAAAAGTAAGTATTTTAAAAATCCTAATAATAAAAATTAAATGAATATGTTTTGATGTTACAGGGCTATAAAGGCATTACTTGTTTTATTGTTGAAAAAGATACTCCAGGATTCAGCGTAGCGAAACCGGAGAAAAAACTGGGAATTTGCGCATCTGGAACTTGCATGCTGAACTTGGATGACGTTCGTGTACATGAGTCCTCTATATTAGGTGAAGTGGGTCAAGGATATAAAATTGCAGCAGGTTTTCTGAATGAAGGAAGAATAGGCATCGGAGCCCAGATGTTAGGTCTAGCCCAGGGCTGTTTTGATGCTACGATTCCCTATACGTTAGAAAGGAAACAGTTTGGCCAACCTATATATAAATTTCAGGTGAGAAATCGAAATAAACCACGACCTTAAGTGAAGCTTAGCTAAACCAAACCCTTATACCTAACTGATGCTATCGGGGATAATTGCTATAAACTTGATGTCTAGGTAATAATACGAGTACTAAGAGGTAAACATTGAATTTTCAAAACTCGGATATATTAACAGCATATGTGACATAGAGTCAGTGACTACTAATATAAATGGACCCGGCACTTTCATATACGCCCGAACTAAATGTTTCAGAAATGCGAACAAAGAATTCTGATGTTTCAGTGATTCCATTAACGTCATAAGGGAAAACCTAGGAAAAACCTTATACTTCTTTTGAACAACCCAGTATCGGGATAGTTCATAAGGTTTTTCCTAGGTTTTCCCTTATGACGTTAATGGAATCACTGAAACAGCAGAATTCTTTTATCGCATTTTTGGCGAGTGCGCTATCTTATAACAAAATAGTACATAGGAACGCCTCTTATAAATTCTAAAGACAACCCTTTCAAATTCTTCCAACTTGAAAGCTGTTTAATTAACAATAAATTTTTCTTATGTCAACTTAAATGTCACAAATCAAACTTTCAATTTGCAATTTATATTTTCAATTTTCAATACATATTTTAAAGCCATTGACAACGAAGTCAGAATCGACTTTGAAAGTGTGGTATTTTCTTTCAATATACAGCTTTTTATTTCGATTGTGGTGTTATTGCCCAAGAAAACATAAAAATAATCAAAAATATGCCACAAATAACCTTTACAAGACAATTTATTTATTCACACAACATGTACGATTTTTATGGCTACGGCGAATCCCACATAACGCTGTATAAACACTAACCCTAGCACAGGGTGTGTGACAAATTCTCATTAATTTCCAGTCAAGCCCCCATACAGCATTTCTAAAATATTTATGCAATACACATTTCAAAATATGAAATATTTCGATTGCTATGTATTTGAAATAATTCATGCTGTAATATTTTATGAAATCTTTGTGCATGATAATTTCCCATCCATTTCAGAAACGCTGTCATGAAATATTCTGTAATACATGATATATTTCCCGTGAGCATACGAATATTTCAGTCGTAGTGTGATGTCTAAAGTATCTATTGAAATTTTTTCCTCAAGACTAAAATACTCCTGAAATATTTCATTTCACGAAATGTGTCTCTAAGATTTTATAATTTCAGTAGGTGTTTTGTCGTGGACATAGGAATATTGCCAGTGTCATTTCAGCCTCTACTAACCTTACCCTAAAGTTCAATGTCCCTGTAAAAGCCAGATTCAATTTCAGCATGTAAGCCCTTTCAAGTATATTACTTTTTTATTTACATTTTGAAGTATCGTGTTGTTCATAATAAACGGTTTTTTGTCACTTTATCCTTCAGATGACTTACAAATGACCTCTCTCTAGGTAACCTAGTAGGCCTATCGAACCCGATATTCGTATTCAGCAACCTCAAAAGTCTATGTACCTGCTGTTTCACATTTGTCTAACGGTTTTTTCACAGTTTGACCTTGAACCTGAAATGTGATTGAGGTTAGCTGACGCTGGATCTGCAATCAGCGTCTCCAAATAGTTTTGTTAACCCTTATTAAGTAGGGTGATACACCTTCTACAAAATGACATACCTTTCATATCTTCAAACTCTCGTTGACTTTTAACTTAGGATATTACACCCCTGCCAGACCCTCTAGGAGGCTTTCATGGACATTCTGGTCACAAGAACTTCTCGAAAAAAATCGGTTGAAACCAATTCGACGGGAATCCAAACTCCCACTTACTGGTTACGTTACACCCCTGCTACACCCTGTAGGTGTTATGCCCTTGAGAACTTTTTATCAGACGGTCAAATACTATCGAAAAATTAGTCGCAACCAGTTCGACGGGGAACCAAAATCCCATAAACTGGGTGCGTGGTAATTCGAGGTAGATTCATTTTTAAATACTTGATAAGTTGGTGTGTAATACGGGTCTTGGTGTAGTTATGGCAGTCAGAATACAAATGTATCCTTTTTTGTAGGGAATGTCACATCAAATAGCCCAAATAGCAACCAAAATAGAATGCGCTAGGCTGTTAGTCTACAATGCAGCTCGACTCGTTGAAATAGGAAAACCATTCGTTAAGGAAGCTGCCATGGCAAAATGGTACGCAGCAGAAATAGCGCAAGAAGCATGCATAAAGTGCATCGATTGGATGGGTGGTGTTGGTTTCACGAAAGATTTCATTCAGGAAAAGTTTTACAGAGACGTTAAAATTGGAAGTATCTATGAAGGCACTTACAACATGCAGCTGAGTACGATAGCTAAATATATTGAACAGGAATACAAAAAATAAATTTATGTCATGTGTTTAATTAAGTCTTAAACTGTATTTTCTTGATTAAATAAAAGCTTTTTCATAAATTGAATCAAGTTCTTTTCCATATTTCATATGATTAACCTTGTTCTTTGTTTATTTTTGAACATAACCATTTGTATCTCCACTGATTTGTCTAAAACCAGTTTGTTCGATTGCGGTTGGTTTTTAGTTGTGCGAGTTTTAAGGATTTTCATGAATGTTTTATATAATTTGGATACAAAGTTTATTGTACATATAGCTCAAGGTTTGTTTAACCCCTTTTCACGTGTAAAAATTTCAAGTATATACGGGGTGAGGAAAAAGTATGGAAACCCCTGAATAACTTGAGTAGAACTCCTTTTCAAGAAAAATGATAAATACAAAAGTCGTAGCATTTTTCTCTTGCAATTTAATGCTGGCCTTGAATTTGGCCTTGACCTTGAGGGTAATTAACCGGTCAAGCTGAATTATTTAAATGGGAACCCCTACTTTTTAGGTCATGGTCAAGGGCATATTTGGAAGTGAAATTTTCTGCACTTTACATTTTCGTGATAAAAAGTAGGGGTTCCCATGTAAAAAATTCAACTTGTCCCGTTTATGACTCTCAACGTCATGGTCAAGGTCAAATTCAAGGCCAGCATTCAATTGCCAGGGAAAAATGCAACAATTTTTGTATTTACCATTTTTCTTGAAAATGAATTCTACTCAAGTTATGCAGGGGTTTCCATACTTTTTCCTCGCCCCGTATATTGTTCCAGGCCTTTAAAAGGTATTTGTTTTGTAAAAAGAATGAGGTTCTCAATTCGTCTGTATTTTTTTTATGTTTTTGCAGCGATTACTCGTAAACAGCTCAAGGAATTATGACTGGATCCTGTTCAGGGGGATCGCCAAGTGGTCCCATATTTATTTCATTAACATAGCTTGAACCGTTTCTTAGAAAATGGGGAAAATCTTTTCTATAGATTTTTTTATACACCATGCTTTGGTGGAGTCGCCGGTATTATAAATATGGAAATTTTTCAATTCGAAACATGGGATAAATTGAACAGAAATTGGAATAGTTCAGTGATATCCCGAGGTGGTCCCATATTTTTTTCTATAATATAGCTCTGTTCGGAACATGTAGTTAAATTAAAAAGAAATTGGAGTAGTTCCGGGGGATCTCGAAGTCGTCTCATATATTTGTTTCAATAACAGTAAGCTTTGGTGAAGTTGCTCACGGATGGCTGCTATCTTGTCTCCGTTGATGCGGATTTCTGACTCGGAAACGACATAGCCCAAAAACTCTACTTCTTTTTGGAACATGGAACACTTCTTGGAGTTGAGTCTCAGGTTGGCGTTCTTAATTCTGGAGAATACTTCGCCCAGGTTCTTCAGATGGTCGTCGAATGTCTGACTCATGACCAGAACTTGGGATAAATTGTAAATAAATTGAAATAATCAAAAAAATTATTGTCAATTAATATGTGTATACAGTGTGTATTCATCAATCAAATGATTTCTTTTAATTAATAATTTTAGTCACATGATCCAGCCCCCCCAAATGGCAATCCTGGATCCGCCACTGCTATCTAGAAAGTACTCTCTACCTACATACCTAACAACTACAAGAAATAATCACACATTCAGTTGTAAGGTACTATAAAGTAATAACAACAAACAACAATATTACTAATTACCTACCTAGTTTATTTTTAAATTTAATGTTCATTTAGTAAACCTGTCTTAAAATCTGAAACTTATCACAAGTTTGATGACACAGCTGCAAGCCCTTAGATGTGTCTCACTCTATGAAGTCAGTAAATAAAAAGTAGCTAATGATCAGAGTGACATCGTAATGTCTCGTTCTGGATTTAATGTCATCTGTCAGAAATTACCTTATAGTAAGAAACATCAATAAACACACTTACCATTTGTGAAATTAAAAAGCTTAGTCCTTTTTTACCTAATTTTTATAGACAGGTTAAATGATGCCATATTGAGTATTTTTATTAATTTTATTGCTGTTAAGTAAACTATCACAATTCTATATTTTTTAACTAACAAACTGCACTAAACCATTGTCTAGTTTGGGTCATGTGGTAATTTAAATCCTACCATCTTTGCTGTTTCACTAACAGATCTCTCTCCTTTACCATGGAATTCCTCCATAATTTGCCTCTCCAATCTCAAGCTCTTCAAATAACACACATAGCTTTTTGCTATGAATTCCATTTCTTCTCTTGCCTTACACAATTGCTGATCAGTTGTTTTATACTTTCTGAATTGACCAACAATATATTTCAATGCCAAATTATTTTTCAAACCTCCTTCAGGTAAAGCATACCTTAGTTCAGATATTATTTGTCTCAGGACTGAAATATTTCCAGACATATTGTGTAGTTTCTGAAGAAATAATTTCTGATTACCTTTTATTTCTTTTTACGAACTCTGTGTCCTCAAGATAGACAGGCTCTTTACACTGTTCCCATAAATCTTGAGGTAACAAGTTTAGTTTTGGAAAAAAATGTACAGCTGTATCATTAAATATCTCAAAATATTTAAAACCGTTTATCACCGGTAATTCTAAAGTGTAAGGGGATATTCTGAAAATATATTCTGCATGTGCTTTTAATAGTTGTGATGAAGATCGTTCAATAATACTGTTGAAACTATTAGCTATTATTATACAGTATGATAAATTCAACCCCCAGTTAGCCCAAAGAAGATTGTTTGAGAGTTGTTTTGGACAATGTGGAAGGTAAAACAGTATATTTTTATCACTAACTTTATATTTACCTTCACAATTTTCTTCCAAAATTGTGAAATCAAAATGATTCAATAATTTAATATCAATATCACTGAATACTGGGTCATAAACTTTGACATTCACCTTATACAAATCCTTTAAGCAAAGTAATAAACCAAATTGATAACGTGAGATAAAGCACTCACCAAATTTACCTAAACCAAAACAAACAATTTCTGAAACTTCTTTTGATTCTAAATTGCTCAATCCTTCTTTAAGAGAAGATACAAGAGACTGAAAAATATCGGTTGTTGAAATTTCCAATTTTGCATCCAAAATTCTCCTAAAATAAAATGCTTGGTAGATTACCCAAATTTTGTTTAAAAACAACATACCTTCTCACAACGTTTTCATCAATTTTAATATTTGTATTTTCGGCAATTATTTGATGGGGTTTATTTTTAATCTTGTTCCTTTTATGCTTCACGAGTTTGAAGTCTTCCATGGAATGTTATGAGTTGTGTCAAAAATGGTAGAAGTGTGGTTAATCTAACTTAACCCAACTTTTTTGAAATACTGTCAAAATGACATACTGCGTTCCGAATTTCACATTATTGGAACAGTTTTTTTTGCGTAAATCTTCAATTTTACAAATTCTGAATAATGCAGTATTTAAATTTGAGGACAAGAGTAAAGTTAAACATTGATATTCTATTGATAATAATAAATTTTCAATAACAAACATAAGGTCAATAACGTCATGCTTCACTATTTAAAGACAAACCAGAGACAAACGTCAAGTACTTTAAAATGGCGTTTGTTGATATTTATTAAAATTGTGGCAAATTTGTTATCAAAAATTTCATCTTAATTTATTTTCCATCCTTTCGGTTCCAAAGATGTCCAAATGCAAGAGGAAAACCTTCCTGATTGTTAATTTATAATAACAGGGCGTTGAAAGGCGTTATTTGCCAGCATGTGAAGAAGCTTCACTTGATTCTTTATTATTATAAATAGTGAATGAAAATGTACAGATAAAGAGTTACAATGCCTCATTTCCTTTGGCAATTTGTTTTAATTCTTTATGTTGTGAGTATCAACGCAACTGATGAGAAATGTCCACTAAAATGTTCATGCAAGAGAACTGCCACAGAAAAAGAAGAAACTCTACTGAAAATGACTTGTGGAGAGAAAAACAAAATTTTCCATATAGATGAGTTAGAGCTATTGACTTTTTCACAGGAACTTCTACAACTGTAAGTCTTGATTTTTATTAGTATTGTGAGAAACTGTAAAATCATCTCTCATTTTAGGAATTTGTCAGACAACAATTTGACATCTTTTGCACCAAAAACAGAACTGCTAGTTCTTCAAAAGCTGTGAGTTTAGTTCCATTAATGATAAATGATTTGTTGTAATTTTTTTTTTTTAATTTCAGTGATTTAAGTAAAAATCAACTGACTGAATTACATGCACATCAATTTGATGAAGTACCCAATGTGAAACGATTGGATTTATCAATGAATCTCATAAAACATATTGATTTGGAAGCATTTTCCAAGTTAAAATATTTAGAAAGACTGAAACTGAATCATAATCAAGTAAATGTCATCATTCAAGGAACTTTCATACCTTTAGTGAATATTAAACAATTGTAAGTACCTATCTAGTTTTTCTATTTTAGATATTTGTTTAGTTTTATTTTGTTGATTCTTATTAAAGTTTCATTATTAGCTTTTTTGACAATATTTTTTAGTTTTTAATATTTCCATTTCATTCTATAAGGTTTTAGGTACTGAAATTCTTACCTTATTGGAGTGTTGTTTACCTTACTTAGACATGCATCTGTCCATCTCAAATAGTTTTTTTTCGGGTATAATTGATACTATATTGGTCTCTTGATTCATGATGAAAATATAAAGGAGTCAAATCTATCCAAAGCCTATCCAAAGATTTTTTTTAAATTTTAAGATATCCTGCATATTGAATTTTAAAATTGATATTTTTACTTGATTGGACAGTTAGTACATTATTAATGGTTGCCCGATGGGTAAACTTTTGCCATGTAATTGATTTGACCATTATTGAGGTTCTTTTTAATATAGTATATCTGTATAATTATGCATATTAAAGGGTGCAATTAAATTCAAATTACTCTATTTTTCTCCAGAAATAATCTTTTTTAATTCTACACCAAAACTTCACAATAAATATTACACTACTTTTCTTGGACTAACACTTGATCTTGATCTTATTTATTCTTGATTACTCCTGTTATTTTTTGTGGTAAAACACTGGACATTTTAGCCTTTTTTATACTGACAAACATTCTGAAAATATTTCTTTTTGTTGGCATGTATAATCATAGAATGGCTTTTGTTCAAGAATTAATTTCAAGAGAATTTTTTATTAAACATTGTAACAATGTGAATAATGGTGCCCTCTGGTGACCAAATGTTTCTTAGTGATTCAGTTATTATTGAAAAGATGGTGCCAGCATCAACATCTGACAAAATAAGTTATTGATAGTCTTTTCTTATTTGAAAATTTTTAGTGGGCATGCGTCAATTTTTGTCATATTTTTATTGGAAAAATACATTGCATTTACATGCCAATGCAGTGAAAACTGCTCGAAAAAAATTACACATTCAAACAAAAAATTTTCGAAAATGAAAAGGCCTATTGTATTGTATATTGTTATAATATTTTATTTTATTTTGCCAAAATAGGATCCCATCTAGAAATTAATCATCCTCAATAAAAACTAATTTTGTGAATAAATAAACTCTAGAATTAGATAGAGAAGATTTAGCAAAGCATGTGATAGAGCATTAGTCATCCAAAATTGAAGATAATATTTTTGTAGTTGAATGTATTGTGATTTCCTCAAAGTTTCCTTGGATTTCCGTCTTGAAATGGTTGATCTCGCCACGTTTCAATATCTTTGTTTCTGCCATCGGGTGAATGATGGGAAATTCAGTTTATATGTCGTATTTATACCCTTAACTGGTCATGCGACACCGGTCATGATCATTGAGTCTTATCCTGTCTAATCATTATCATCATCATCAAAAAAACTAGCTGTCGCCCAGTGGTCGAAATTCGACCAATTGTGTCAATATCTCAGGCAGGTGAAGGACCCTGAACATTTTATCGTGACATTCTATCCTAGAACTTAAGGGAGAACAGCAATTACACGTAACGGATCCAGATTCGGAACCTCTGTGTGATAGTTTCCTCGAAAATCCTAGATGTCGGACTTATATCTCACTTCTACAAATAAGTAACAAAATTCAAGTTCTTTTTCAGATATAATTAATAGGACTGTATTTGTGTTCAAATTCGTAATTCTAAATTTAATATGACATCAATTCAACAGCTAATGGGCTACCCTACATAAATATTTTTTCTAACCAACCTGTATAGCTATAATTGCACTCAATTCTCTAACATTTATATATAATTTATATATAAATACTCATTATAATAATTACATCTCATTATATATTTCCACCACTCTGTATATGCAACTGCTCATGGACCACACATATTTTTTAACATTTTTGAACCACCCGGTAAATTCTGTATATGCGACTGCCTAGAAGCCACCGTATTTACACATTTTGTTTATGAAAACTATCTTCTGTAACTATAATTCTACTCCGATCTATATTTCAATCATCATATATATGGAACTCATCGTGGACTATTCTATAAATCATTTCCTTTTCTAACATTTTTTATAATCATCCTGTATATCTATAATTCCTATATTTCATCTACCCTACATATACAACTGCTTACGGGTTACGAAATGTTGCGTTTCGATTTTCGCCACCCTGTGTATGCATCTCTGTATAATATTTTTTGCACCACCCTGTATAACTGTAGTTCTATTGCGCCCTCTATTCCAAGAACACTATAAATTCAAACTGCTAATGGGCTTCCCTATATAATTATTTTATTAGTTATAATTGCACTCTACTCTATATTTTAAACACTCTATATATGCAACTGCACGAAAAAAATTATTTCTAACATATCTTGAATCGCCCTGTATAATTATAATATACAACGCTTTATATCTCAGTCAATTTAGAACATGAGAACACATAACCTTTTACCCATCCAAAAATCGCCTAAGCAGCAATTTTTACTTTAAAAATAATAAATAGCGATAAAATTCTTATAAGATTCTACACATCAATTTGTATTGGAAATTTTTTCCAAGAGTAGTTTCAACCTCAAGTATGTTACCAAATCATCCTGTATTGAAACTCTTGTAATTTCAAAACTCAGCTGTCATAATCATTGTCACAATGTCGTTCTTTCTCGATAATACGATATTTCCCTAGCAATCGATTTGTAGACGCCAAAACCTCGAAATGAAATTTCGACAGTATAGTGCAGTTTGCGAGAATTACATATAATAAGATATATGTAAATAAACAAAACATTATATATATTATATTGTTAGATAAATAAGTAAAAATATATTTGCAGCATATCACATCTCGTTAAAAGAACATTTAACAATTTTTGACTGACAGCTAATATTTTAGACGACCTGTTAAAATTAATTTAAAAGATTACTTTATATCGGATAAAACAGCAATATATTACTAATACTTATTCAATTTTCATTTGCACATGGCATAAAATAAAAAAAAACATGTTCAACTTGAGAGGATCTGAAATCAAATGTATCAATAATTGATAATTATTAGCTTTATAATGTTTCAATAGTTAGTTTACTTACGTAAAAGTTTTTATCGGGGAATTATATCAAAACATTTAAGAAATACAATGCACCACCTGTTAATTTATGTTAAATGATACCTTTATTTGTTGACAATTTCATTGAAATTGCGATTTTGAAAATTATACATTGATAATTTTCTCATTGCATTGAGAAGGTACCTTAACCTAGCGGTTAACATTGTTAAGAAATGTCAAATTGAAATACAATCTGCTACAATGAGGTTGGCCGTGAACTGGTCCAGAAATTAGAACCATTGCCATGATGTCAGCTCTAACTATTTATCTTCAATCTCACTATTTGTATTTATAGCATAGGCTTTGTAATCTTAGTCAAATAGTATGAAACTATTAGCCTTTAAATACAAACAATATAAATTATTAGTATAATGTTAAAATAATAAAATATTATCGGAAAAACATTGTTCAGTTGCCACGCAATACGAATTTCTGATTTTAGTTGACAAACTATATTTAGAAAAACTTGCGAGTACCCAATAAATTGTCATTATCATATAATATAAATTTTTGTGGGTGAGTTCTCAATAGCATAATGTAGAATAACTTTCAGAACCAAACAAAATTTGTTAGTTTTTCGTTTAATTTAGTTTATTTTTCTCATTCGAGTCAATCCGTCTTACGATTTTCTCCCAACGCAATCTGGCGGCACTGTGGACATAAATTATGATTTTTTTATTTTATTTTATTTAATGAATGAATCAATGTTATAAATATATTTTAGCATTCTGCACTGAAGGTCGTCAATAGCCACTAAACAAAACAAAAATCAAATAAATCGGTCGAGGGACAGAGGAGAAAATGGTACCTAACCGTTTTGTCTTTGCCTATTTATATATAGATATTATTAACAATATGATTAAAATTATTGAAATATTTTCGTTTTCTTTCAGAGATATATCTAATAATCCACTGGTTTGCGACTGCAGTTTACTCTGGATATTGGATTGGAGTCAGAAACATTCCGTCAAGCTGCTCTCGAATCCCAAATGCAGCGAGCCACCTCCTTTCAAGAACCACCTGTTACGAAAGCTGAAAATCGGCGACGACATTCACTGCCAATCACCAGCGGGAAGGAACGGCCTACCGATAATCGAGCTGAAACCCTCGGAAAACCAGATCGTGTTCGAAGGGGATTCCCTGACTTTACAATGCTTCGCACCCATCATATCCGATTCTTACATGGAACCGCAGAGGTCGAAGGTCGAATGGCTTTGGTTGGACGCTGATCCGAAGTCGAATTTTCCAGACTTAAGGGTTGAAAATCAAATCTTCGCTAACGCAGGACGTATTTCTAGTTCGTTGAAGATTGTTGAAGTGCAGAGGAATCACACTGGTGTCTGGAAGTGTTTCTTTATGTCACTACAAACTAACCATTCAAAGAGTATAATGATTACTGTTATATCAGATGAAACGAAATTCTGCCCAGTTACCTTAACTTCCAACAACAAGGGTACATATAATTGGCCAAAGACTATCGTAAACAATACAGTAACACTGCCTTGCCAGTCATTACATTTGAATTACAACATCTCTATCCAAAAAGCGTCATACTTTTGCTCTGAGACTGCCGAGTGGACCAACTTGAATACCTCTTTGTGTTCTTATACGTCTGATACCACGAAAATCCTGGAGCAATTCTCCAGGGTCAATACCAGCATCGAAGAAAGCGCCAAGCACTTTAGAAACTACACGCTGAATCGTACGATATTTAAAGACGTTATGGATTTGGTTTTTGCCGTTCTGACGATAGAGAATTACATCAAATACGCGCCTGTAGAGAGTGCTGTTAACGTGGGGAGTTCTTTGGTCGATGTGTTGAACAACATAATGGAGCTGCCGAGGTTTTATATTCGAGAAACCGATCTGAGTTTTGGTATTTGCAAGAAGTTGTTAGATGCCATGGAGAGTTTGGTGTTTATTAGTGCTTCGTCGAATTTTTATAGGGTAAGTCTATTGTTTGGAATTGAAGAGATTTAGTTGTTTATTGATGGTAGTTCATTTTGTTAACTAACTAAATATATAAAGGGTGAATCATTAATAAGGGTCGATGTGAATTGTAAGTAAATTGTTGAGTATTTTCGGAAATTGTTTTAATATTATTTTCTTTTGACAGTATAGTTCATGGCAATTCTATGCCCATTCATTGGTCTATAGCAGGGGTCGGCAACCTTTTTTAGCCGCGGGTCAAAATCAACCAAAGTGCGAGTATTAAAGAGACGTTTGGGTCAGAGATATTTTCGTATTGAAACAGCATTTTAGTAAATAATAAGATATATTTCATTAAGAAAATAATACAAACATAGTTGAATAAACTTTATTTATAAATTTTCTCTACGATATCAATGGCTCCCTTGATGTTGAACTTGTGACATCAATTTAGTCAAGTCTGGTTTGTAGTTAGTCATTTTAAGCTGAACACAAGCATCTGAATTTTCAATAGTTAACCTATGCCTAGATTTAAGTATTGTTTAATTATTTGTTACAATTTGATTTGTTTATTTAACCCAACAGTATTACACCAATTACAGGGTTAATATTAACTATACTAAATTACAAAATATAGCCTATGACATCTAACAACAAAAAAGATGAAAACATTAAAAGTCCATAAACATCAGATAATAAAAGAAAAAAAAAACGCTAACTGTATACAACCATGACTAACAAACCTGAATGAATTATATAACTATTATTACAAAACGTGACCGAGTAATCATAACAATACATTTAAATATACTTAGACACAGCGTTAAGAACATGTTACTGTGTTACTTTGGACAAACAGCTTCAATAGGTTATGTAACTTATTTCTCCTTACCGTATAATCAATATTTTTGTGAATCATATTATAGCAAAAGCATAGCCTAAAAATAGGAGAGGCAAAACGGATATTTGTTCGACCAGGTGGGGGATAAAACAAACATGAACTTCTAGACTCAGCTCTCGAGACTAAGAACATAAAATGCTCCAGTATAAATGGGCAATCAATTTCAGAGTTGATTAGTTTATAAACAAATCGGCAATGGGCGATAAATCTGCGCTGCTCTAAACTCTCCAGACTCAGATCGGATAATAACACCTCCTGCTCAAACCTCCTCTCGGGGTATATCCCATATTTTTTGAAGTACATGAATTTCGCAAACGTTCTTTGCACACGTTCCAATTTATCTATATACAACTTATAATGCGGCGACCAAATAATCGACGAGTACTCCAGTTTAGTTCTTATAAGTGCACTATACAATTGAAAGACATTTGGCATCAGTAAGCATCTCGTAAGGATTTGTTTACTATTTTCCGGCAATGATCTTTCAACCCATTTTTAATGTAAACAGACAGGTCCATTTATATTAGCAGTCATTGGTTATACAAAAAGTAGTCCAATGGCGTCAAATCAGGAGATCGTGCTGGCCATTCTATCGATCCGCGCCTCCCAATCCACCGATTTGGAAAAATTTGGTTCAGGTACTCCCAGACATTGATTTCGTAATGGGGCGGTGCTCCATCTTGTGAAACCATATTGTATTGGCAGGAACTTGTGGGTTTACTGGATCAGGATATAAGTTTGTTTGAAGATAGATGTAGGACATTGTACATGAATTATGTCCAGAATTTTCTGGAGAATCCAAAAAATAAGTAATATACAGGGGCTTGCATTTAAACTAAGAAACACTGTCACATTATACACCCTATATAATGTTTTTTTGTTGAAATAAATGCGCATTTAAAATTTTAAATCTACATGTCCAGGCGTTTTTCCCTACAAGCCCTGCTTTATTCGTTATCGAATTTATTCCATTTGACTGTTCCACACTGATATATGCGTTATTTGTTCTTAGTTTCTTGAACATCCGCCAGGGTTTTGGGTGTTTTAATTTGACCTCCCTATTTTTTCCTGTATAATAACTTTTGGATCTTTGGAATTCACGTATTTTTTTGTAGAAAAAACGCTCTCCCGAGAGAAAAAAAAAGTTCAGGAAAAACGTTTTATGGTGTTAAAGTTGCCATCTAGTGAATACCTTGGCCTTGAAAGAGGTTCCCTTCCAAGATGACACCATTGAAACCCTTTAACTTTATTCCTAACGTTTTTTTCTAGGATGAGCCCTCTTCGAGTTATATAGAGTTGGGACTAAAATGGAACACACTGCATTTTTCATTAATATTTTTCTCCAAAAAGTTTGAGGTACTTTTTCTTCGATTCCTCTTTATTGTTTGCAAAGTTAGATCCCAAACTTGGGACTGACTTTCCGGAAATAATTCAGCATATATGAGAACTATGAAATTACTATCTACCAAAGATAACTCTCAGTTAATGTGTGATGCCATCACTGGCTATTTAACATATAGTGAACCAAGGATTTCTGCTAGGTTATATTTTCCTGACTGATATTTAGTGAAGAAGCCCATTACAGCAAGTAGTTAGTTTTGCTAATTAATAAAATTTGATTTCAGAATAATTTTGCTGTCGAAAACTTCACTGTAAAGAAGGAGGGTTTCTTGGGCATGACTTGTTCTTGGTACATAACACCGAACAGTCACAGAGACCCATTATTTTCCTGCATATCTAGCAGCGATCAAGAAACCTCCGACTTGCAAGGCAGAATCGTTGAAGCCTCAGTAACGATTCCTGATAATTTGTTCAAACAACTTCAAGATGAACAAGAAATGAATTTGACTAGCAACGTTTATAACATTCTCGTTTCCATGCAATCATCAAGTAAACTTTTCTCTATCGACGAGGAGAGGTACAGGTTGGAAGATGTTACAACAGATGTCGTGGGTCTAAAGTTAGGTGAGTGGATTTATTAAAAAATATGTAACCAGTTGAAAAGTCTTCTATTTATATATAGGATTCAGTAAAATAAATACTTCTAAAATCTATAATATCCGGAATTACTTATACATATTTTTAGATGACCTATTTGAATTTTTATGTTACTAATGGTACTTGCAACAGTATTTTTCTATGAGATACAAAATTGTACATTTGATATTTCCATTCATGAAGTCTGACATGTTTTAAGTAGTGATGCGTAACACTTCAGAGTTTGGAGTGCTGACATCGCAACACACGCCCGGTTCAGTTTGTCAACAGTGTTATGACACAATTGTGTCATATAACACAATGGAAGAGTTAACTGTTGATGATTACTATAAGCCAGTCTTATTTCTCTTATCTGTTTAGGCACATCATAGGTTAACAAAATGTAAACGTTCGTTTACAGTATTTTAAAACTCCTACCTTGCCCTATTTTGTACCTTATAAACAAATTATTATCTTGAAACAAACAAAAAGAATTATATTTTGAATTACGAAAACTGTAGTTTTAGACTACATATATTAAATACAGGCAACAACATTAAGCATACTCTAATTACTGGTTGTCTTAAGGCTAACATTCATTAGCTTTATACAGGGTGAGTTTTTTTTTTGATGATCAGTATGGGGATCTCGGAAACTAGCGGAGATAGAGCAGTGGTTAAATTGGGAAAGATTTGCAGTTTTACTAGATATTTTGAAAAACGAAATTCTGTCGATTTAGTCATCCCTGTAGCTCCTTTGTTTTTGATTTTATAAAAAAAAGTGTATCAAAATTGAAGGGAATTGTATCCCGAATATGATTATCATGTCCTCGTTTGCGTGACAGCTCTCGTTTTCGAGATATGACACAAACTTATCTTTTTTTGAATATAAACCATAATTGACTATGACCTCAAAAAATCGGACATCTTTAGAGCTTCTCAACGGTATAATACTCAATATAGTTATTCATAAAAATAACGAAGTTATGGATGCTTTTCTCTCTTATTTTCACTTTTAACGTAGGTAGCCATGAAAAAGGTTGTTTTCACTTTGACGTTTCCTCATTTGAGAGTAATTTCATTAGTAGTGCTGAACTGACAGTCGATATTGACAAGTTTTCGTGATAAAATGTAATATTCGAACGAGGGAAAACTGAATATGGTGGAATGTTATATCATATGCCATAAAAATGCGGTTCGTGCAGCTGAGGAATACTTTCATAGATATTTTAATCGTCGTCAACCTGCTCTATGTACATTTAAGAGGCTTTACGATAGTTTACGCAGATATGGATCTTTTACTAAACCACCAAAGGAACGTAATCAAATTAACGAAGCAGCACAAATAAATGTTTTGGCAACGGTAAATCAAAATCCATCTACATCAACTCGTGAGATTGCGGCAGAAGCTGGCACATCTCAACGAACTCTAGTTAAGGTACTGAAAGCGCACAATTTTCGCCCGTACAAACTTTCAGTTTCTCAAATTTTGCATGCTGGTGATGAACATCGACGTATTTTGTTTTGCACATGGTTTAAAGACATGTGCCTTGACAATCCACAGTTTCCATTAAAGGTGTTATGGTCAGATGAAACTAGATTTACTAACTGCGGTATGTCCGATAGACACAATGAGCATATCTGGGCTAAAGAAAACCCTTTCCATGTAGAACAAATACGACTCCAGATAAAATTTGGTTTTAATGTTTGGTGTGGTATCATAGGGTCTACTATTCTGGGGCCTTTTATCTGTGACGAATCTCTTACTGGGGAGCGCTACTTGCATTTCTTGCAATACACTTTTCAAGACATGTTTCATAATTTGAATTTGAGAACTCGTTTAGAAATTGAGTGGTTCCAACATGATGGAGCACCTGCTCATAACTCGTTATTAGTAATACAACACTTAGATAATTCCTATCCAAACTCTTAGATAGGAAGAAATGGCCCACGCGAATGGTCACCCCGGTCTCCCGATTTGGCAGTTATAGACTTCTATTTATGGGGTGCGCTAAAAAACAAAGTATACAAAAGAAAGTATGAGACAGTTGGTGACCTAAGGGAGGTGGTATTACAAGCAATTGGAGAAATTGATAGGCGGTCTGTGAGGAAACTGGTAATGTAAATCCTAAAAAGATGCAATTTTTGTCTAAATAACAATGGTGGACTTTTCGACCATAAATTGTAACCATTATTATGTACTTTAATTTCTTAAGTTTTTAGTAAGTACCTACTTATTTAGTTTTTTCGTTATATCTGATATACCTAATAAAAAAATGTTCAATGTTTTTTGGAATAGTTATTAATAAATCAATCTATGATGGGTTAAACGTGAAAATAAGAGAGAAAGCATCCAAACTGTTAAAACTGCGATTTTTGCAACTTTAAACGCTCCGTATAATTAATTAAGGAATAGAAATTTGTTAACAACAGTTTTTATGTGTTATGCTATATACATTCTTCAAGAAAAACCAATCAAATATCTGTGTAATTTTTTTGCAATTGAAAATACTAACTTCCCCAGAGTATATTGCTTGTAAGAGTTTCTGAAAAAAACATTATTTTCAGTAAGCATTCCAGTTACAAATTTATCAGACCCCATCCTGATCAAGTTACGGACCCCAGCAACGACCTTGTACGAAGTAACACCCTTCACTCCAGTATGGTGGGACCCTTCGCAGAACAACGGCTCTGGTAGATGGTCATCGGACGGATGCGCCTTCAAGAATCAATGGCAAAACCTTCTAGAGTTCACCTGTGACAACTTCGGCTACTACGGACTGCTTCAAGACATATCCACCCTCCAGAATACCCAAACCGTAGCCAAATTCAAGTTGTCGCACCCCGCCATCTACGTAGGTACTTTTATAATGATCCTTTCTTTTCTCATTGCGATTTTAACTTATCTCTTGTGTTACAAGGCTATTCAGATGCCGAAAAAGGCTAAACACTCTTTGATAAACACCTGGATCGTTATATCGTTGCTTAGTTTCATGTACGTTTTCGGAATCTATCAAACTGAAGACGTGAAAGTATGTCAGATCGTCGGAATGATTCTTCACTACTTCACTTTGTGTTCTCTGCTTTGGATATGCGTCAGCATAGATTGCATGTACAAGAAGCTGAGCAAAAGCGACATTATAACACTTCAAGACGACGAACTACCATCTGACGAACCTATCAAAAAACCTATTTTAGGATTGTACCTCGTTGGGTACGGGATCGGGTTAATTATCTGTGGATTGTCAGCTGCTATAAACATGAACGAGTACGCATCGCCGACATATTGTTTTCTGCGCACTGGCCCTGCGCAGAGCGCGTTATACATCCCTGTGACTATTCTCCTCTCGTATCTTTTCGTATTCAGTTTGTTGATTCGGTGCGCCATATACAATTTAGATGCCAACGGGCATTTGAGTGAGGGCACGCAAGCTACAGAACACGTCGACTTGGATCTCTTGGACCCGAATTTCCCGAGCTTGGATGTGAGAAGTAACAGAAGCCTATCGACGAAAACCGCATCTAGTGAAGTAGAAGACCCCGAACACTCTCCTTCGGCACAACTGAAGGCCTACGCGATTTTTTTGTTCATCTTCGTGATGACCTGGATCAGCTGTGCTTTCGCTACAGTATCACCCTTTCACATGGTCGTTTACGAAGAAAGTTTGTTCAGCATAGCCTTTTCGATAATGGCTACCACGCTGAGCGCCTTTACTCTGTTCTTCTACTGCGTAGCTCGTAACGACGTCCGAAGCCAGTGGGGTTTGATGATGACGTGGATGAAGCAAAATCGCTTCGGATTTCGATCGAGGTCCATATCGGATACCATCGCGAATATCCCTCAAATACAAATACAACCTCTGCCGCTACCTCCTGTGAGCAACACCGACAACCCGATCGTTTCTAGATCGACGAGTCGCAGCTCGAGTCACACGAAGTCGAATTCGCACAACAGCAACATCCTCAAAGGAGCCGTCGACTTGAACGGCAGCTTCAGCGACCATCACGGTGCCAAAATCAACAACGTCAACTTGGTGGTGCTCCACAGGGCTCAGTACAGATCCAACATCATCCCGAACATAATCGAGAATCCCACTAATGCTGCGGAAGTCTTTTACAATCCACATCAGAGCACGGTGGCGAGGAAATTTTTCAAACGTCAAAAACGGCACATGATGAAGAAGACAAATCTGGTGAAGCCACCAAGGGATGTCAACAGCGATACTGCTTCTGTCTTCTCAGAGCCCAGTCTCAGACCTAAAGCCAACAACGAACAAAATATATTCGGAACCAATTCCAAGGTGAACAACACCAACATTCACGTCGAACATATCCACAAGGTGCAACAAAAGAATCCGAACATATTCTCTGCCGGTACTGATGAGTTCGATTCTGTGAGCAACGACAATGTGAATCTCGATAAGATGAAGAAAAAAGACTATTCTCGACATCACAGGACGAGAATGAATCACAACTATAGCTCACCGCATTCTGAGAACAACATGAGATCAGTTTCGCAACAGTGTACTTTGGAATACAGCTCGGAGACGATATCTGACTCGATACTGGATAAAACCAGTCCGGAGAAGACTTTGTTACCGACTCAAGACAGCTTCGGAACTGAGGCTAGTCAGATGATGCCTTCAGTGAGGCGTGACAACAGTCCTTTGAGCATGATGACGGAGAACAACTCACACTATTGTCAAATCGATGACATTCACAATGTCACTAACGATAATAACGCTGAGTATTTTCAAAATCAGTACCAAAACACGTGTCGAAGGAAATCCAAACCGGTAAAATCGAAATCTATGAAATTCGACTACAAAGGAGAGAGTTCCCTCTGTAGACCTTCTAGAGGTAAAATCTACATAAACCCCTCTCATGATATTCGATTCAGAAAAGGTGATGGACAAAGTCAAGCGAGCAGCGTGTCTGTTAGCGATCTGGATGAACTCTATCAGCAGATCAGAAGGGGCCCTGCGACTAGGAAAATACGTAATTATATCTATCATGCCAGTCCTTGCCTTTCTGATTCCGAAATTAATTCTTTCGTTAGTGATATTAGACAACGAATGAGAGCTTCGTACAGCCACGAGAGGTTCGATCTGCTCAGTGATGACGTGGAAACGACTGTATAAAAGTAACCTGTACATTTTGCTGTAGATTAATGTAGCAAATAGATTTCTGTTGACAGACAGATTAGGCGGTAGTAGTAAAGCATAATGCTCATTCTTATTTCTCATACACCTCAGATTAGAGCGAACGCGGCCTAAATTACTTCTTGAACACTTGCGCTGACTACAAGCGTAGCGCACTTCTGTTATTTATTTCCTTAAAATAACGTAAACTCTCAGCCGCTCCAAATGGCGGGTACTCTGGTCACTTTACTGAAGCACAGTATGTGTAGTGTTGCCAAAGGAACACTACACACTCGAGTCAGTCAAATAATTAACGGACGACCTGTCATCTACTGACAGTTAATCACTCTCCGTACGTCGAAGCCCTGAAGGAAGGGTTTTCTTGCTTCTTCATACTTTTGAGACTAGTATCGATGGTAGCAGCAGTTGCAGGGCTTCTTAATGTCCTTAGACTAAAATCTTGACGTTAAAGTAAGATGGTGTCGAACAATGATTTTCTCGATTGAACAAACAAAACTGCGCTGTCGTAAATTGTTTCTGAGTATATATATACATATGATTCGAAGTAGTTACAAGTGAGATAGACGTAATACCCTAAAGGGCAACACTGTAACGCGAAGTGTTCAAGAAAGAGAGGACAGTGTTAATAAAAAATAATCATTTCTGACGACCGATATTCTAGCAGCATACCATCATTGCGAAATTTTATTTTCAACCAGTTTAGACTGTTAATTTTATTCTAAGGCTTAGTTATTGGTCTATTTTTGAATAACTAGAGACCTTTTTTGTATTATTTATTACTTTTACAATTGTGTATGCTAGATACAAAAAAAACACGTGATCTAAAATATGGATAGAATATGGAGAAAAGTTATAATTGTGTTAGAATATTAAAAAAACTGTCCATTGTCAAATATGTCTACTTGAGAATTTCTGTTAGAACAAAATTGTCATGATGAGAGATGAAGTTAATACGAAAAACAAACAAGTAAAATCCATAAATAAAGTAATTAGTACAATAATGAGCTGCTAAATATTCATAAGAAAAAACTGGACAGAGCTTAGAAGACCTATTCATTTCCAAATTTAAAGCCAGACGTTCTCGTCCATATTTCTAGTTATCGTCATAAATAAATTTAGATTTTAAAATCCTCTTAATCTCACTTCTGACACCACTATTATAAATTATGACTGCCGGGTCTATAACATTAAATTTAATCCCCAAATAATGACACCGAAAATGTTTTACTGTTTCAAAGCTCGATGAACTCTCACTTCGATATCAGTTGTTCCGCTACGTAGCTTTTTATTAAACTTTTCTCGTATTGTACATCGGCCTCTTTAGATCATGTTAGTTGCTTTCAGCCTTTCCTGTAGTGACCCTGGCCTGCTACCGTAGATAATTTGGTTTCTCTCCAACAGGATGGACATTTTCTGTACTTTTTTATCCCTACTCGTGTGTTCAAAGAATTGGTTTTTACTACCCCTTTGTTTATTCGCGGAATTAGTTTTTATTGCGGATGACTAATTCCTAGAACTGTTCCTATTTATAACAGTATCTAGGAGTTTGTATGATGTTTCAGCAGATTTAATTTGCGATTTTAAGGTGCGACTTTGTTCTGAGATAGTGCATTAGGCAATTCAGTGATCCCATTAAAATCATAAAGGAAAACCTAGGAAAACCTTATGATTTATCCCGATATTGGGTTGTTCACAAGGACATGGCAATTAGCAATTTCTTCCTTAATCATCGGTAACCAGGAACGACTGAATTCTATGGAGGTAGTAGCGATACAATCGTTTTCATTTAACAAAATTAAAGCAGACTCTTTCAGTTTTCGTTTTGTATTGTGTTCTTCTTTGTGTAATATAACTGAATTTTGAAATTGTATTTTATGGCTAGGGTCCCAAGCATGTTCACAAATTTTGTATTTTTAAACTGTCGTTTTTAATATAATTTTTGTGTTCGTTTATTCGAATATTTAGAGGTCTAGAGGTTTTCCCAATATAAAATGTATTAAATTCACAAGGAATTTTATAAATGCAGTTTTTTGTATTTTGAGTTGTGTTGTCTGGTTTTGTTTTTGATTTAACTAATTTGAGGGTTTTTCTTGTTTTAAATGATGTTTTAATATTCGATTTTGTTTAACTCTTTGTTAATAAATTTTCTGGGTAATTATTGACAGAAAGCACATTTTTGATAAACGTTTTTGTCTTCATTAAATTTATTGGTGTTAGAACAGTTGGTTTTGCTCTGTCATATAGAGATTTGATGATACTTTTTATTGAATTTGGATGATTAGCGTAAAACTAGAGATACCTGTTAGTGTGAGTCGGTTTTCTGTAAACTTCTTCTTCAAATGTCGATTTTGTATTTTTTTTATCGATTGGACAATTTCATTGCCTAGTTGACTACTGTCTATCCTTGATTAACTGTGAGAAGGGTATGATGTATACCTGATATATAACCGGGTATAAATATAAAAACACTAAGTATTTTATGTCAAATGTAAACATTTTATGTCCAGATAACAATGTCAGATCTGAATGCACCTGATTTTTTGCCTGGGGGGACAGCCTAATAAAGCGAATTTTAATTTTTTAACATAATGATAACTATTTTCTACATTGTTGCCGTATTTTCCATCGCATACGTTTTTGTAACTAGCTCTATAATATGAGGGTATACATTTTTTTTTTGATTTTTTGAAGATATTGGTTGATCCATAGATGAGTTCTTTCCATATTTAAATTACGTAATCTGCAATAAAAAAATTTACAAAAATTCATTTTTATATACTAGGCCAAATTAAATTTAATTATTTATTTATTTATAATACATGTAAGTATAGGTATAAACGTTATTAAGTATTTAATAGATAAAAATGTGGTCTGCTATTTATTTGTCTGGTGTTGGTGTCCATATATGTAAAGCTTCTTGACAGTTCAAAAAGCTTCAATCGCTAAGAGCAGACTGATGCAACGAAATCGCAAATACGTACAGAGGTGTTCAAATTACGAGACCCGAACAATATTTTTTGCATTTATTTGTGATAATGTACGAAAATATTTTAAAATAACCTCATAACTTTTTATTTTTTGTAATCCTATTTGAAAGGCTTTAAATCAAACTTTCGCATTTCAATTTGATGTCTTCATTGCAATACCAAATGTGCTGAATGGACATTTATCTTGAAACAAGGTAGTATCTCGACATTGTTCCCGCCATTTTTTTATTCGGCCCATATTTTTAGTCCATTGAAATTTTGCCTAAATCTGCAAAATGAGGTGGCAGATAATTAATAAAGAACATCTATGTCCCAAATACAGGGTTTTTTGCATTAATCCCGAAAACTACAAATGAATATGAAAAAAAAAGAGCGGCAGTCATTTGAGACTGAACGATGGAAGGGAAAGCTTCGTACGAATTATGCTTCCCGTCTCTTGTTATCTCCTGTCTCTGTTTCTATTTCCTTGTGTTATCATTAGTAATGGTTATAAATTTCAGGAGAATTAAAATAGTTGTCACCATTTTGTTATGGCTCAAGTATTAATCCTAATGTGTAATTTAATTCTTAATTTAAATTTCTATAAGTGCTAAATAAAATTTGTTGAACTATTAACTTGCAAGTTAAAGCTCATATCCGATGAATTGTAAGTGCGGCAAAAAAATTTAACAAAAGGTGGATGAAATTAATAGCGTTCTTTCTGACTTCTGACATGTCAAGTCCGTAATGCAATATAACGCCTTAGATTATGTACCTTCTAGATATAGCCTGTCATGCACAAATGTCGTGGTAAGACTAAAGAGAGAGAGAGAGATAGAGAGAGAGAGGACAATAGAGAGGGTAACAGGCTATTTCACTCGGTTGGGAGCTGCTTCCAATCAAATATGCTCAGCATGTTGTTCATTGGCTGCTTCCACCCACTAAGTGAATTACCCTGTTACTGTCTCTATTGCTCTCTCTTTCTACTGTTACCACGATTTGTGCATGACAGGCTATAATTAGGAGGTACATGATCTAAGTATATCGCAAAGAGAGAATTGGAATTTTTATTAGAAAAGCAAATTTAGTGCAGGTTTTCTATATTAATTGGATGTTATATTAGTTTATTTCCTATATAATATTGATATTCTATAAATGAAGAAACTCATAATGTATTTTAACTGGTCTCTGTTTCTTACCAGTGAACTGAATTGTATGGGTATTTCAAGATCAAGGTAGTGTGTGGTGTTGGTGTCGGTGTTTAAACAAATGAAATTTCATTATCCAATTCATTCCCTTGCTCATCTATTTTCATATGTGTAAATGTGGGCCCCCGTTAAGAAGCTTTTGGCTTCAATAACTCAACTATCGTGTTCCTTTTAAAATTTCATACCGCAAAACATTTAATAAGTTAAACAAAATCAATTTAAGTTTTCAATTTACTTTTTGGAATACACGCACTTTGTGCGCAGACACTCCATTATGTGTATATGCATCTTTGGCAAGGGAAGGGAGAGGACGCGTAATGTTGCCAGCAAAAGTGTGCCGTTTGGGCACCAATTTCTTGTAAATTATATCATTCTATACTTTCCCGTGAAACGTAATTTATAGTTGTTACTTACTTACTTACACAATAAACTATGCTAACAATGCAAGTATTGAATGTTCTTTCATTCAGAAATCACAAATTAAGGAAATAGGCACCATTCCGCCTAAAACCGGTACACTTTCATATCATGTCTCAAGATGTACATTACCTGTCCTCTCCCTTCCCTTGTCAAAGATATGAATATTATGCATCGTCTGTTTATGTCTTAGAGTATCTACTCCCTAGAGATAGTCTGCAGTGCATAAATACCGTGCCAAAGCTAGAAAGAGAGGGAACTGCATCCAATGAGCTCATTGGCAACACCTACCAATCGAATGAAATAGCCTCTTGCTCTCTCTCTCTCTTTTGACCCCTCTTTCCATCCTTGGGTTGACCGTTGTGCATTGCAGGCTACCTTCAGAAGGTATGCTCTAAGGTTTATGTAATATTTTGGGAATTGTTTTTTGTATTTAGAAAAATTCGGAATATAGAATAATAGCTTATACTTGGTGTTTGAAGTACATCTGAATAATCGGAGAAATATACCTATTGACTATCAAATGATACTACTGAAATAATTAAGTTAATTTCGTTCCACCAGTCCTTTAAAATCATTCTATTTAAAACATATTTCAAACACAAACACAAATAGTGATAATTTTTTTCTGTGAGTAATCTTTAAATATTAGATAGTTCATTGAAATAAAATACTTTCTTTTGGTTAGTAAAGTTACAATTTCGTGGGATATGTTCTTCTTCTTTCAAGGTTGGCCTATCGGCCGGTTGTGGTTTTGATCTTTCAATCTTATTGACCATAAACAAGTGTGTTTTCTGAATGATAATCGTTCTCTGGTTTTTATTTTTTCTGAGTTCTTTGGGAATAACCCCACATAAACTTGAAAGTCTGTATATTTCAAAAGTCCAAACTTTCAAGGTCTAAATCAAACCCCATTGTCAATTAAAATTTAAAAACTTAAAAATTTAAAAACTTAAAAATTTAAAAATTTAAAAATTTAAAAATTTAAAAATTTAAAAATTTAAAAATTTAAAAATTTAAAAATTTAAAAATTTAAAAATTTAAAAATTTAAAAATTTAAAAATTTAAAAATGTAATAATTTAAAAATTTAAAAATTTAAAAACTTTAAAATTTATAAATTTAAAAATTTAAAATTTAAAAATTTTAAAAATTAAACATTTAAAAATTCAAAACCTTAAAAATTTAAAAATTCAAAAATTTAAGAATTAAAAAATTTAAGATTTTTTAAATTTTAAAATTTTTTAGGCTAGTTATTTTTTTCATATTCATTATAGTTTTCAGGAATAATGCAAAAAACCTGTTTTGGGGGTGTTTTTAGAGCATTTCACCCCTTACTGCAAGCTTGCGGTAAAAAAGTATTTGAAGATTCGTAATCTGCGCCCTCGAAAACATAAATGTTCTGTGTCAATTATCTGCCATCTCATTTTGGAGATTCAGACAAAATTTCAATGGATTATTTGGCCAGGTTTTGATTTGTATATTTATTGAGGTCAATCATGAATGACTTATGCAGCAATATTACGTGTGGTAGAGGAACAGTAATGCTCTGGAGATTGAGGAGTGTCTTCAGTTATCTGGTGGTCTTCTTAATAAATTTGACTTTGACGCTAAAGTATCTACAATAACTTAATATTATTCTATACATGTATTAAAACTTTTGCATCTGTAGGGACGTGTGTAAATTTCCTTCTATCATATTTGACCTTTGTTCTTGACTCTGAGGTCAAAGATCAAGGTCATATATGAATGAAAAAAGTTACTTAGATTTTCAAATGATTCAAGGTCAACATTAACGCCCTCTTCGGGTAGCCAAAGGCAAATCTATGCCTCAATCCTAACTTCCGTAATATCTAAAATATTTTGCTGTACCGATCATTCAACACCCGGTATAAATTACCAGTTGAGTCTAGTTATCTGAACACGTCTGTATTTTAGCATTAAGATTGTATATTTAATGTGATAATTCAGATATGTAAACGAAGATTTTGAGATTATATATTACCATAAATATATTTTTTGTATGTAATTTTAAACGAGATTTTTAAGATGTGCATTATTAGGTTATGATTTTTTTTTGAAATGTCTTCTGTTTTAAATGTGATTTTAGCTTAAAATGGTCTCGTATTAGCCACAAACCTGGATGCAGGATTTTTTATAGTATTCACGTATACTCTCAGTAGAGTGGCCGTAAAAATATATATAAGATAATTAACTGCTTACGCGCTGCCTTAAATCGTGTAAATAAATGTAAATTGTTTTAAAAGAAATCGTCGATTAGAGTATGATAACAATTACAAAATAAATGTACAATTATTAAGACTGTTAAAAATGGTATTAACGAAACAAACAAGCGAATAGTTAGAAAAAATATATGAATCTTTGTAAAATATGTATTCCAAAATAAATAATAAAGATGTGTCTCAATTGTGAAGCGGTCCATTATTATTTACCCTTTATACGTTTCCTAATTTTTCTACTCATATATAAGCAAATCTGTTCAGAAGCGGATCCAGGACTGTCGTTTGGTCTCCATTGAATAGAATTTCTCCTTAAAATGTGTCCATTCAGTTGGCGTTTCGTATTCTTATATGTTGCATTATTGATCTATCTTCCATTACCCTTCTCACAACGTCTTCATTTTTTATTTATACCATTTGATATTTTCCAGTCTTTTCCATAGCTACATTACAAAACACTCAAGATATTTTTCTTCTTATTTTCTTAATGTCCATGTCTAATGATCGATTTAAAACCACTCAGCTTCATAAGAATCTATCTTGCTATGTGTTTTACTTTGACAAATGATGTTTTGCCCATTGCTATTCTACTCCAAAACATGCATTCTAAACGCAGCAACCGATTCTTCAGGTGTCGAAAAACGTTGACCTCTCAGTTTGTTTTTTACGTACGGGAATAAAAAGAAGTCATTTGGTGACAAGTCAGGACTATACGGCGGAAATGTTCACACGATTTAATTCCATTTTTTGGTCGAGATGAATCTTTTAAGTTACTGTAAACAACACACAGCGCTCGTATGTCAAAACGTTCTGAGTACGTATAACCTCAAAAATGACTGCAATTACTTAAATATGAGTTTAATAGGTGGAAAGCGTGTCCTCTAATGCCAAGAATCTCTAATTATTTTTGGAATATTTGATGGTTTACCGTAACAGAAGCTTTTGACAGGTCCGTACACATACTTAAGGTAAGTTTTTTGCTATTTAAAAAATCTATTATTTTAATTGACTTTTTCAGTGAAATCCATTCTGATTGTTCTGTAATAATCAATAATCTATTATAAATTGTTGTTTTAAAAACTTTATTGATATTTGAGAGGAGCTATGTAGACGGTTAATTTTTTTCTTCATCTACTTCTCCTTTTTTATGTGTTGCCTTAACTAGTACATTCTTGAGAGATTCGGGTCGATACCCGTTTTGAAAGAGAGATTTATTATAATTACATCATCTACTTATTTTTTGTTGTTTTTTAAACTTTTTATTATTTGACGTACCTCTTCACAATCTGCTGCCTTTAGGTACACTATATTTGTGGTTGTCTTTCTTAGGAAAATATTTACTATTCAGGAATATTTTTATAAAAGTTGGTATTATCTTGTAAAACTTGTTAATTTTTAGTAGGTAGGTACTACTCGTATTTAGTTCACATGCAATGATTTTAGTATTAATGCTTGTAGCTATTTAGATCAAGTTTATTTAAATCGTTGCGTTGGCCCCTCAGATTTAGCCTGCTCGATCGCCAGAATTGAATCGGTAGCATTTTTGCATTTAGAGTTTATCACGTGTGAATATAAAATTACACCCAGAGAATTTATAAAAACGAAATTCAGACAAGATTCACATCCAAATTACAAAAAGGTAATAATAATTGTAATGTAATTTGGTCAAGTGCGAGTTGGACTCACATACTAAGGGTTCCGTACCACCTTAAAGATTCTAATATTCCAAGCAGGGAATGAGTGCATTTTCTTATATTTGCCCTAATATCTTTTAAAGGAAGCGTTTTAAATTTAATAAAAATAATCACTTTGATTTTCCACACATAGACTTTTTATTTTATCTGCTTTAAGATTCGCTTGATTTTTATCAGAATACATATGTATTTAATTTTCTAATTTGGCCCCCAAAAAGTAACATTAGAGTTTTATTTTACTAATAAACTTTCAGAAATGCCTTTTATAATCTACTGTCTGATTTTTGAGGTTCTGTAGATTCGAAGATATAGGGAAAATAGGTCAAGTTTTAAATTATAAATTATTAAATCTATTATTCAAATTAAACAAATGATTTAAAAATATGACATATTTGTAATTCACATAATGAGCCTTTTATAGGATATGATGCGTATGAAAATTTAATTTTTATTTTCCACTTAATTCTATAATTTGTCCCTAAAATTACTATGGGGGTTTTCTAATAATTTTTCTTATAAATTTCAAGTGAGCAGCAGTACCCCTAATTATTTTCAAAACTTTAGGTAGTATGGGTTTCGGAAATAAAGCGAGAAATAAGAATTTTTTAATATCTTTATGTTAATGTCTTGTAAACAATTAACTTTAGAAATATGAAAAATATGTATTTGTATTCCTCATAATAAACTCTTTCATTTGATGTATTGCATGATGCGTTAATTTTTTTTTTATTTTCCGTTTAATTTTATAATTTGGCCCCCAAAATTAATATTAGGGAATTCTTCGTATTTTTCCTGTAAACAAAAAAATTAGGTCTTATAGTTTGGGGGATAAAGGGGGAATGGATAATTTTTTAAATATATTTTTTAATATATTTTGAAATATTAAAAAAATAATAATAAAAAATTATATTAGTATTCGTCATAATGAGCCCTTTGATTTGATATATTACTTGATCCGTTAGAAACAATTATAATTTTTTATTTTCCATTTAATTCTATAATTTGCCCCCCAAAATGAATGTTAGGGGTTTCTCCAGTAAAGTTCAGGTGAGGCGCTATACCTGTATTTTTTTTCAACATTTTACAGCTTATGGTTTCGGAGATAAGGGGGGGGGGAATGGGTATTTTTTTTAAATATTCTTGTTAATATCTTTTAATAAATTTATTTTAAAAATATGGAAAAAATATAACATGATGGGTTAGATACAATTTTAATTTTATATTTTCCATTTAATTCTGTAATTTGCCCCCCAAAATTATAAGTAGAGGTTTCTCCTTATTTTTCCGGTAAATTTCAGGTCAGACCCTATACCTCTAATTTTTTTCAAAACTTTACGTTTTATAGTTTCGGAGATAAGGGGGGGGATGGGTAAATTTTGCTATACTTTCGTTAATATCTTTTTAATTATTTTTTTGTATGAAAAAAAAAATATATGTGTTCCTGAGAATGGGACCTTTCATTTGATATATTACATAATGCCTTTGAAAAAAAATAATTTTCATTTAATTCTATAATTTGCCCCCCAAAATTAATATTAATGGTTTCTCCTTATTTTTCCTGTAAAGTTCGCGCAACGATCTATATTTCCTATTTTTTTCAAAATTTTAGGCTCAGTAGTTTCGGTGATCAGGAGGGGGGGACGGTCGATTTTTTATAGTTTTTCCCCCCAGAAGTACCCCTAAAATCAAAATTTCTTCACTTACGATATGTACTCCTGATCGGGTCACCAAACTATACATTGATACCAAATTTCAACCTCTTCCGTCCAGTAGTTTAGGAGAAAATTGCTGTGATGTGACAGAAGCAGAAATCCGGAGTGATATCATAAGGGTATCCGTATATTGTATATACGGAACCCTAATAACGGTAATCTCTGGGAACTAAAAATTTTCATAAAACTTATTTAAGTTTTACTAATTTTAAAACTATCCAATACAATTCAATTTCATCAATGGGCAAATCTTTAATTTATTATCCATACTTTTCGCGGTAATATTAAAGACATCTTTTATAAAATTTTATTGTAAACGTAAATAAATTATAACAATCATATAAAATTACATATTAGATTATTACATATGTATTTTAGAAGCTAAATAATATTGTTGTTCAGTCTCAGTTTGAATTTTCGTATCACTTCTGAGCACCATTTATTGTTTGTACAATTATATCCATAGATTCTTGTAGCTGCTCTTCAGTCATAACTAGAGGTGGTGATAGCCTGATGACACATCCGTGTGTATTTTTTGCAATTAAACCATTATCTTTCAGTTTCATGCATATTTCCCATGCATCGGCAGAACCTGCAAGCATATTTAAATCTCTACATTCTCTTTGAGCAGCATAATTGCAACTTCAGTTATGACAAACACGGAAATTCTCTGATATATATAGAATCATGTCAGGTGAATAAACTAAGCACATTATCGAACCTCCTGGGAAATTGTGGAAAAAGTTATAATTATGCAAACAAATTGAAAGTTTGTCTATGCTCACCTTCGCATTATGAAAATGCCACTCAGAAAGTAATATATGTGTCTCTAACAAAGTTATTATCATACCTGTATTTAAACATACAAGGTGAGTTTTTTTTTTGATGATCACTATGGGGATCTCGGAAACTAGCGGAGATAGAGCAATGGTTAAATTGGGAAAGATTTGCAGTTTTACTGGCCCAATTTAATGACATTTTCGGATTTTTGTAAAAAGTCATGGCTTACCAGATATTTTGAAAAAACGAAATTCTGTCGATTTAGTCAAATCCCTCTAGCTCCTTTGTTTTTGATTTTATAAAAAAAGTGTAAACATCAAAATTGAAGGGAATTGTATCCCGAATATGATTGTTATGTCCTCGTTTGCGTGACAGCTCTCGTTTTCCAGATATGGCACACACTTATCTTTTTTTGAATGGAAACAATAGTTGGCTATAACCTCAAAAAATCGGACATTTTTAGAGCTTTTCAATGATATAATACTCGATATAGTTATTCCTAAAAATAACGGAGTTATGGATGTTTTTCTCTCTTATTTTCACTTTTAACGTAGTTAGCCATGAAATAGATTAATTTATTCTATTATAACTATTCCAAAAAACATTGAACGATTTTTTTATTAGGTATATCAGATATAACGAAAAAAATCAATTAGAAGGTACTTACTAAAAACTTAAGAAATTAAAATACATAATAATGGTTACAATTTATGTTCGAAAAGTCCACCATTGTTATTTAGACAAAAATTGCATCTTTTTAAGATTGATATTACCGCTTTCCTCACAGACCGCTTATCAATTTCTTCAATTGCTTGTAATACCGCCTGCCTTAGGTCACCAACTGTCTCATACTTTCTTTTGTATACTTTGTTCTTTAGCGCACCCCATAAATAGAAGAGAAGTCTATAACTGCCAAATCGGGAGACCGGGGTGGCCATTCGCGAGTTTGGATAGATATTATCTAAGTGTTGTCTTACTAATAACGAGTTATGAGCAGGTGCTCCATCATGTTGGAACCACTAAATTTCTAAACGAGTTCTCAAATTCAAATTATGCAACATGTCTTGAAAAGTGTATTGCAAGAAATGCAAGTAGCGCTCCCCAGTAAGTGATTCGTCATAGATAAAAGGCCCCAGATATGCTCATTGTGTCTACTGAACATACCGCAGTTAGTAAATCTAGTTTCATTTGATGATAACACCGTTATTGGAAACTGTGGATTGTCAAGGCCCATGTCTCTAAACCATGTACAAAAAAAAATACGTCGATGTTCGTCACCAGCATGCAAAGTTTGAGAAACTGAAAGTATGTACGGGTGGAACTTGTGCGCTTTCAGTACCTTAACTTGAGTTCGTTGAGATGTGCCAGCTTGTGCCGCAATCTCACGAGTTGATATAGATGGATTTTGATTTACCATTGCCAAAACATTTATTTGTGCTGCTTCGTTAATTTGATTACGTTCCTTTGGTGGTTTAGTAAAAGATCCATAACTGTGTAAACTATCGTAAAGCCTCTTAAATGTATATAGAACAGGTTGACGACGATTAAAATATCTATGAAAGTTTTCCTTAGCTGCACGAACTGAATTTTTATGGTATATGATATAACATTCCACCATATTCAGTTTTTCTTCGTTAGAATATTCCATTTGAACACGAAAACTTGTCAATATCGACTGTCAGTTCAGCACTACTAATGGAATTACTCTCAAATGAGGAAACGTCAAAGTGAAAACAATCTTTTTCATGGCTACCTACGTTAAAAGTGAAAATAAGAGAGCAAAGCATCCATAACTCCGTTATTTGTATGAATAACTATATCGAGTATTATATCGTTGAAAAACTCTAAAAATGTCCGATTTTTTGAGGTCATAGCCAACTATGGTTTCCATTCAAAAAAAAAGAAGATAAGTTTGGGTCATATCTCGAAAACGAGAGCTGTCACGCAAACGAGGACATGACAATCATATTCGGGATACAATTCCCTTCAATTTTGATGTTTTCACTTTTTTTATAAAATCAAAAACAAAGGAACTAGAGGGATTTGATTAAATCGACAGAATTTCGTTTTTTCAAAATATCTGGTAAGCCATGACTTTTTACAAAAATCCGGAAGTGTCATTAAATTGGGTCAGTAAAACTGCAAATCTTTCCCAATTTAACCATTGCTCTATCTCCGCTAGTTTCCGAGATCTTCATATTGATCATCAAAAAAAAACTCACCCTGTATATACAATCACCGATCACTATCAACAGTACCCAATTTTCATAAACGTCAATTTCGTGAAAATTGTCAAAAATGTAATAAATTTCAATAATGAAATGAATCTTCCAAAAATGCCTAAAATATCCATAGAGGTATTATACGTAGAGTGAATTAGGTACGGGCTTTACTGTAAGTGGCAGTGTAATAACAATAGAAAGAGAAAGACGATATCAGGGTGCGCTTGCTATGTCTTTACCCTACCAAGAGTAGGCGTCACCACTGACACTGACCAATCAGGAACGAGCCGCGTATTCTCTCTCTCTCTTTCTATTGCTATTACGTGAATTTCGCTATTTCACGTGCTCTACGGTATAATACCTCTTTGAAAACATCACAATCTTAAATCTCAATAATGTCAATAGGTAGTGTCAAAAATGTCAATAAAGCCAAGAATGTCAAAAATGTCACGATAAAAATGTCAAAAATGTTAAAAATGTCAAACTAAAAATTGTTAAAAATGTCAAAAATCCCATAAATTTCATATAAAAAATGTGCATACATCTCATAAATACTATATATGTCAACAAAATCTAAAAAATGTAGATATATCAAATGAAAAAAATGTTTACGATAAAAATGTCAACTAAACCAATTTTTTTACACCTAGCAAAGCCGGGTCAGATAGAAAATATAAAAAATTCTGAAATATACAATTTATCAATACATAGTGATCAAGTAAAATACTTTAAGAGAGATTTCGAAAAAAATATTAGAATGTTTTGGAAGACATTGCGAAAAAAAAACAGACTAACTTCAATTCACTAATTAAAGAAAACCAAAAAGAAAAACTGGAAAGTGTTCACATGACCTATGCGTTTCGAAATGGCGATATCTTTGCATCTTTACAGCTTTACAGTTGGCACAACATGTATTTTAAAACGTTTTTCAGGGACGTAATTATGACATCATTAGAACAGCAACTTCAATTATACCAACAGTTAACTGATCAGAAACTAAACAATTTCAAAAAACCTATTTCTTAAAAACATATAAACTAGGTCAACTGTTCCTGTGTCTTGTATAATACTTACCTTCATTAATTACTACAGCGTTTAACAAGCCTTTCCCCCTCACTTCAGTGACAAGATTTTTATCGAGTTTATTTTTCAATTCTCTCCTAAATATTTCCCCCAATTTGAATGCGTTTTCCGCAATTCTCTCGTCTTCCATTACATCTAAAGCAGCTATGGCAATTTTTGATCCTAATGGATTTCCTCCAAATGTGGAACCATGAGTACCTACACATACAAAAATTGAGTAAAAGAAAATAAGAAAATTATCAAAAATTTTCATCTTACCTGGCTCTATGACTAACATGACTTCGTCGTTAGCCAAACAAGCCGAAACGGGGTACAGTCCTCCAGATAGAGCTTTCCCGAGCACCAAAATATCCGGTTTCACGTTTTCGTAGTCAACAGCAAGTCTTTTTCCAGTTCTAGCGAGACCTGTTTGAACCTCGTCAGCTATCCAGAGAACGTTGTGTTTGGTGCATAGCTCTCTAATTCCTTTTAAATAACCCTCACTTGGAATACGAATACCGGCTTCTCCTTGGATAGGTTCCACCATAAAACCGCAAACGAGTGGATCTTTAAGAACTTGCTAAAAAATGTTCAGAGTTGATCTATGAATAAACGTTCATGATTAAATCAAAAAATTATACAGTGTGGAACACCTAAATGGAATAAATTCGATAACGAATAAAGGAGGGTGTGTAGGGAAAAATGTTTGGATGCGTCGATTTGTATTTTTAACGTGTTGGCAACATGCTAATCTGGTATAGAAATGTATTCTAACGTTACTGAACCTCTCAGGCGTGACTGATCTAATCGCAAGCGAGATTCGTCTTTTTAAGTCATCTAAGTTGAGGGGTTGAGGTGTCCAATGGCGTCAAATCAGGAATCGTACTGGCCATTTTATCAATACGCGCCTCCCAATACATTTGGAAAAATTTGGTCCATGTACTGCCGGACATTGATTTCGTAATGGGGCGGTGCTCCATATTGCTGTAGAATTGTTATTTTGTAATTTCTGTTAAATGGACCATTTATGTGATATTATTACGTACAGTTAACGAAATTCAAACGACAATAGCACTGACACTGATCACCGCTGTCATGCATTCATATGCTACGGCTATGAGTTTTGACGAAAAGAAAAAAAACTTTTTTTTTTTTCGTATCAGTAAAAAAGATCTGGAGATCCAAAAAATAAATAATATACAGTGGCTTGCATTTAAAAAAAGAAAGTTCGTATTGGCCACTGTCACATGACACCCCCCTTATATTTTTTTTGTTGAAAAAATGCGCATTTAAAAATACAAATCGATGTGTCCAAACGTTTTTCCCAACACGCCCTCCATTATTCGTTATCGAATTTATTCCATTTTGCTGTTCCACACTGTATAAAGAAGACATGAATTTACAAAATTTGTACTAAAAAAATTAAGAATGCCAGTTTCCTACAAGTAAGTTATTTGATTATATACTCCATCTATATCTGCGTAGTTGACAACTGATCTCTATCGAGTGCCATGGTTTATATGTATTGTCATCATACATCAAAGACGCTTTTCGTATGGGCGAACAATGACTCAGGTATGAAACTCCATAATTTAACAAATCAATCTCATAAACATCATAGAAATTATGGCAAATTTGGTCGTAAAATTAGCTAAGTTTCGCAAACATATGGAGGGGTTCAAATAATTTGAAAAAAACATGTATATCAACACCAGATTTTTTCATGGTAGATAGATGGATGTAATTGATTTATTGAGTCCAATTTTCGATTATCCTAAGCTACAGGTAACTTACGTTTAAACAAAATTCATATTTTTTGGCAAATTTCGTCGGTGCCTAAGTATTTATTTTCATTTCATCCTATATTAATTAATCCAACCTGAAATTATGATAATTTCTTTCATTTAATATGATCATTTCTTTTTTAAATATTTTCTGGTGGATGCGCCACTAACAAAATTTATCATAAAGTAATATATTTTTTATGATTTTCTGAAAAACGAAAACGTCTTGAATTTAATATGGCCCTACTTCGAGACTCTTTTTAATACAATACGCTTTAAATTATCTAAATCAGTAAAGCCACAGAAATATCCTGAAAAAAACATATATACAGATTACAGATGAATTGACAACCTCCTTTTTTTAAGACTTCTAAAATTCGAAATTATATATTTTACCTAAATTTAGTTTGTCGAAAAGCACAACCAACTTATAGAATGAGTGATTTCTTATAGAGGTATCTCAAAGAGAGGATTAGCAAAAAAGCATTATTTTATTCAATATATCACGTTTCGTTACTCATTAATATTTTAATTAGTAATAAATTCAATTATCATTACTCATTATCATTATTTTTTAATAGAGCCAATCAATTTATATTAATTTTTTGTGACACATGCTTTTCTTTAAATTGTAGTTCATTTGAAGACATTTTTCCATTATTTTTTAAAATTTCTAATGAAGAATAAATGAGTATTTCATTACTCATTGCTAATAAATACAATTACAATTTCAAATGAAATGGCATTTTAATATTTTTTACGGCTTGTAAAAAATGAAGCGCTATAAAATATAACACAATAAAATATAAACGTTTATAATAAGGTTAATTTATTGCTATAGAAAATCAGACTAGCAGCATTCTTCTGAATTGACTAACTTTTCCAAAAATTATGCCAATTTTCATTTTGCAATTTACATCAATAAATATAAAGCCATTGACAACGAAGTCAGAATAGACTTAGAAACGTTTGGTTTTCCATCAATATACTAATATAATAAGTCGTTTTATTTCGATTGTGGTGTTATTGTCAAAAAAAAACATAAAAATAATAAAGAATATGCCACAAACAACGTTTAGAAGACAGTTAATAGGTGATTAATGCAATTATAGGTTACCTATGATAGGTAGAGTTTTATCGAGTAACAATTGATAATGGGTCACTCATTAACAGTTTAATGAGTAATGAAAATATTTATCATTACCATTTTGTTTAACGATTAATTGATAAAAAATACCATTAAAAAAGTATTTGAGTTTTGCATCAAAATTTTTGAAGCTATATTTTAGAGTGAAACTGTATAAACTCATTGAGGATTTAGAAGTTTGGGATACATTGCAAAGAATGGAAAATAGACCCTCGGTGGTTTTGAGGGAGTTGCAAAGTCTGGTAAGGGACAGAATTAGATATTTTAAGATTTTAGAGTGCATAGGCAGATGATTGTCCATTATTGATACGGTCGAATCAAAGCAGCTTAGCCGGTATGGACATCTTCATGGCAGGGGATATGACAAATGCGCTTATGGAATGAGAATGGAAGAATAGAGGATGGTTCAAGATTACTTGAAAGGGGGAAAGTTATCGAAGAAAAAAGAATAATTTAAATTCATTATCCACTAATCGGTATTGTACTCTGGCTGGTTCAAGAATCATTAGGAGGTAGATTAACACTCTTATTAAGTCATTTCGTTTAAAAAAATAAAGAATAATAAAAATAAAATGTTCATACTTCAAGGGCATTCAAGTCGTCATAAGGAATACATTGGAATCCAGGCATAAAGGGTCCGTAATTTTCAAAACAAGATGGATCTGTCGATGCCGAAACTGCTGCAAGTGATCTACCCCAGAAATTCTCTTCAACAAAAACAATTTTTGCTTGATCCTTTGGTATACCTTTCTTCTTGTATCCCCATTTTCTTGCGAGTTTACATGCCGACTCGCAAGCTTCGACACCTAAAATTTTATACAAGAACTTAATGCAAAAAAATATCAGCATACCAGATATTTCTAAAGGAAGCAAAACGTCGTGAAAAAACTACGAAAAGTGATATTTAGCACTAAGTCCAAGCATTTTAGTCCTTTTCTATTATTATTTACCTCGTTAATTTTTTCTAATTGTTTTTTTCTTGAAAAAAGTTACCAATCAACATTTTGTTTTATATATGATGACATTCTAAGTTTTATGTAGGACTTCTGGTCAAATTGGCGGGGCAGCCACTCTTGTATATCTCAGAATACATATTTTTGGGGGTAGCCTGTAATGCACAAATATCGTGACAAGACTAGAAAGAGAGGGCAATAAAAAATGCATCATGTTATTTCATTTGGGGGTTGGCAGCAGCCAATGAACTACATGCTGGACCTATATCATTGGCAGCAGCTCCCAGTGGAGTGAAATAGCCTCTTGCTCTCTCTATTGCCCTCTTTTTTTAGTTGTGTTACGAAGTTTATGCATTGCGGTCTACCGCCAGATATATATAAAGTCTAAGTTGGAAGCAGCTTCCAATCGAGTGAAATAGCCACTTGGTCTCTCTATTACCCTCTTTTTCTAGTGCATTCCAGGCTACCTCCAGAACGTGTATACAGTGATTGGCAAATGTGTGGAACCAAGTAAATATCTCTGGAACTATTAGAGGTATCAAAATGAAATTGGGAAGTTGGATACTGCAGTAGATTGCCTATTTGTTTCCAAATTTTTTTACAATTTTGAACTTCCTGTTTTACCGGAAGTAATGTCGATTTTAAAATTTGCAATGAAACACCCTGTATAGTATTTTAGTTTCTGATGAAACATTTTATTACGAATACAAAAATATCGGGTTTGATATTGTTTACTTCAATACCTACCGAGATATTAACAGAAAAGTAATTAAGGAAAGGAAAAATTCGATGGTAGCTAAACTCGGTTCAGATTTCATATACGCCCGATATAAACAAACCCCTCGGTAAGGATTTGTATTTCTATTTTCCAATCGGTGGCATTATACCGTCACAGCCAACAGCACTGCTTGTTCCATAGTCGAATACACGTGCGTTTGTTTAAATCAGGCGCAAATTAAATCTGAATCAAGTTTAGTAGTCCATTAAATTTCATTGCAGAAGTGACAGTAGTTGTCAAAATAAGTTATTAGTTTTTTTTATTTGAACGTAAAAAGATTGTATTGTTTTAATTTGATCGTAAAATGGCCGAATTTAGTGAAAGAGAAAAAATAGAAATATTAATGATGATTGGGTATGGGGAGAGGAAAAGGACGCATCAAGAAGTTTGTGACCTTTTTAACATTGTTCATCCGAATACACAAATATCTCGTTCAGTAGTGACGAAAACTTTGCGAAGGTACGACACAAGTGGAACAGTTAGCAATTTACCAAAAAGTGGACGGTTAAAAAGTGCAAGTAATGAAGGTGTAGCTCAAAATGTTGCTATATCTTTGGAAGAAAATCCTCACTTATCCACTACCGACCTCGCCAATATGCATGGAATTAGCCGTCGTTCAGTATGAAGGATATTAAGGCGAGAAAAATATCATCCATTCAAAATTCGCCTCGTTCAAGAACTCTCCGAAGATGATTTCGACAGACGTTTGCAATTTTGTGAAACGATGATGGATTTTATAAGAAATGTGGTGTTTTCAGACGAAGCTACATTTTGTTTAAATGGTACGGTTAATCGACATAACTGCCGCTACTGGTCGCAAAGTAATCCTAATTGGGTACAAGAGGCTCATACACAACATCCCCAAAAATTGAACGTTTGGGCCGGCATTTATAACAACAGAATCGTGGGGCCCTTCTTCCTACAAGAAACTTTAAAGGGAGATAGGTATTTACAGCTCTTGGAGACACAAGTTATTCCGGCATTGGAGGTACATGGACAATTACCAAATAATATTTGGTTTCAGCAGGATGGAGCACCACTCCATTACGCTCGCATTGTTCGAGATCATTTAGATAGGACATTTCATCACAGACGGAATGGAAGAAGGGGTACTTATGAATGGCCTGCACGAAGTCCCGACCTTAATCCACTTGACTATTTTCTGTGGGGTTACTTAAAGTCTAAGGTTTATGTTGATAAAAAATAATTTGCAAGAATTAGCTGCAAGAATAACTCAAGACATCCAGAGAATTACACTAGAAGTAGGTAATAGCTAATGTCACTAGAGAATTCAAAAACCGACTTACTTATTGTCAAGCAGTAAACGGTTCTCAATTTGAACATCTAATACATTAAGTTTAGTTAAGTTAAGTTTCAATGTTTTGAAAATCACTTAGATTTAGTTAATAATTATGATTATGTATTTCTTTAATGTATATTAGATTTTTCCTTTCCTTAATTACTTTTCTGTTAATATCTCGGTAGGTATTGAAGTAAACAATATCAAACCCGATATTATTTTCATATTCGCAATAAAATGTTTCATCAGACACTAAAATACTATACAGGGTGTTTCATTGCAAATTTTAAAATCGACATTACTTCTGGTAAAACAGGAAGTTCAAAATTGTAAAAAAATTTGGAAACAAATAGGCAATCTACCGCAGTATCCACCTTCCAAATTTCATTTTGATATCTAATAATTCCAGAGATATTTACTTGGTTCCACACATTTGCCCATCACTGTATATAGAAATTACTTTCATTTAGAAGGACCTGAGACATAAACATATAAAGAAGCTTTTGGGGTGAGTAGTTCTATATAAAGACGTCTTAGAATCTAGGGTTAATTTTTGATGCAAGTCTAATCTATCCAGCCGCCTGGCTTATGTATATAGTTATATAAAAATCTTAAGACTAAATAATTTAACATGTTTCTTTTGAATTCTTACCTGTATTCATGGGTAAAACTTTGTCATACCCAAACAGTTCGGTAATTTTCTTTGCATAAGCTCCCAACACATCTGAATAGAAAGCTCTTGAGGTATGATGTAAAACTGGACTTTGATCTTGCAAAGCTTTAACGATTTTCGGATGACAGTGTCCAAAATTATTGGAGGAATATCCGCTCAAGTAATCAAAGTACCGTTTGCCTTCTACGTCCCAGACAAACACTCCTAATAGAAAAGAAACAATACTATGAAATTACGTAAATCGCAACATTTTCTGTTTTTTTAATACTACTATTTGTTTATTAATGATTGTTTTTTAATAAAATGAATAAAACTATTAAAATTATTTCTGGTACCAATGGGGTTCCACAAGGATCTATATTAGGACTATTGCTATTTGTTGATGACGTGTGTTCATATAAATTACGTAAATCGCAACATTTTCTGTTTTTTTTAATCATACTATTTGTTTATCAATTATTATTTTTTAATAAAATGAATAGAACTATTAAAATTATTTCTGGTACCAACGGGGTTCCACAAGGATCTATATTAGGACTATTGCTATTTGTTGATGACGTGTGTTCATATAAATTACGTAAATCGCAACATTTTCTGTTTTTTTAATCATACTATTTGTTTATCAATTATTATTTTTTAATAAAATGAATAAAACGATTAAAATTATTTCTGGTACCAACGGGGTTCCACAAGGATCTATATTAGGACCATTGCTATTTGTTGATGACGTGTGTTCATATACTGACGACACAATCTTAAAAGTTGTGGAGAACATAGTGAAGAAGCAGAAAATAAGATGAATCTGCTCCTGAACCTAGTTAGAGACTGGCTAGAATTCAATCAATTGCCACTTAATACCAAAAAGACAATCTACATGGTATATTAAAATCAATATAATAAGACAATGTTAATACCTACGTCTAACAGTTGACTATTACATGGGAAATCTGGCAATTTTGATTGTGAGAGCACCTGATAAATTTCTTGATGAGTTGAATGGACTACAAAAGGCAACTAATGGATGGAACCGATATTCAATTTGGATCATATTTTTGGTGGAAAAACAATCCTTAATCTTTCAATATATGCATACAAAGAAGATAGGTTACTTTTATGTTTTTTGGGCAATAACACCACAATCGAAATAAAACGACGTATATTCAAGGAAAACCAAACGTTTCAAAGTCTATTCTGACTTCGTTGTCAATGGCTTTATATTTATTGATGTAACTTGCAAAACGAAAATTATTATGACATTTATAATTTACAATATACGGATACCCTTATAATATCACTAAGGATTTCTGCCTCTGTCACATCACAGCAATTTTCTCCTAAACTACTGGACGGATGAGATTGAAATTTGGTATCAATGTATAGTTTGGTGACCCGATCAGGAGTACATATCGTAAAGGAAGAAATTTTGATTTTAGGGGTACTTCTGGGGGAAAAACTAAAAAAATCGACCGTTCCCCCCTGATCACCGAAACTACTGAGCCTAAAATTTTGGAAAAATAGGAAATATGGATCGTTGCGCGAACTTTACAGGAAAAATAAAGAGAAATAATTAATAGTAATTTTGGGGGGCAAATTATAGAATTAAATGAAAATTTATAAATATTTTTTTTTCAAACGCATCATGTAACATATTAAATGAAAGGTCCCATTCTGAGGAACACAAATATATTTTTTTCATATTTAAAAAAAATAATCAAAAAGATATTAATGAAAATATACCAAAATTTACCCTTCCCCCCCTTATCTACGAAACTATAAAACGTAAAGTCTTGAAAAAAATTAGAGGTATAGAGTCTGACCTGAAGTTTACTGGAAAAATAAGGGGAAACCTCTACTTTTAATTTTGGGGGGCAAATTACAGAATTAAATGGAAAATATAAAATTAAAATTGTTTCTAACCCATCAAGTTATATATCAAATGAAAGGGCTCATTATGACGAAAACAAATATATTTTTTTAAATATTTTTAAAATAAATTAATTAAAAGATATTAACAAAATATAAAAAAATACCCACCCCCCTTTATCCCCCAAACCATAAGCTGGAAAATTTAATAAAATATATAGGTATAGCGCCTCACCTGAACTTTACTTGAAAAATAAGGAGAACCCCCTAATATTCATTTTGGGGGGCAAATTATAGAATTAAATGGAAAATAAAAAATTATAATTGTTTCTAACGGATCAAGTAATATATCAAATCAAAGGGCTCATTATGACGAATACTATTTTTTTTAAATAAATATTTTAAAAAAATATTTAAAAAATTACCCATTTCCCCTTTTATTCCCCAAACTATAAGACCTAAATTTTTTTGTTTGCAGGAAAAATACGAAGAAATCCCTAATATTAATAATGGGGGCCAAATTATTGACTTAAATTGTTTACAAGATTTTAACAAAAAGATATAAAAAATTCTCATTTCTCGCTTTATTTCAGAAACCATACTACCTAAAATTTTGAAAATCATTAGGGGTACTGGTGCTCACTTGAAATGTATAAGATAAATTATGAGAAAACCCCCCATAGTAATTTTAAGGACAAATTATACAAATAAGTGGAAAATAATAATTCAATTTGCAAACGCATCATATCAGATAAAAGGCTCATTATGTGAATTACAAATATATCATAATTTTAAATCATTTGTTTAAAATATATTAACAAAAATATTAAACATCGACTTAATTCCCAATTTAGAAACTACACTATTTAAATTTTGAAATATATCTTTTATTTGTATTTTTAAGTAATTTGAATAATAGATTTAATAATTTATAATTTAAAACTTGACCTATTTTGCCCTATATCTTCCAATCTACAGAGTCTGAAAATTCAGACAGTAGATTATAAAACGCTTCCCTGAATGTTTATTAGTAAAAATAAAACTCTAATGTTAATTTTTGGGAGCCAAATTAGAAAATTAAATACATATGTATTCTTATAAAAATCAAGCGAATCCTGAAGCAGATAAAATAAAAAGTCTATTTTTGGATAATCAAAGTGTATATTTTTTATAAATTTAAAACGTTTCCTTTAAATGATATAAGGGTAAATATAAGAAAATGCACTCATTCCCTGCTTGTCTGAAACTGGAATATTAGAATCTTGAAGGTGGTATGGAACCCTTAGTATGCGAGTCCAACTCGCACTTGACCAAATTATTTTTAAAGTTACAACTTCTATCATGTGATCTCACCTGGATTAACTGTAGCTGCAGATAGCCAATTAAACAAACGATTTATTTTTATAAGTTAACTGCTCAACTTTTATAAGTACCTATATTGAATTAATAAATTATATTCCTATGTAATCCAAAGATATTTCCCAATATATTTACCTTGTCCTCGTGTTAAAGCCACTGGCAATGGATGGTAGTTGTGGGCAGCATATTTGAGTTCCCTATCTATAACTTCTTGGGTGCTTAAAGATTTCTTTATGTATTTTTCCACAGTTCTTTCCGCGTCACCCCTAAGTCTCACAGACCTAATACACTTTGAAAACATGATTTATCTTAAAAATAAAAAATATGTATTATTTCAAATGTTAGTAAGATTTTTGTTATTGTTATTTGTAATCCGTATCTCGTCCTTAACCTATTTAGTTCTCAGATTGATACTGTTTTTGTCTTATCACAGTTTGAAATACGTTAAAAGAGTGCTGGGACCACATGTCGTGACAATCTTACCCGACAAATCAATACGTCGTTTAAATAAGCTTTAATGAATCAGATAACACAAATCTAATTAAATATTAGCAAATTGTTAGATAAACAGCATCGTTTAGTATAAACATTATCTCATAATTATTATTACATTTATGCCCGATGTAAAATAAATTGCTTAACATATTAAGAAATCGTTAACTAACTAACAATAACATTTTATATGGAATTTCTTACTTTTGCGAAGTTAATGATATTCAATGCGCACTTGGTTCGTACTGTCCTGTATATTGACATTCACTATAGTTGTTCAGATATCTCGAGGGGGGTCATCGGCGTGCAGCGACAGTATTTTGTAATCCATCGATATGATAATTGGCAAAAATTTTCCGTAAGCTATTTATAGCTTTGAGATATTTTTTAATGGTAGAAATGTTTTGTGATAAATGATAAGTGTAATTTTAGAGTAACGTATGATGCAGCATATAAGTTGTTTAATTATTTGAAGAGTCAATAATTTCAGTCTGAAAATTAATGGCTTGTCTTTATATGTTATAATATATAGAGTGTTGAACAGCAAGATGGAATAAATTCGATAAGGAATAAAGGAAGGCGTGTTGGGGAAAACGCTTGGACACAGAAATCCACAAAATAATCATTCTACAAATGATTGGTTATGGAGAAAACACACGGACACAAATGGAAGTTTCTCACTTATTTTGCCGCCTGTATGCCAAGGAACAACTAGCAAAATAGAAAAACAGTTTCGCGAGCTTCGTCATGTAAGACAGATAAAGAAAGTAGCTGCCAATGCTCTAAGTGATAATACGATATTGGATATTATGCTTGAGTTTCAAGAAAACCCACATAATTCTGACCGAAAAGCTGCCTCTCTGTTCAACGTTAGCCACATATCAATTTTTCGAGTATTATAGGAAAGTAAAATACATCCCTATAAAATGATGCCGACTCAAGAGCTCATGGAAGACGATAGGAGATCTTATTTCTGTGAACAAATGATGGTAAAGTTAGATAACAATGTGATCCAATTAGAAGATGTTTTGTTTTCTGATGAGAACCCAGTTCACGGTCATGTTAATCGTCAAAATTGCCGCTATTGGTCAATAATTGGAAATGCCCTGTCCCTCCACAACGGTAACATGCTCTACTGGTATCAGTTCTTTGATCAGTTTGTTCATACCAGCCAACAGTGCCTGAAATGGTGACTGAGACTCTTCCTGGTTCAAGGAAACTGCTCGGACCTTCGGTTTGGACATGTTCATGATGGCCTCTACTTCCAAAGCCCGAAGTAGAGCTTCATTACTCTTCTTGACGCCGCTCAGTTTTAAATTTCTTTGCACCTCCACATCTCTGATGCCGTTTATGAAACTCTGTGTGGCCAACTGGTCTTTCGTTTCCCCTGGCAGGTTTGGGTAGGACAAGTGAACTAACTGTCTAATCTCTGCTTCGAATTCTTGGAGGCTTTCACCTGATTTTTCCGTTTTTTCACTCAGATGGACTTGGTATACCTGGCTCAAGGATTGATTGTCGTATCTCTTGTCCAGAACGGCGATGATCTTTTATCGAAATTACCAGAGAAGTAGATTTTTCTTGATTATCCCATCCATTAGCTGTAGCCACGGCCTCAAACTGGTGCCTCTTGGTGTGCTGGTATTTTCCCCGCTGTAAGTCCTGCTGTATTTTTTTTAAATTTATGTTTCTACCTTGTTTTGGATGGCACTGATTTTATCTTGAACTGCGTTTTGAATAGAACTTATTTCAAACTTTACCTGGCTTTGGATGAAATCGAGGTTATCTACTTTGGTTTCAAGAGTGTTCACGGTATTTTTTGTGGTCTTAATGTCATCATTTATGTCTGACTCAACTATTTGCATTAACTGTTTCATTAACTTATTTGCATTAATTGTTCAAATTGCAGTTGTCTCTTCTCTTCAGTTTTGTGTCGTTTTAATTCAATTTGATCGTATTTCTCTTCAAATACTTTAAAATCATTTTGTCTCTGTTAATCTAATAATTTAAATTTCTAGAATAAACCCTCAATTAAATTTTGTTGTTTTTCTTCCATGGCTGTGATAAGATTTTCTAATTCTATTTTACATTTTTCATCAAAATATTTTACTAACCTTTGTTGAATTTCTTTCTGATGTTGTTTCTCTTTTTTGTCACTTTTTTCCAGAATCTGGGCTATTTTTTTGTCTAGTCCCTCCGTAACCTGCTTGACTATTTTTTTGGAAGTTTCGTCCATATTTTCCATGCTATGGGTTTCTTTAAATCAAATTACGATTTTAACTGCACTTAATCCTGCACTTCTGATCACCAAATTTCGTGGGTTCAATTAAAATTTAAAAACTAATATTCACTACCACTTTCTAGAACTTTTATTTACATCAAATATATACATCAGCTGATTCACAATAACAATTCTAACTAACTAACTGCCGCGGTTATGGGTAGCTCCTTTTAAAACCAGCATCGAAAACTCTCGTACAATTCATTATCAATTCTACAGCTGCCGAGCCATTTCTAGAACAATTTTTGTCGTAAAGGCGATCGATGTCGTACTGGAATGAAACCAAGGCCGGCTTAGGGAAATTTCGTTACAATATTGAAAAAGTTAATGGTTGGCAAGAAAATTTGGAAATCATATCATAGGTCCCTTTTTCATTGATGGCAACTTGAATGGAGATAAATATTTAGAACTGCTCTAAAATAATGTCGTGTCAACTTTGACAAACTTATATCCTGATCCAGTAAACCCACATGTTCCTTCCAATACAATATGGTTTCAGCATGATGGAGTACCGCCCCATTACGAAATCCATGTCCGGCCAGTACCTGAACCAAATTTTTCCAAATCTGTGGCTTGGGAGGCGCGGATCGATAGAATGGCCAACTAGATCTCTTGATTTGACGCCACTGGACTACTTTTTGTGGGAATATGTCAAAAGTACTGTATACAAAACTAAACCCCTGAACTTAGATGATCTAAAAAGACGAATCACACTTGCGATTAGATCAGTCACGCCTGAGATGTTGAGTTACCTTAGAAGACATTTCTGTACCAGATTAGCATGTTGCCAATACGTTCGTGGTGAGCATTTTGAACATTTCCTACATTGTTATTAATGGTTTGTTGTTTTTTATATAGTATTTAGAAATAATCAGTATTACTTATTAGGTTTTTAGTTTAATGTGGCGAATTTGTGAGATAAAATAATTTGTTTAATGTTAATTTTTGTAATAAATCTAAAGACATTAAATATTTCCGAAACAGTTGAATATATGTGTAGGACATTGTACATAAATTATGTCTAGAATTTTCTGGAGAATCCAAAAAATAAATAATATACAGGGGCTTGCGTTTAAAATAAGAAAGTTGGTATTGGCCACTGTCACATGACACACCCTATTTATTTTTTTTGTTAAAAAAATGCGCATTTACAAATACAAATCGACGTTTCCAAGCGTTTTTCCCAACACGCCCTCCTTTATTCGTTATCGAATTTATTCCATTTGGCTGTTCCACACTGAGTGTACCACTTTTTCCATTGAAATATGGAGTGTTGAGTAACAGGAGGACACACTCTGTGTATCAAAAAGTGTCCACAAAAGGGTATCAATTTGGGGGCGCCACTGGGACGACGGGGTAATTTGTACGTAGAATAACATTTAAAAGACAATTGAAAATTCTAACCTATACATTTTACAAATTACAACAGCAGATTATAATATGTTTTTTTATAATGAAAAGTAAGTATTTCTAAAAATAAATGCTGTAAAGTTTTTATTTACTTGTTATAAATGTAGTATTATTGACATGATTAAATTGAAAATTATTTTCGTTATATTCCCACAAAATATTCTCTCCATATGATCTGCGAAATAAACCAACCAAAAATGTGTGGGTAAATAAGAAAAGATGGTTTTGTTACATGCCTGAGAGCTAACATTAAAACCAAAAACTGACGCTCAAGATTGGTTAATTATTAAGAGGAAAGAAGAGTTTATGCAGTTAGAACAGAACTTATCAAGAATTTTTTTTTTGAAAATGTGTTGTAAAGTAAGTACACATCCAAAAATTGCAAATTTAAACATCATAGTTAAACAACCAGATTTAAAATGATTGGTAAAATTTGTATTTAATATTAATAAATGTATTCAGTCAATGAAATACATTGTACATAGATAAAAATGACTTGCAAGCAAAATTTTATTTGTACATTTTTTTAGGAGTCAAGATAAATATCCTACACAAATTAAACTCTGAAGAACCCATTATTATATAATTACTAAACTGATTATGGCATTGTCCATCGAGAACTTCAACAAACTTCTGAAGATATTTTTTCAGGGCCATTCACCAGGCGTACATTTGGAAATATTTAAAATAGACCTACAACAGAAAGATGCCAAAAATAGTCATTTAATTGTAGTTAATGGAGACAGGAAAAAATATATGGAAAACCAGTGTGTGAAAATGTTAGAATCATTGAAAAATAAACTATTCTAGCATAAAATGCAAGTGAAATTTGTTCCATAATGATAACAGAAGAGATAACTTAATTATAGCAGTTTATTCAGTGATGAAAAGAATTGTTAATTACCTTTTATCTAGAGAAAGGTGAACAAGGAACTAGAAACACCAACTTTTCAAAATAAATATGTAATATGAACACAAGAATGTAAAAATAAATAATTTTTATTTACATATAATTCACCAACATCTATTTGTTACTAAGTATAAAAATATTACAAATATACAAATTTTTCCCAATGTTTAACTGTTTCAAAAAGTTTTATAAGAAAATAACAATTATAAAATCACTCTGTTTTATAAAAAGTCAAAACTGGGCACACGCTTATTAATTTATATCACAATCACACTATAAACTCATCACTTGCAGAGATTACAAAAAACAGAGACAACAATTTACAAAGAGAAGTTCACATAACAGATTTTCTACGTTTTATTTACGATTTTTTCTAATAATTTTACATCATTCTCACTTTTTCAGCCGCTTCACTTCTAAATGTAGGATTTGTGTATTTCAATTCGTTGACAATTAACTTTATAACATACCCTGTGGTCACACTTGCGCCATTCTGGTCATTTCTTGAACTTCTTATTTGAAACCGTCCGCTGGACACTTTTTCAATTTTATTCCCATATAAGTTTGTCCTCCTTTCACTCTACACTCCATACATTGAAATCAAAAAACACAGAAGAAGAAACATCTGCTCATGTAAATCAATGTGAATATGCGGTGTATTTTTGTGTTATATTATTTTTTTACTTCTACTTTTTGTTTCTATTTAGATCTATTAAATTACTTTATAAACATCGCAATTTTATTAAGGATGTTTTTTTGAAATATCATCATATTATATGGTAAAGCATAATGCAATCATTATTTTAAGGTTTTACAATGTTTTTTATAATGTTTGACAATTAGCGGTAGTTTTCAGCCTTAAAAAATAAACAGTGCTGATAGGCATGATATGGAATTTGAAGTTGAGGGTGAGACGAGCCTGCCTAATTTCAATTTTTGTGCAAATCGATGCAAGATGAAATCATTTTTTTGTATCCTAAAGCATAAAACATATATAACTAATCAAAACCAAATTTATCCAAATTAAGGTATAAAATATTATTTTATATATATTTTTTTAAATTAGGGATAGTTAAAAACCTTAAAAACAAAAAGCGTACCACGGCACGATATAGAAAATGAACTAGAAATTTTTGTAAAAATCGATGCTGGACAAAAAAATTACGAGGTTTTGCCATTTTTGAGCTTCATTTTCTGTACTAATTACTTTGCTGGAAAGATTTTCTTATCTAAATCTTTTCAATGTCAATTCTGACATTTCAAAATTATGAAATGAATATACGTCATATTTTTCAAAACAAAAAATTTCACCACAAAATATCACAATGTAATAAAAAAACTTTCTCTCCTCTCATAAAAGAACAGTTTTGGAAGAATTACAGCTCTGGTGCTGATGGCATTGGGAAACTTGGTCGTGGTGCCGGTCGAGGTGGAGGGGGTGGTGGAAAAATTCGCGAAGCTGGAGGAGCTATGGGAGAACGCGGCGCTGTTAAAGAAGAAGAATACTTCTATAAATTGCAACAACAACAATTGGAAGAGTTAAAGGCAGAACTAGAACAGCAAGAAATTGAAAATGAACGAAGAATTCAGGAACTTAAGAGAGATGTCAAAAAAAAATCAGATGATATTGAAGAGTTAAAGGAAACTGTAACCAAGCGGAAAAAATAATAGTAATAACAGCTAGACCTGCAATATGACTTTTTTCCTTAACTGAATTTAAAAATCAGTCAGTAATAAATAAAAACTAACAGAACATACATGTGAGTCAATTTAGATATCATACAAAATTTATCTTATTAACCACGCTCTTTCTATTGGAGTGTAAAATGAATTTCATTATGTCTATCTTAAATTTTCGTTAAAATCCCATAAAAGTGGTTTAAAACGGTTGTGGAAATTGTATTATCGTCACAATTACCGGAAAGGTGGGGAGCGAAGGTCAGTCAACTGCCCAGTTGTTTAAGGGGAATTGCGTAAGCCGGGTTGCTCGCGATTAGGGGCCAAGAATTATTTAGATGTAGAATGTTTTGAATGCGATAAGTTTGTATTCACTTGTATGAATTATTCATAGAGTCTTTGTGTGTTTATTCAAAATTTGAGTTTATATAGTTTACTGCTTTAATAATATTACTTTTAATGTTATCTCACTGTTTTTTTGGTTCTGTAGGTTATAGTTGGTATTATATCTTTCTTCTAATATTATGGAGTTTAGAGTGAAAGGAGGACAAACTTACATGGGAATAAAACTGAAAAAGTGTCCAACAGACGGTTTCAAATAAGAAGTTCAAGAAATGACCAGAATGGCGCAAGTGTGACCACAGGGTATGTTATGAAGTTAATTATCAACGGATTGAAATACACAAATCCTACATTTAGAAGTGAAGCGTCTGAAAAAGTGAGAATGATGTAAAATTATTAGTAAAAATCGTAAATAAAACGTAGAAAATCTGTTATGTGAACTTCTCTTTGTAAATGGTTGTCTCCGTTTTTTGTAATCTTTGCAAGTGATGACTTTATAGTGTGTTAATTGTGATATAAATTAAGCCTGTGCCCCAGTTTTGACTTTTTATAAAACGGAGTGATTTTCTAATTGTTATTTTCTTATAAAACTTTTTGAAACAGTTAAACATTAGGAAAAATTTGTATATTTGTAATATTTTTATACTTATTAACAAATAGATGTTGGTGAATTAGATGTAAATAAAAATTATTTATTTTTACATTCTTGTGTTCATATTACATATTTATTTTGAAAAGCTGGTGTTTCTAGTTCCTTGTTCACCTTTCTCTGGATAAAAGGTAATTAACAATTCTTTTCATCACTGAATAAAACTGCTATAATTAAGTTATCTCTTCTGTTATCATTATAGAACAAATTTCACTTGCATTTTTATGCTAGAATAGTTTCTTTTTCAATGTTTCTAACATTTTCACACACTGGTTTTCCATATATTTTTTCTTGTCTCCATTAACTACAATTAAATGACTATTTTTGGCATCTTTCTGCTGTAGGTCTATTTTAAATATTTCCAAAGGTACGCCTGGTGAATGGACCTGGAAAAATATCTTCAGAAGTTTGTTGAAGTTCTCGATGGACAATGCCATAATCAGTTTAGTAATTATATAATAATGGGTTCTTCAGAGTTTAATTTGTGTAGGATATTTATCTTGACTCCTAAAAAAATGTACAAATAAAATTTTGCTTGCAAGTCATTTTTATCTATGTACAATGTATTTCATTGACTGAATACATTTATTAATATTAAATAAATTTTACCAATCATTTTAAATCTGGTTGTTTAACTATGATGTTTAAATTTGCAATTTTTGGATGTGTACTTACTTTACAACACATTTTCAAAAAAAAATCTTGATAGGTTCTGTTCTAACTGCATAAACTCTTCTTTCCTATTAATAATTAACCAATCTTGAGCGTCAGTTTTGGGTTTTAATGTTAGCTCTCAGGCATGTAACAAAACCATCTTTGCTTATTTACCCACACATTTTTGGCTGGTTTATTTCGCAGATCATATGGAGAGAATATTTTGTGGGAATATAACTAACTGAAAATAATTTTCAATTTAATCATGTCAATAATACTACATTTATAACAAGTAAATAAAAACTTTACAGCATTTATTTTTAGAAATACTTACCTTTCATTATAAAAAATATATATTATAATCTGCTGTTGTAATTTGTAAAATGTATAGGTTAGAATTTTCAATTGTCTTTTAAATATTATTCTACGAACAAATTACCCCGTCCTCCCAGTGGCGCCCCCAAATTGATACCCTTTTGTGGACACTTTCTGATACACAGAGTGTGTCCTCCTTTTACTCAACACTCCATACTTCTAATATATAAAAAATCCGTGTCACTGTGTATGTTCCGAATAAACTCTAAAACGAGTCAACCGATAATCATAAAAGTTGACATATATATGTAATTTGGTCTAACTTAGATGACAGGATAGTTATTATTTAAATTAATGGTCTTAATAATTAATAATAAACTGATCATCAACATTGGTTGTTGTTATTAATCGTACATCGTACGTTCCATAAGTCAGGAACAGATGGCACCTTGACCAAAAATATTGTACATCGACTGGCGCTGCATTGAACATTAACTGTGATTCATTACGATTAAAGATATTTAGAGTATATATACTATTGAATAAATGTTATAAAAATGTATGTTAATTTGTGTTAAATTTGTCTCTTTCAAATCTGTCTTAAATCACTCAGCCACAGCATCGCGCGGCCGGGTCTGCTAGTAGGATTATAAGATTTTTTAGATGAAAGCACTGTTTTATTCAATTGATGCACACTTTTGTTAAAAAATGGGAACAGATGTTTTATGTATAATGTATGTAGATTATGTATTTTTTAACAATTTTTTTAAAATGTGTTAAGAATTGTACTGAGCAATATTTTTGTTCATCAACAGAATTCGATAGCATATTTTATAAATAATTACATATATTGCATATTTCACTACATAAAATGCTCACTTACCTTACTACTTATTTATTTAGACATGCCATTCAAGACACTCAAGGTTAATATTCTAGCGATAATATATTTAAGAGTGTAAGGCATATTAACTGGTGATTGTTTAGAGGTATAGAACATTGAAATGGAATAATACAAGCATATTTTTTTAAAATTGACATGAAATTTACTTTATTCCAAAGATAATCTTCTGGCATTATAATTTGAATATGACTTCTGGCATATGACCGCCAAGGCTGGCTCGGACGTAGTCTAATCTGGAGGTCCAATTTTCGACGAGTTTTTCCAACATTTGTGGCCGTATATCGGCAATGACGCGGCGAATGTTCTCCTCTAAGTGGTCAATCGTTTCGGGCTTTTCGGCGTAGACTAGCGACTTCACGTATCCTCACAGAAAATAGTCAAGCGGCGTTAAATCGCACAATCTTGGAGGCCAATTCACGGGCCCGAAACGTGAAACTATGCGGTTACCAAACGTTTCTTTCGATAAATCAATTGTGGCAAGAGCTGTGTGACATGTTGCCCCGTCTTGTTGAAACCACAGCTCGTGTGCATCATGATTGTTCAATTGATGAACGAAAAAGTTAGTAATCATGGCTCTATAGCGATCACCATTGACTGTAACGTTCTGGCCAGCATCGTGTTTAAAGAAGTACGGACCAATTATACCACCAGCCCATAAAGCACACCAAACAGTCAGTTTTTCTGGATGTAACGGTGTCTCAACATGAGCTTGAGGATTACCATCACTCCAAATACGGCAGTTTTGTTTATTGACGTATCCATTCAACCAAAAGTGAGCTTCATAGCTAAACAAAATTCGCTTATGAAAATCGGGATCAACGGCAATCTTTTTTTGGGCCCAGTCACCGAATGTATGCCTTGCTTGGTGATCGTGAGGCATCAATTCTTGCACGCAAACCAAGATCTTTCCCCGTAAATTCTTCCATAAAGTACATGGACACATATCCAACTCCTTTGCACGATGGGGGATAGACTGATTCGGGTTTTCTTCTACGCTACGCTCTACAGCAGCAATGGATTCTTCTGTACGCACTGTCCGACATCTTTGTGGATGCGTATTATCATTTAGAGTAAACGTGGTGCGAAAACGTTGCATAGTTAATCAAATTAATTGCTCTGATGGACGATTATGTTGACCGTAAAATGGACGTAGTGCGCGATACGTATTTCGAACAGAACCATGATTTTCAAAATAAATTTGCACGGGAGAACGAGGGGGCCGTCGATGAGGTCCATTATTCTCTATCCAACGATCTTCAAAATGATTGTCTACAAAAACAGGTTGTTAAATGCTTGCTAAGGTTTCGCTTTATTATATTCAAAGCCCTGATGAATTCCTATTGTCCTATTCCGACTAGTCTTTTTGGCTTACTGACACTAAGAATTTCCTAAATTGTCTAAAAAGTTATTCACAGGTGCAATATTATGAGGTCGTGTTGAGACCACAGCTGATTCTAAGTCAACTCTAATGGATGTAAACCATTTCCTAAAATTTCGAGATATCTCTCACCTAAAAATAATGTGTGAATTAGTATTACTCCAGTAATGTGGTTGACTATTCCGTAAATGTTTGTCTTCCTGAATTTTGATTAATATGAATTCGAAAGATCATTCCACCTTTGAGCGTCACCTGCTTTTAAGTTCTTAACTAATGAGAATGCAAACGCATGGTTCTTATGTTTTTTTAGTATCCTTTGAAAACTAATCATAGATATTCCCACATCTCTTTTTGCATCTACTGAAGAATTTTCTGGATATGCTCTTAAGCATACAAAGAGTGGAACTTAATTCTCTTTATTATCTACGACAGGTTTCTCTTTTTCTTGCCTTTTCACAAACTGTCCATCTGTTTTGCAATTGTGAATGAGCCTCGTCAGCGTGTCATGAATGGGTGTTGGGCTATCCGAGTATCGCGAACGGAACTTAGTTACTAAATCCTAAACGGGACGTGATAAATGCTTTCCATATAATCGTGCTTTAAAACCAAATTATTAGCAAATATTGTCTGATGACACTTCAGCATTTGTTTTTTTGCCAATTCGTTCAAAAAAGCCTAGTGATAATTCAGATATCTCTCATAACCACAAAAATTCTTTATTTTAGGTATGGGGATTCAAACCTAAAATCCATTTGAAAAAAATGAGATAGCCGAATTCGGGGCCAATTTCTGAACACTCCGTATATTCTTTTGAAAAGTTTCCAAAGATTTAGGAAGCTTCAGGTTTTATTCAGACAAATTCTGGTATTTTTTGACCTGGCCCTCTTTGTGTCCAAAAAAACTTTTTGTTTAGAAAGCTGCATCTGTAAAAATTTTCAGAAAGTTTAAATATCTTTCAACCGGAAATTCATCGTAGATTCTAAAAAAGGTTAAAAAAACAGGGAGTTGCATTTATAAAAACAAAGTTTGGGTCCACTTCCGGTAGAAGTGGAAATCGTAGATAACTAAAATTATTTTAACTGAAACCAGCTCCTCGAAAACCCCCTGTATACTAATTTTCAGAAAAATAGTCCTAGTAGTTTCTGATATAGATATCGACTCAGCTCATCGTGGTATACTCTGACATTAAATATAAAATTAACCATAACTTGAAAACTATCGGTCATCGGACTCTGCGGCCATGAAGACATTTGTTTTTTTCGTTGAAATCTATAAAATAGTAAAATTTCAGCCAAATCCACTGGGGCCACTTTCCATAAGGAATGTGCGCGGTCCTTTAATTCATATATTAAACGTCATTTATGTCAGATTTCAGGCGACATACGTTCTTCGTCAAGTAGTAGAAGGGTTTCAAGAATCGGGACTCTGAACGTTTTACTGAATTTACTGCGTGGACCACTACAAAACTGTTAAGAATTTTGTATTGTGTGGTTCCATCTATACGAGGGCTGCCTTTTATATTTCGGGATTAGAGAACCAATTGTCGAAGCACTTATTCCACTCTGATTGAGGTATCTCCAAAACATGCATTCTGAACGCAGCAACCGCTTCTTCAGGTGTCGAAAAACGCTGACCTTTCAGTTTGTTTTTTACGTACGGGAATAAAAAGAAGTCATTTGGTGAGAAGTCAGGACTATACGGCGGACATCAAATCGATGTTTTGAGTGGTCAAAAATGCAGTTGTTTGAGCCGATGTGTGAGAGCTTGCATTGTCGTGGTGAAGAGTGATTCGTCTTCGGCGGTTGGTTTTCCTCATTTCTTGGAAGATAACTGGCAAACAAATGGTTGTGTACTACATTGACTGTTCTGCGTTGTTCTAGTGGTACGGTTGCGACATATCCAGTTTTTCCGAAAAAAACAGGCGATCATTTGCTTGGAAGTGCTTCGTGCGCGAACAACTTTTGTTGGATTCGGCTCATCTTGAAACACCCATACAGTCGACTGCTGTTTACTTTCGGGCTCATACGCGTAAATCCACGATTCATCACCTGTCACTATGTCATAAACGTGTTTTGAAGCCCCGCGATCGTATTTTTTGAGCTTTTCTTTCGACCAATCGACACGAGCCTTTTTTTGAACGATTGGCAAATTGTGTGGGATCCAACGCGAAAAATTTTTTTGACATTCAAATGTTTATGCAATATTGAATGTATGCTGGTCCCACTAATGTGTAAGGTTGACTCAATCTCACGATAGGTCACATGACGATCTTGCAATATCAGTTCGCGCATCAATGGTTTCCGGAACAACAACTGTTTTTGGACGACCTTCATAAATTAAGTTCATCCATGCACTCTTGCTGACTTAATCCACGTCGAACGTTGTAAAAAATAATCGGACGAAAATGTTCACGATTTAATTCCATTTTTTGGCCGAGATGAATCCTTTAAGTTACTGTAAACAAGACATTCTGAGTACGTATAACGTCAAAAATGTCAAACTTTACGATAGAGCTGTCAGTTGTCAGATTGCAACACTGAGGTTGTCCAATCCCGAAATATAAAAGGCAGCCCTCATACACCATATATTTTGCAATGATTAATATTGGCAACGTCTGGTGTATTAAAAGTTCTTCATTTCGACATGCAATTCGGATACGGGACACTTATATAAAAACAAAATTAATTTTAAAATTTTATTATATATATCAATTATTTTCACAATAATATTAAACACCATTGCCTTTTCACGTACAAAAACAATGATTTAAGTAGTTCAAAACTCAAGTACTTCGAAAATGTTATTTACAAACAAGTTGATATCTCTGTACAAAGAAATAACACCTATATGACTGTACAAACAATTTTCTGGTATTTAGAACGTCAAATTGATCGTAAAAACCTGACACGTAAAATTTCTAAAAACAAAACAAAATAAAATATTTTCGGTTATCTTTTTCAGAGTATTTTAATTTACACACACAAGAGGCAATCGACATACAAAAAACGACCACTTAAAAAAATAAATACATTTGGTATAATTTTGCGTTCTAACTAAAATATTTAACTACTTAAACAAAACACAAAGGAGGCGATTCCTAAAAATTTAACAACCTTAAATATACAGTTTTATTTGATAGTAAGATTGTGATGGCTAGTGGGAATCCCATGCTGTGATAAGAATCAATTTTGTCTATCAAACACATAGGGTAGGCGTTCTTAGGCTAAAATTTAACTCAATTTAACTTCGTTCGCTTGATGTTATGTTGGAATCTGGTGGTGTTCTTTTTGTAACCTAGCCGCTACAGCTGCTACCAAGGCTGCTCCACGACCGCTACCGTCTTCAGATAACATAAGGTCGAACTAAAAAAGAATGAATTTTGAAATAAATCATTGTGGTATGACAAATTATGAAATATAAAAGAATACTCTCTTCGAGGTGTCATTCTTTTGTACGCAAGACAATATATACAGGGTGAGTTTTTTTGATGATCAGTATGGAGATCTCGGAAACTAGCGGAGATAGAGCAATGGTTAAATTGGGAAAGATTTGCAGTTTTACTGGCCCAATTTAATGACACTTTCGGGTTTTTATAAAAAGTCATGGCTTACTAGATATTTTGAAAAAACGAAATTCTGTCGATTTAGTCAAATCCCTGTAGCTCCTTTGTTTTTGATTTTATAAAAAAAGTATAAATATCAAAATTGAAGGGAATTGTATCCCGAATATGATTGTCATGTCCTCGTTTGCGTGACAGCTCTCGTTTTCGAGATATAACAGAAACTTATCTTTTTTGAATGGAAACCATAGTTGGCTATGACCTCAAAAACTTGGACGTTTTTAGAGCTTTTCAACGATATAATACTACTCGATATAGTTATTCATAAAAATAACGGAGTTATGGATGCTTTTCTCTCTTATTTTCACTTTTAACGTAGTTAGCCATGAAATAGATTGGTTTATTAATAACTATTCCAAAAAACATTGAACGATTTTTTTATTAGGTTTATCAGATATAACGCAAAAACTAAATAAGTAGGTTCTTACTAAAAACTTAAGAAATTAAAGTACATAATAATTGTTACAATTTATGTTCGAATAGTCCACCATTGTTATTTAGACAAAAATTGCATCTTTTTAAGATTGACATTACCGCTTTCCTTACAGACCGTTTATCAATTTCTTAAATTGCTTGTAATACAGCCTCCCTTAGGTCACCACCTGTCTCATACTTTTTTTTGTATACTTTGTTTTTTAGCGCACCCCATAAATAGAAGTCTATAACTGCCAAATCGGGAGACCGGGGTGGCCATTCGCGTGGACCATTTCTTCCTCTCCAAGAGTTTGGATAGATATTATCTAAGTGTTGTAGTTACTAATAACGAGTTATGAGCAGGTGCTCCATCATGTTGGAACCACTCAATTTCTAAACGAGTTCTCAAATTCAAATTATGCAATATGTCTTGAAAAGTGTATTGCAAGAAATGCAAGTAGCGCTCCTCATTAAGTGTTTCGTCATAGATAAAAGGCCCCAGAATAGTAGACCCAATGATACCACATCAAACATTAAAACCATATTTTATCTGGGGTCATCTTTGTTCTACATGGAAAGGGTTTTCTTTAGCCCATGTACAAAACAAAATACGTCGATCTTTGTCACCAGCATGCAAAGTTTGAGAAACTGAAAGTTTGTACGGGTGAAACTTGTGCGCTTTCAGTACCTTAACTACATTTCGTTGAGATGTGCCAGCTTCTGCCGCAATCTCACGAGTTGATGTAGATGGATTTTGATTTACCATTGCCAAAATGTTTATTTGTGCTGCTTCGTTAATTTGATTATGTTCCTTTGGTGGTTTAGTAAAAGATCCATACCTGTGTAAACTATCGTAAAGCCTCTTAAATGTACATAGAGCAGGTTGACGACGATTAAAATATCTATGAAAGTATTCCTCAGCTGCACGAACTGAATTTTTATGGCATATGATATAACATTCCACCATATTCAGTTTTTCTTCGTTAGAATATTCCATTTTATCACGAAAACTTGTCAATATCGACTATCAGTTCAGCCCTACTAATGGAATTACTGTCATATGAGGAAACGTCTAAGTGAAAACAATCTTTTTCATGGCTACCTACGTTAAAAGTGAAAACAATCTTTTTCATGGCTACCTACGTTAAAAGTGAAAATAAGAGAGAAAAGCATCCATAACTCCGTTATTTTTATGAATAACTATATCGAGTATTATATCGTTGAAAAGGTCTAAAAACGTCCGATTTTTTGAGGTCATAGCCAACTATGGTTTCCATTAAAAAAAAGATAAGTTTGTGTCATATCTCGAAAACGAGAGCTGTTACGCAAACGAGGACATGACATTCATATTCGGGATAGAATTCCCTTCAATTTTGATATTTACACTTTTATTATAAAATCAAAAACAAAGGAGCTACAGGGATTTGACTAAATCGACAGAATTTCGTTTTTTCAAAATATCTAGTAAGCCATGATTTTTTACAATCCGAAAGTGTCATTAAATTGGACCAGTAAAACTTCAAAACTTTCCCAAATTAACCATTGCTCAATCTCCGCTAGTTTCCGAGATCCCCGTACTGATCATAAAAAAAAAACCCACCCTGTATAATATATATATATCTATATTTCTTTACATCTCGCGTCTTCATAAAGAATTCTTGTCAACATTTAAATATAACTAGTTGAATTTATTTTTTTCTTTGGGAATAACACCACATAAAAGTCTGTATATTTCGAAAAAGTAAAAACGTTTCAAGGTCTAAATCAGACCCCGTTTTCAATGGTATTAACACAAATGAACAAGGAATTAAAAAATTAAAAGGGTTCATAATGATTTTAATTTTTTAATTTCTTGAAGCTGGAGGTTGTTATCATTTCGTGCCAATACATAGCGTTATAGTTATACAGGATGATTAAAAAAATTATATCACTAAAAATTAAAAAACAAAATGGGATAGACAAACTACCGGTTGTCTATGGCATGTATTGTCTTCAGGACATCGATGAAGCGACAGGCAACCTTATCGCAGTCGTTTGTTTCCTGTCAAATGTCGCGTCTCGGTCGCGTATCTCAAATTGTAACTTTAGGTTTACAAATGTGTTGACAAAGAATTAATTATATTTTATCCCGAAATGAATTCCGACATCCTAGAGTTTCAGGAAAATCTAGCTCACAGAGACTCCAAATCGGGAGTCGTACTGTGTGTAAAGCCGGTTCCCCTATGATTCCTAGGATAGAAATCACACGAGAAAATTTGTAGGTATACTAAAATCTGTCAAAGAAATTACGATACTAACTTTTTTTTTTCAATCCATTGAACGCAAGACAGTATATTGTTTCTAGTCGAGAACCTATACATGAATAATTAATCGAGAATTCAATCAGTTGAGGGGAGCGCAACTGATAAAGGTTCTCTACTACAAACAATATATTGTCTTGCGTGCAATGGATTGAAAAATCTCGAAAAGTTAGTAATGAATTATATGTTAAATGAATTACCAAAATGCACCAAAACAAGTTGGTGCAAAAATGAAAAAGTTCAATAACCATTTGTACATACCTCTATATCTGGATTGGCTAATTCCCTAATTTTCTCTGTCATTAAATTGTGGAAGTGGGGATGGTACCTATAAACTGAACCATCTACACCGATTGTGACTTTTTTCTCGTCCATTTTATTCAGCAACATTGCTAATCCAGCTGAGACTAAATGGGCTGATCTCCTGGAGATGCATTCACAAACGTACCGTACATTTATGTAGTCTTGTTCGGTAGCGTGTTTTAAACCTAAAAACAGAGGATTATATATAACTGAAAAATACGAGTTAGGTAATTAAAATACTTTGCGCAACAATTGAAGATCGAATGTCTCAGTAAAATTTAAAAATTCAAGAAATGTGCCAATAAAAAAATATTTCAATGTTTACACTATCTTTAAAAATAATTTAATATCTTGCAAGTCCACCCCTAGCTTGGCTGTTACTATACTAGGAAGAGTATGTAATCAAATTACTCAGTTGGCCCTGGCTTCCAAGGTATCCTAATTCTTTTCGAGGTTATGTATCTTAAATTATAGATCTCAACCTTTCGCGTTATCTCTCTAAAATTTATTAGTTTTAAGAAATCTGCAAACCATATTCTCATAATGTTTAAGAGACAGTCAAAATTCACAAATCCCAAAGTTATTAAACATATTAAACCCCAAATCCTGAATTTTTCAAAAATATTTTAAATGCCTATTTTTGATTATTTTATTACATATTTGATTATTTTATTACATATAAAATAATCAAATACCTCAATACTCAATATAATACCTCATTTTATTTTTTAATTTGTCAATGTGATTTGCACGATTTGTAAAAATTAAAAAAAACTTTAAAAAAGGTATCTGAGCAAACACAAACACGATTTGAAAAGTTAAAACCTATACTTTAAAATTGCCGTAACAGTTATTGGGTGCCGATGCTATATAATCTCAAAAATTGATAATATCGCTATTTTTTCACTTTTAAGTTAGGGTATCTCGCAATTTGTGTCATACAAGTATTCTACCATCACAGATTCATGAACAAAATCTTGGCTCAAAGAAAAAGAGACAATGCTCCGCGCATTGAAAAGTTCATTGACATTGACTGTTCTGTCGCTCAGCATTACTCTGGGCATGCTGTTCCGCTGCATATCTTGAAGCGTAGCGTCTCTTCTGGCTCTCAAAAGAGATGCATGTAACCGTCTTTTAATGGTCTCACTCGAAATCACTGTGCCGGTTGTTTGTCTGAAGAAGCCATGGAGCTGTGTATGTTCTGTCTTTTGGTCGTTAAAAGTTTTGCACGGTTTTGAGCACCAGCTGTAGCTTTGCTGATCTTCTACCATGTGTGAATACTGTAGATTCAATCAGGAGCGGTTGCAGCCAAAGATTTTGGACGGGTCACGCGCATAATTCACAAGTATTTTGAATAGCTATTTAAATTTCATTTTCGTAAATTTTTATTTTGAGGGATTCTTCAATTTAAAGCTAACGATTTTGGGGAGTCGAGACTCCCTCCCTCCGCTAGATCCAGTTCTTTAATAGAGATTCTAAGCACCACTTTCAACACTTGCAACATATTAAGTCTCTTCTTGAGACAGACATTCTAGTGTCCAGCGAACTAATTATTCAAACTGCACTGCTTTTAATCGTTGTTAAGATATACTTATTAATACACAACAGTTGTATTGCCAGAAACAATAGTATAAAGTTCAAAAAGCACTTTATGTGCGTAAAGCATATTGTAATCAACCCACATGTGTACATTTGTCCCTCGGAGAAATATAAAAAACAGCAAAACCTGTTCTCTATACTCATACTCTATTTGTTTCCTGAATGATATTTGTGGCATATTTTTTAATGTCTAAGTACTTCTTGGGAAATAATACCACCGTTAAGAAAATTGCGGTATATTCCAAACGTTTCGGGGTCTAGGTCAGACCCCGTTGTAAATGGTTAATAAACTATGGATAAAAAAGGCACAATTCTAAGATGTAAATTAAAATATTTGACAATATGTCTTATTTGATTTCTGACGTAACTAAGAGAATTTTATTTGTAATATACAGGGTAGCACAGAAACTTCTAAAGATCATATAATCATAAAGTTCCTTTCAAATTGTAATAATTTGAAATGGAGATGTTCAGAATTTTATGTGGCGCTCCTAGGTGCGACTTTGTTATAAGATAGTGCATTCGCCACAAAATGCGACCAAAGAATTTTGTTGATTCACTGATCCTATTAAAACCATAAGGGAAAACCTAGGAAAGACCTTATGAACTATCCCGATATTGGGTTGTTCACAAGGACATGACCATTAGCAATTTCTTCCTTAATCAAAAAATTGCATTTATAAAATCCCTTGTGAATGTAATAAATTCTATATTGGACAAACCTCTAGACCAGGGGTCGCCAAATGGCGGACCCGCGGGAACACAGTGGCCCGAAAAAGATTGACGCGAGCTGTATGTAATTTAATAAAAATGTATCCCCCTCATTATCTTTGTTATTTTTGTGTTTCTTTGGGGAATAACACCACAATAGAAATAAAACTACGTATATTGCAGGAATACCAAACGTTTCAAAGTCTATTCTGACTTCGTTGTCAATGGCTTTATATTTATTGATGTAAATTGCAAAATGAAAATTTTCATTTCAGAAATAAAACTACGTATATTGCAGGAATACCAAACGTTTCAAAGTCTATTCTGACTTCGTTGTCAATGGCAAATTTTCATTTTGCAATTTACATCAATAAATATAAAGCCATTGACAACGAAGTCAGAATAGACTTTGAAACGTTTGGTATTTATGCAATATACGTAGTTTTATTTCTATTGTGGTGTTATTCCCCAAAGAAACACAAAAATAATCAAGAACATGCCACAAACAACGTTTAGAAGACAATTATCTTTGTTGACGAATTCGAAAACGAGCGAGCGAGAAAGAGTTCGCGGATTGCGACAAGTGTCGCGAGGGCAGGGGTAATTCGTCATGTGATCGCTCTGCCGGCCGCCGGGAGGTCAGTGTTTTGTTTTAATTTTGAGCCGGCGCGCTGAAATAAATATAACATTTGCTTGTTTACGAGTGCAAGTACCTACCTGTTTATAATAGCGAATTTTGGCTGTTTATAGCGAGTTTTGACTATGGAACTGAAAAAAAGAAAAGTTGAAGATGGAAAATAGACAGTTTTTGCCGGAATGGACCGATTTATATTGTTTTACGCTGCCAAATCGTGCTGGAGCAGTACCAATGTGCTTGATTTGTAACCAAACAGTGGCGTTAATTAAAAGCTCGAATATAAAACGACACTATGATACCAAACACAAATCATTTGCCAAAAACTTTCCACTTGGTAGTGATCTGCGTGAGTCTAAAATTGCAAGTTTACTATCAAGTTACTCATCTTCGACCCAGATCATAAGTCGCTCAATGACGGAGCAGGAGAAATGTGGTGAGGCTTCTTTACGTATTTCTTTGACTCTGGCTAAGCATATGAAACCATTTACTGATGCTGACGTAGTTAAAGAAATATTTAGAGGTCTAGAGTCTAGACCTCTAAATATTTGAATAAACGAACACAAAAATTACATAAAAAAACGACAATTTGTAAAATCCAAAATTTGTGAACATGCTTGGGACCTTGGTCATAAAATACAGTTTCAAAATTCAGTTATATTACACAAAGAAGAATACAACACCAAAAGAAAACTAAAAGAGTCTGCTTTAATTTTGTTAAATGAAAACGATTGTATCGCTACTACCTCCGTAGAATTCCTGGTTGCCGATGATTAAGGAAGAAATTGCTAATGGTCATGTCCTTGTGAACAACCCAATATCGGGATAGTTCATAAGGTTTTTCCTCGGTTTTCCCTTATGGTTTTAATGGAATCACTGAATCAACACAATTCTTTGGTCGCATTTTTGGCGAATGCACTATCTTATAACAAAGTCGCACCTAGGAGCGCCACATAAAATTCTGAAGATCCCCCTTTCAAATTCTTCCAATCTTTAGAAGTTTCTGTGCTACTCTGTATATTACAAATAAAATTCTCTTAGTTATGTCAGAAATCAAATAATACATATTGTCAAATATTTTAATTTACATCTTAGAATTGTGCCTTTTTTTATTATTTCTTAACCATTGACAACGGGGTCTGACCTAGACCCCGAAACGTTTGGAATATACAGCAATTTTCTTAAGTGTGCTGTTATTTCCCAAGAAGTACATAGACATTCATACCCTATTGTCCACGATATTACGCACTTTTAATAATAATTTTTAATAAAAACTGTAAAGAAATTAAAAATATCCACTTAAGTTGTTAAGATGTGTACTTTCAGATAAATAAAAACTACTAATAATTTCGTACATAAGAGCGCAAGTAACACGCATTGTCATTCTATTCATACAAAAAGTTAATTACCTAATTCTTCACAGATTTCCCTAAGATTGTTGAATACACCCGGAGGGTCGCTTTCAATTTCTGATACATATTTGGTATAAAATCTTCCTCTTTCGAATAGCATATCAGAGCCTTTTCCTCCGAACAGAAGTCCCTCTTTAGTAAACTTCTGCAATACCAGTCTGACTAATTCTCCCATGTACATTCCGGAAATCATTTTCTCGAACCTAAAAAATGTAATTTAGTATTACGAGGACATTAAAACAAATATACCGTTATCTTAAACTTATCTGAATCTTATGTTTATGTGGGCTAAATTTCGAGGAGATGGAAATAAGTAGGACGAAATTAGATTACGCCTCTCTACTAACAAAATGCAGGTATTTCAAATTTTGAATTGTGGACTAGGGAAGTAACAGTTTGTTAAAAAAAGCGGATTCTCAAAATAGAAAATACGAGGATAATTAAAGCTGTGTGCTAGATGGGTGCCGGTATCAATGGATCAAAAAGAGCGTCGTGAGGATGTTTCATTCCATAGTTTGGCAAAGTTTTTACGTCGATCACTTCACCTCTGAGATGACGGAAGAGTAAGAACTATGATATAAAAGGAGAGAATAGGCTCCATTTGCAAGTAAGGCCATTATGCCAGTTTATTGCAATGCGTCAGGGATTGGAGTATTTGAGTGATAAAATAATAAACCAGTCACATTAGGTATAAGTTCCCAGTTTATTAGGTTCTAATTAGTTTCTCAAGCACCCTATCCTCAGTCCAATTTAACCTCTTCAAAGTATTTCATGTTGTCAAATTTGAAAACATCGGTGGTTTAAAAAAGATTTGTTAATAATAAAGTCGCGCCTAAAAGCGTTTTACTTCAAGAAAATGCCCTTACAACTGTGTCATTTGCAAATCTTCTTCAGTAAAAGTGTCTCCAAATACTTACTTTTGTTTTCCAGGATTGACGGAAAATCTGTCGATTTCTTCATCGTATTCAGTCCTGACGAAATCCAAAGCGCCATCGTCACCTAGTGCTCCCCATTCTAGATTAATAAGTACTTTTCCAGATCCCATATCAACATCATGCCATGTTTCGGCATTTTCCTGCTTTTCCACGTAACAGGCATTACTTCCGGTTCCTGAAAGCCAATATGTGGTTAGTGATTATCGATTATGGATGCGAAGAGGATTTTCCTTTACTATAATTTGACAAAACATTTTTTTTATTAAACAGATTCTTGAGATCCTACACTGAAAATTCTTGGACAACGTTACTTTCGGTAGCCCTTCTTATTTAATTAATAACGTTAACAATTAAGTTAATTTTAACTAGAATGTGTAATTTCTAAATTAATATGTCATTATCTAAAACGCCATTGGATTAAACAAACACAAACTGCGTATAAAATAATGCAAAACTGTTCATTTGTTCATGTTGAATCATAAAGAGATCTCTCAACCTGAGATTTTCTCATATTTGACACTTTCAAGAATAAACTGAATGGAATTTGGATTATCAAACATCATATCGAGAAATTCATCAACTACGAACTTGCAAATACGATAAAAACCAATCAAATAAACAACAACAAGCAATTGATTCGAAAAAATGCCTTTACGATAAAGAAATGAGTTCGACATGATTCCGGAAGCAGAAATTATAAACGATTAACGTGCTAGGATAGAGAGAGAAAAATCTCCATGGTACTGAGGATATAAGAAGCGGACGGCAGTGAGTGAGTGTCTTATTGAGTTGAATCAATCAGCTGTGTAGTCTTAGTCAACGTTGTTTTCTAAATATGTGAGATTATTTTGGTCAAATAAAGACGTTTATTGTGAGTGGAAATTTTTTTAGTAATTCAACCCACAGCAAATATTGGGTTGGGTTGCCAAATATAGAACACCCGAAATCAAGACTCGTAAGAGAGGCAATTGAAATAGAGAAGAGACCTCACAGTCTAAACGCACGCTTCTGAAAATCTTAGTATTCGAGTAACTAGAAGCGAAAGCAGAAGGCTACGAGAATTATGCGAACCGACCTGAAGAGGGCAGATGTGACTCTGCCGAAACGTCGTCATTTTACCATCGATCCTGGCAGGGATCAGTTATCAACTACGCGGATGAATTCCCGGAAACCACTTAAAACATATATATATATATATATATATATATATATATATATATATATATATATATATATATATATATATATATATATTGTCTTGCGTACAAAAGAATGACACCTCGAAGAGAGTATTCAATATATCTGACAGGTGAAGTTAACCTAAAAATTTCATCGTGATATTCTAATTTAGGAATTACGGGTAACAGCAATTATATGGAACGGCTCCAGATTCGGAACCTCTATGTGCTAGGTTCAAAATCCTAGATGTCGGTCTTTACATCTCTCGTCAAAATTCGTTTTACGTAATTTATGGATATTCCCTTACAACGCACGAACAAACAACACAGTTAAAAAAACATACACTTCTGATTACAAGTAATTACTCTATTTTTCATATTTTTACCACTGATATTCAGAACAACAAATACTGAGTTTACTTGCAGTACTACTTTAGTACGGGCAATTGTAAATTCGCCACACTCCCTTTCAGATTCGCTGTTGGTTCCTTCTCTGCATATGTACATGCAATTATAATCCTAGAAGTATTAGCTATGACCAATGAATATATTTGCAAGAATCTGTTTAACAAGAGCGTAGCACATGAAGGAGTATGGATCTTACTCAAAAATAAATTTCGTAGAAGTCTGAATTATTTATATTTTTTTTCTGATATATTTTTAGATTTTGGCCGAATTACTTTATCTATCCCTGAACAAGGCCTAGTTGGCTATGCCCTTGTTGCTTAATAAAAAAAAATGTTTCAACTATATATACATCTACATGCTTATTTCTACAAGCAATTACTGTGCAGTGCAGTGCTGGGACGATTGTTTCATTATATTTTGTTTTAAAACAAAAAAAAACTCATTTACATTGCTTTTTTAAATTAATTTTGAAATTCATAAAATAATGTCAACGTCTACCTACCAACAATGGTCCCAATCCTCGTGGCGTGATTTTTCCACCCGCACGACATTAGAGTTCCGGTAGTGTCATTTAAAATTGCACAAATTTCTATCTGTACATCCTACAAATAAATAAAGAATGGCATGCAAAAAGTTCTAAAAGAAGCAGAAGTTTGTGTAGAAATTAATTAGACATTTTATAAGATCTAATATTCTTAGCTTGTCAGAAGAAACTGAATATGCTGAACTGATATACATGCTTACTGACACTTGTTTCGGTGCACAGTACCTTTATTATCTTACTCCCTGTATTTCAAACTTATTTATAAACTCAGCAAACATGATGGTAGTTAGTAAGTAAAACAAAATTTATTCATGGACCTGACCACTGAGGATAGAGGTTTTCCTCTATACATAAATCAACTCTCTTCAAGAAATTTATGACAGTGAATAGTAAAATCCTTCGTGGAATAGCTGCACAAGTACCTCATACGAGTTCCCTCATGTTTTCTCTTGTAGTGGGCTGCTTCTCATGTAGGAAGTTTTTTTGTAGCTTTTTGGAGCTCTGTTCCTACTACAGATTTGTGAAGGGATTTGCCACCATTGCCGAGCCTCTACATCGGAGACCAATGAGAAAGAGACCATCCATTGGAATCAGGATTGCGAAACATCATTCAGACGATTGAAGGCGACCAATCGTAGCATTTCCTAGACACTCCGGCAAGTTCATTCTAGATACCGACGCCAACAAAACAGGTTTGCGAGCCGTCCTATCCTAGATGCAAGATGGGGAAGAGAGGGTGATCGAGTTCTAGAGCTGTGGATTCTCGAAACCGGAAAGAAGTATTGTGTCACCAGAAAGGAACTTCTTGCAATAATAAGGGCTGTAGACCATTTCCACAAATATCTCTATGGTTGTTCGTCATTTCTTAATCAGAACAGATCATGCTGTCCTCAAATGGCTGTTGGACATGAAGACACCGGAAGGATAACTGGCCAGGTGGATGGAGAAATTACTGCAATACGATTTCAAGGTGGAACACCGTGCCGGCCGTTTACACAATAATGCCGATGCCCTATCCAGAAGACCCTGTAGAGCAGAATGCGGACACTGTTTGAAGACGTAACACCGAGAGGGTATCCATCCGTCATCCGATTACAGGTCAATGAGGACTGGACAACGGAACAATGCATCCAGGACCAAATAAATGGCTGATCCAGACATCGAACCAATCCTGTCACTTAAAAAGAAAGGGGCACCCAGGCGACGATCGGACGAGGTGGCTAGATACTCGGGCGTCCTGAAATCATTATGGGCCCAATGGGACTTTCTAAGAGTAGAGAATGGAATGCTAAAGAGAAAATGGGAAAGCATTGATGGCCGAGAAAAAAAGTCCTAACTGGTAGTCCCAAAGAAAAAGGTATCAGCCATCCTGATAGAAGTAGATCATAGGATTACCGGAGGTCATCTGGGATTGAATAATACCTTGGATAAAATTCGCTAACGATACTACTTTGTAAATTACGTCGAAGACGTCAGAGTTTGCTGCCGAAAATATGACACCTGTGCAGTCAGTAAGGACCAAGGGCAGAATGCAGAGTACAATATGGGCGTGCCGTTTGAGAGAATTGCCATCGATGTCGCCGGTCCTTTTCACGAACATGAGAGAGGGAACAAATACACTTTAGTCGCAATAGATTACTTCAGCGGCATATCTGATACCCAATCAAGTATCCCCAACGGTTAAAGTCAGATGAAATTAGATCTGGCGATCAAGCAAGCCACGGAATAAGTTCTATTCATTTAGAAACTCTGTTTCTATATTTGCATAATATGGGGGTGCACCATTTAATTGTATCCACATCCCCTTACCTAGCCTCAAAATCAAGATCTTAAAGCACATATTTGTTGCGTCTTGTGGTTCAGAGCAATAGAAAGCGCTGTTGTTGAGATTTTACTGAGGCACTTTCATGACCCAACTATAGGCCTTATTTAAAAAATTGTGCAACAATAAAGTGTTTATTTTCTTCCGCTTTATCCAAATTGCATAAAAAATCAACTTAACCTTCAAATAACCTTCAAGTTCATGGTCATTAATACCATAGAATGAACGCTTTAGTATCATACAACTCTTACCTGAACCCTGTTTCCTTTTTTAGATATTTTTAATTATACATTAAAATGGCCCAACCTATATAGTTGGAGAAAATAAGTGGATATATTTTTGATGGCAATACATATTCTTACATCTATATACAACTTTCAAATACCTTATGTTGGTTATTAGACTTTGCAGCTTAATAAATGTACTGTGTATCGAAACAAGTGTCGAATAATTTTTGCTAATAATAAAAGTTGGTTTCGTGTTTTATCAAACACTAAATCTGAGAAAAATTACAACTTTATCTCAGTAAATAATATATAAACTTACTAAATAAAAATATTTTTCACTTTCTGGTACATTACAAAATTGTAGTGCGAAATAGTGATAGTAGCATTCCCAATCTAAATAAAGTTCGATAGTATGTAAAGGCAAAAGCAAATTTAACATTAACTTAACAAATGTTGAAAGACTGGCATAATATTACCCTCCAAATGATATTACTGTAAGTATAAAGGCGGAGACTCATTAACGAAACGCGACGCCAGCCGACCCGACGTGACACGTGTTACGTCAAATCAAATCGTAGTATTTTTTATAGCTAGAAACACACTGCAAACACCTGCGTCGGGTATTGTCGGGTGTGTGTAGTGTGTTTCTAGCCACTCGACGCGGGTGTTATGTTTTTAGCCATACAAAATAGACGATTTGATTTCACGTAAACACGTCGCGTCATATCGAGTGGCGTCGCGGTTCAACAGTGTGCTTGCGCCTTTAACTTTAACCATTGAAAAGATATGAGGTAGGAGGGGACTTTCGACTGGCAGTGTAGAAGTTAAATATTCCTATTTGAAACAGCTATTGAACACTCACAACATTAGTATTATTTAATTTATTATCTTAAAATATTTGTGTTTGCCTTTACATTTTTCATAGTGAGATTCGAATTGTCAACATTGCCTATCTAATCTAGTGCAAACTTAATTTGTATGCTCGGTGTCATGCAACTTCATTCTGCATTCACTACCTCTAATATAGACAGTGAGTGCGTCATTAGAAAAACTCACCAACAATACAACCGATTCGACACTGAGAATTCAACCAAGCACACGACATTAATGTGCCCGTTGAATCGTTTAATATTGCCATAACTGATATTGTGAAGTCCTGTAATAAGCAAAAAGGATCTGTACTGAAGTAGAGATAACCGAAAATCAATTAGGTTTAATCGTAGGTAAGATTGAGTGTGTCTCTATAGACCATCAGTTTAATTTTGATATAGTATGGACTTTTGATTCTTCAACATTTAATTTTACACCGTTAAAAAAGGAATCATTCTGGGTATTAATCATCTGTAACTGAAACCATCTATTCAAATACCAAAAACAACCCACAAAAAGTATTTTCTAGGTTCAATGGCGGATCCAGATATTAGATCTCTCGGATGTAATATTTTCCTCAATTTAGTATCAATTTTACTAACGTTGAGGCTCTCGGAGGGGCGATCGCCACCATCGTCCCCCTCCCCCTCTGGATCCGCCACTGCCTGGGTTGCTATGGTATCGCGGGTCGTAGTGCAACATACCAAATTCTGTTCACTTTAAGACCTTCGTCGATACAGAAGATTATAATAAGAAGCAAGAGATTTACTTGACCAGACCACATACCGAAACTACAACAGAATTCAACATCAAGGATCCTTAAAAGAACCAACAACTAGTCAAGGTATCATTGATACGTGCAACAAATACAACAGAGGCTGCTCCACCAAGATTTTATTATTATTATTACCATGAAAAAGGAAAACGACGAACAATTGGTTTTTCTGGATGAATTGGTAACAAGAAATTCTATGACACGCACCCTGCTAGACGCACAGTCCCCGCCCATTCTATATCCACCGACCAATCAGAGCCCTTATACCCTCCCAGCCACCTATAAATGCTAGTGCTCCATCGCTCAAGAGTCCTGAGGGCTTACGACAAACTGGAGCAGCACCCAAACCTTCACCTACGACAACTAATCGACTATGAACGTCCTAAAAACCATCATCAGAAGATGACGAAGAAGCCCAGAGGTAGAACACAGGTGAGTATAGAATGAAGTACATAATATTCTATTTTTCAGGTGGCAACAAGGGGACCCGGGAGGGAAACCAACCGCACCAAGCAAAGGGAAGGCGTGCACGCCCACAGAAGGGCAGAATATGCTATATACCATAGCAAAGAATGAGCCACGTACTACAAATAAGACAGTTGCTGTACTACCAATAAGGTAAAGCAATGGAAACAAACCAAAGCCAAGCTATCCCAACAAGAAGTCAGCGATTATGCAGAAGGAAAACTGCGTTAGCGTGAGGACCTGAGTTAACTCTCAGGGGGTGGATAGCAAGGGAGCTGGAGTAATTTTCTGAAAGGTAACTCTAGATCCTGGGCTCAAGAGTCCTATTCGTCTCGAGCAGTCAACGATATCTTACTTACGTCCGCACCACAGCCGAAGATGTCAGCCGATGTTGCAGATGAAACGTTCGAAAGTAATTCCAATACACCATAAAACCACAGTTTATTCATACCTATCCATAGCTTATCGACAAACTTTTGGGGGGTATATGTGACGATGATAAGTAGGAACTAGCTCAAACCTGATACAAATATATGGGGCTCTGAAGATTGAGTTAAGGTACGGTAACTGTTCAACTAGGAATTAAGGAATGTAATTTTTTTCACTCAACCCTCTTGGACCACGAAGGCGACTATGGCTAACATTTCTTGATCCCAAAATGGCGAAATTTAAATCATTGAAATGTACCCCAGGGGGAAGAATATTGAATCTGAACCGTTAGCTTGAATCTGAACCGTTAGCTTTCTATCAAGAAAATGAACAAGAAAGAATTTCAAAATTACTATTGATTGATTGATTATTCTGGCTGTCGTACACTTGAACATAATCTCCTTTAAAGCATCATCTTGGAACCCAATTAATTATAACGGTAGGGCAATTTTGTTGCTCTTGAAAACATCTGCCGCTTCAGCTGCATCATTTTCTCATAAATTAGTAAACCTGTCTTGGAATTCAAATTTAAGTCTTTCCTAAACATCTGCAAATTGGCTTATGTCACTAGCCTTTTAAAGTCTAGGCAAAACTAGCCTGCCAATATTCTTTTAAAGTCCAGGAAAACTAGCCTGCCATGTGGTGACCCTTAGAGCATGTCTGACATAAATTTTAAACAATGTGTCAATTAAGTCCCGAGACGGCTGAATATTTGCTAAAGTACTTCATTTCTGGAAAAGGTCAGGGTTATTCCTTTAATGACTTTGACCAAGAACTCTTTGGATTTTTGACCTTTAACCTCTTTTTTGAGGTTATTTTGAGGTCAACCTCATTTTTTTAATGAAAACCCGTATTTTTTTATTGCGGAATGGGGAAGAGCGGGAAATTTTACGTCCGAACATGTATTGAGGTTAAGGCAACCACTAGAGGTCAAATAATGACTTCTTCTGGCTTATTTCTTATTCGGGAGTTTTGGAGGTCGCTGCGTTCGAATCAAGTAACGAAACTTTAATTTTTCCAATCCAAGATGGCGAATTCAAGATGGCGGATGAAAATCATAGAAATAGACCACATCTTTGGCTGGAAATTTCTTACCCGGGGGTTTTGGGGGTCGCTGAGTTCTAATCCATACGTAAAATTTTCCGCTTTTTTCGAATTCGGTATCAAAAATAAGGGTTTCTACATGAAAAAATGAGGTTGACCTTCAAATGACCTTGAAGATGAGATGTAAAGTCAAATCCAAGGTCACCATTAAGTTCCTCGTTAAGACTTACCTAGGGCATGACCTTTGTTTTGTTTTACCACTGAACTCGCGACATTTTTAAGAAGTCATTCTTTGAGCTCTATTTGACCTCTAGGTGTTACCTCATACCTCAATACATGTCCAGACGTAAAATTTCCCGCTCTTTACGATTCCGCAATAAAAAATAGGGGTTCTCATTTAAAAAATGAGGTTGACCTCAAAAAATCTTCAATCGGATTCCTTGGTCAAAGTTACTAAGATAATGACCTGCCTTCCCGGGACTTAATTGACACCCTGTATGTATGAGATTGCTACTTTTAAATACTTTGGACATAATTAAATAACTTTTACAAGTAGTTTGTATATATTGACTAATAAACGCTTACCCCTCTCCTTTCGATGGCTTCGTTCAGCATTTGCACAACGTCGTTACCCACGACGTTCGAACAGTTGAATCCTTTCGTCCATTTTTCCAACATGCCAACGGTTAAGCCTCTCTGCGACAACGGAAAACTGAAAGTGAAACCGAGTGGTAGCTTTTGATCTGCGACTTTTTCTTCTTTCACGAATATCGCCAGACATTCAGCGATGTGATCGAAAAGCTGTTCACCAGAACCGAGCATTATGTGTTGAGGTATGGCGAAGATTTTTGATTTCATTTCGAAGTGCTCGACGCTGAGTTCGATGAGTAGGACACGGAAATTGGTGCCGCCGAGGTCGAGCGCCAAGAATTTGCCGGTTTCTGAAAAATAAACATAATTTAGTATTTTTAACCGATTTCAAAAAGAAGGAGGTTCTCAATTCGTGTGTATCTATGTTTTTTTTATGTTTGTTCAGCGATTCCCCTCAAGCGGTTCAAGCAATTTCGACCGTTTATACTGGATCCTGTTCCGAAGTGGTTTTATATTTTTATTCATTAACATAGCTTCTACCGTTTTTTAGAAAAAGGGGGAAAACCTTATTACCGATTTTCTTATACAGTATGCTTTGATGGAGTCGCTTGTATTAAAAATATGGATATTTTTCTATTCAGAACATGGGATAAATTGAAAAGAAATCGGATTAGTTGCGAAGTACAACTTATAAATGTAGGTACTTCCCAAAATAGTTTCACTTTAGCTTTGCACCGACTTCGTAAAAAGTATTTAATTGTTGTAGTAAAAAATTATTTCAGGCCTTTTAGTTAAGTTTTTTTAATTCGGTTTTTGTTTTTTTTAAATCTATTTATCAAGAAGGAAAAGGAAGATATTATTAACTAACTTTTCAATAATAAATTGTTATTTTATCTCTTATTTTATTTCTCGTGTCTGTATTTTCCAGATAGATTTGGCGTCCTCACTTAGATTTTCAAATTTGATAAAGCAACTAAGGCTCACACTGACGACCTCCGTTTCTTTGAGTTGGAGAGCTTGAGGTAATTACCTCGGCAAATGTTTTAAGAACAATAAACACTGGTCATACAAATTGGCCCCAAAATTGTCGCCCGACGTATGCTAAACCTGTAACTGACTTTATGCCACCCCACAGGAATATCTCCGACTAGACCATACAATGTATGGCAGCACACTCCCTCTAAGGCACGCATAGCATAGGGAAAATTCACGAAACCCCAGTTATTCTTGATATGGGAGCCATTGCCAGGTTTTCAAGCCCGTGGTTGGAGTTGTGGCGGCAGTTTCCCATGAATTTTCTGACCGTCCGAGCTGTTCCTAACAGAACGGCTTTTTGCATTTGTTGGTAAAGATGTTCGTCCAGACCGAGTTATTTTAAATTGTTTAATATATGTTTTGGGACTACTCCTGTCGTTGGTACAGTTCGTGTGTTGTTTATGTTCCACTGAGTCTTTATTTGAAATTCCAAATCCCTACATTTGGTGATTTTCTCAGCCTACTTGATAATTTTATTATTGTTGTTAGGAATTGCTATGTCAATTAAAATTGTTTCCCAAGAGATTTTATCTACCAAAACTATACCTAGTCTATTGTGAGCAACAGTACGATCATTCAGAATCGTGCGGTCCCAGTACAACTTTTAGTTGTTATTTTCTAAAACAGATTCTGAATTGTATTTATAGTATGGTAATCTCACCGACTGTAATAGTTCAAGTTTCAGTGCTAGTTCCTGGTGCATTATTTTTGCCACAGCATCCTGTCGTTCCCTGTATTCAGTTGCAGCGAACACTTGACAACCTCCTGTGATATGCTGAATAGATTCAGATGTTTGGCAACCGTACCTGCATCTGTCGTTGTTAATAGAAGGGTCTTTATTGTTATAATATCAAATTAGTACAAAAACAATTCAAAACATTTTATTTTAAAAAAGAAAATTTCATCCTAAACGCTCATTCTTACGGGTGGATCTTTTTTAAATTTAAACAATCAGCCAAGATTTGCAATTGTTGTTGTCTAAACAAACTGAGGTCTGCAGATGTAGTAAGGTAAAGTTATTGTTATTAGCTGTTCTCATGAATGCATTGCAAATGTTTTTAGACTTCATCGGTGCTCTATCAGAGTCACCAGAGGGTGTAGTTTTCTAATGTTCCTAATGAACAGAGGTAGTTCTGAATTTGTTCTGGATTTGTCAGCGGTTCCCATATGAAACTATGGTTTCCATTCAAAAAAAGATAAGTTTGTGTCATATCTCGAAAACGAGAGCTGTCACGCAAACGAGGACAATCATATTCGAGATACAATTCCCTTCAGTTTTGATATTTTCACTTTTTTTATAAAATCAAAAACAAAGGAGCTAGAGGGATTTGACTAAATCGACAGAATTTCGTTTTTTCAAAATATCTAGTAAGCAATGACTTTTTACAAAAATCCGAAAGTGTCACTAAATTGGGCCCGTAAAACTGCAAATCTTTCCCAATTTAATCATTGCTCTATCTGCGCTAGTTTCCGAGATCCCCATACTGATCATCAAAAAACTCACCCTGTTTAATTTATTGAATCATGTTCACGAGATTTTTGTTAAACAAACACATGGCCACTTGTAGTAAAAACTATTCTTTCTTGAATATATTTGCCAATCTTTCAATCATAATTATTTCCGGTTGTTGACAGAAAAATTTCGCAAGCAAGTAGCGATTATTGATTTAATAGCGTGACGAGAGATAATTACATAACTTTTGTTTTGTTCACAAATTGATACTACAATTATATGTTAGTACCTTTACGGACATCAAATTCCATGAAACGTTTTTTGAATATCCTCAATTCAATACAAAGTCATACGAATAATAAGTTACGCTTTTTATACAGGATGTGAACAATTTTGACCCTTTTGTTCCCAATAGCAGTGAAAAGTTGAAGTATTTTCAATCATCCAAGTCGTATTGACCATAGGACGGTTAGCAGTGTTAGACATTTAAGGGGGGTCATTATGGTGTTCTCCAGGGTAGTGTACCAAGCCCGTTACGATTTATGTTGTATATAAATGATTTAAATACCTATATGTGGATGATTGTTGTGTATGCAAGATCTCAGTAGTTAAGTTATTGATTCCAGTTTACGAAATTGTGATAATTGAATTTCAAGAAAAAAACAAGTGATTTAGTGATTGATTTGATAATTACGAACAAGCCCACTTATTAAGCTTATCAATTGGTTTTAAAACCAGAATGACTCCGACCGGAAAATAATTACTACGAAACCGTTGTTCGATAACATATTCCATTAATCATTTTGATTATCGCTTTTTTTTAACGAAACTCGAGTACCGAGATAAATAAGGTATAGGACCAACATATATTGTGTATTAGTGTTTTCCTATGTTTGTCAGCCATACTTCCTAACAAATCGATTACAAAAAAATATGAGTCACATTTCCTGTTTGCCTTACATATCAATAATAGAAAAAAAAAGTTGCTGCAATCTTTGAGCTATACATCTTTAATTAAAACTAGAATGGAAAACATGCCAAAATTTTATTACACAAGTGTTTGAACAATTATGCTAATGAGTTGTCAATGTTAACTTCTTTGGACTTCAGTTGGAATTGGAGTGATTGTTGTAATTTTGGCCAAGGCTGGAAACCTGAGAAATCTAGACACAGAAGAGTTACAAAATGCTTGATCCAAAAAACTGCTATAACAATTTTGATTAAATTAACGGATTTGTTTATATCTAGAAGTGGACGGGTGAAGAGAAATTGTTCTTTCAGAAGAATTTAAATTATAGTCGGTTAAGTGTTTATCTGTGTTTGTTATATACCTTCTACTGGATCTTTTAAGTCCTATAGCACGATTATGATATAAATAGAACAATTTATATTCTCAATTATTTGGATTTGATTTCACTTATTTTATTTAAAAATATATTACAAAGGTTAGGTCATAGAAGAGAACACTGATATATCACACCACTGTTTGTCTTATTCGTTACTAGTTGGACCCAAGGACTCTTGAAACCATTCGAGGGCTCTATCACTCGACGAAGGATGTATGTCGTTCGAAAACTGACATAAAAGAAGTTTAATATATGGGTTGAACATCATTTATCTCAATTTTCATGCGACTTAAGTCGAAAGTCGAGTGGTAGATGGCAGTCAAATGGTTTCGGCAATCGGGCCCAAGAGACTAAAACTTGAATCATACTAACGAACGGATGCTTTCTCGGCGAAAACAGTTCTTTATGTATGTCTATCAGGTGGTTTCCGGGAATTCATCCACGGTGTTCGTAACTGAAAGAGGCGACGGTTCGGCAGAGTCACATCTGCTCTTATTCCGTCGGTTTGCATAGTTCTTGTCTTTTGCTTCTAATTACTCGATTATTTCAATTTACAGTAGGTGGAGCAATGTTATATAGTTGCAGTTCAGCGGTGTTCGGCTGGTATTGTCTGCGGCTCCTTATCATTGGTCTTTAGCGCTCAGTCGACACGCCTCTGCTTGTTGCGCTGTTATACGACGGTAGATTGTTTAATAGGATTTTTCATGTATTCTTCTTCTTCTTCTTCTTTACACTGTGATGCCTTTTCGTGATCTCCATTGCTCCTGACCAGTTTTGACTTCGCGTTTTCGACATTTGCCAGTACTTTCGTATTGTCAAAATCAATTAGGTGTGTGACGTCTTGGTGGCAATTGAAGTTTTTTTTAAATTCTTTTTTAGTTTGCTCCACATAGTTCATCTGGCAGTCTGCACACGGATTCCTCAATACCATGATAATTTACATCTGTCTTGAGTTTCAATATTGTGTCTACCAAGGGCGTCGTTAGACATGGTTGAGCTTTCAGGGGGGCAAGTCTGTAATTATAGGGTTTATTTCACAGATAATGAAACACCAATGATCCGCAAAAGAGGTCTAGAAGGAGCAGCTCCCCCAGCCCTTGCCTGGCGACGCCTTTGGTGCCTACGTAGAATTCTCGCAATACTAACCGTGGTTTCAGAGTCATACGGTAAATAAGTTGTTGTTAGCAGACCGAAAAATGTTTTTCCTGTTCTAGATAAAACAATTAGGCTGATGTTATGTCCAACTGGTATTTGACATCTTCATAGACAAAAAATTGTAATAAAACTCGATGAAAATGATAATAGCACTACACATCAATTTTCATGTAGTGTACCGCTAATTAAAGGATGGTTTTGAACTCGGTATGGAGCTAATAGAAGACAGCTTCTTTGGTTTACAAAGTTAGCCATTATCACTGGATTTAGTAAATACTATTTAAAAATTTGCTTAAAAGGCTCAAAAGAAATTAAATTTGATAGATTAAGATTGTAGCCAACAATGATTTTTTTGCACCCAAAATCGTCAATTCAGCACTTTGAATGGGGACATTAGTTACTACAAAATAAGAAGCTGAAAGATTACTTCCTTGGGTACCATTACTTGGTAATAAAGGTAGACTTGTATATGTAATTGTATTTTTTTCGTATGGGACACGTAACAGAAATATATAAAATAATAGATTAAATTTTTTAGGCAGTTATAATGAATAGGCTTGTTCACACTTCAAATGACGTAACCTTATGATTTCATTTTCATTATTGGTTCATTGCTCTCACTATGCACTTGTAATTAGAATTTCCGCTTGATTATGTGTTTCGCCACGCATTTTTTTTTAGAATAATTTGCATAGCTCTAAATATAATACAACTATCTGTCATTAACCTCTTTTTAGTCTTTGATGCAGATTTACTCAAGGTTTTTCAGGTGGTTCGGTTCTGTGCATTTTCAAGTCATTGTTTTCGTTTCATCTTTTTTTTTCTATCAGCTACTATTGGGAACATTTGCTTCATTTTAATCAAAATTAGATATTTTGTTCATTTATTTCATAAGCACCATTTGAAGTTTAGAATTTTACTATTTTTTACCATGCTTTTCACGTGGTTTTTCTAGAACTTATGGGGGTTCAAAAAAATTATGATTATAGCTTTTGTCTTGATTTTTATGCGACGAATTAAAAATTATGATCCAAATGAATGACATTTATTCATTGGTTCCCCTAAATATACTTGACAATACTGTCTAGAGTAACTTTAATAGAATTCATAAAATATGAACATCAAAACTGGAATATTTGGATATACCAAATATTAGTGTCTTCGTGCCTCTGGGATAGCGAAACAAAAGAATATCATTACGAATTGAAAGTTTCACCTGATCGAAAAATCAATTTATTTCAAGGAAAAATAATGTCAAAAATACGTTTTAAGTGGACTTACAGAATATAATTTCTATACCACCATTATACATTAAATTGGGCCTGATATATTTTTTTTGTCAAAGCTACGGATGTTTTTGAACTTGAAGGCATTGGAATTGATATATGAAGCTTTACAAGGATTTTGCAAGCAAAATTATGTGTTAGTGACTGTAAAAATTGTGGCGAAATGTGTAACATTTTCATTTTTTGACAAAACTATAGCTTTATTGTAAAAATGCTATGAAACCTTTTGATTTGTTTTTATCTAAACTGTCGTTCCTGAAAATATTTGCCCTCAAACCGTTTACACCCTGTATATTTTTAAGTATATTGAATTAAACAGAAATTAATGGTAATTTATTTAAAAAATGCAATGATTATATGGATTATGTATCTTTAGATACATTTTTAGAATTCAAACGTAGACTTTTTTCCCTGAAACTAAGGCATTGTGAGTGACGAGCATGGCAAGAGTTGTCACCATAAACTTAAAATGTTTCATTATTGATTAATTTTGGTCTATTTTAAGAAATACTATCTTTATGACAGTACCTCTTATTTAAGAGGGGTAAAATAAATCATTTTCAATGTTTTTTTTGTTTGGGGAGTGACTCAATTAACATCCTTAAATCTATAAGTAATCACATATTATAACGAAAGTATACAGGGTGTTCCTTAATGATATGGTAATATATAAGGGGGTGATTCTTACACCTATGGTAAAGTTTTCAGAAAAAACTTAAAGATAATAACTGTAATATTGCTAGAGATATCTTTTTATGAAATTTAGTAGACGCCTTCTACGCTTCAAAATGGATTTTCGATATACAATTTGGTTTTTTCTACCAATGGCGTCCGTCCGGGTTTTGCATGCATATATTTGGGAAAAAATGGGCGCTTTTTCTTAAAATAAAGTCCTCATTCGTTTATGAGTAAATTGGATTCTTGATTTTAAGAACGTCCGATGTATGGTTTTCTCTTAAAAAAATTAATCTTTTCTTTAGGGTTAAATAGTCAAAAATTAATTAATATTAAATTAAGACGTTTAGAGCATAATATGTTTATATGAAGTTTTATTTATTCAAATGGCTCCAAGAATAATCCTCTTAAATATTAGCATATCGTTAAAGAAAATCCGGTATAAACTGTATGAGTGATATTTAATGTATAAAGTATTCACACATAGACCTTTAAGTACATAGGACATAAACCAAGGTCAAATATTGTTACACGGCCCGTTCGCCAGGTGTCGCTGTTTGCTGAGTTGTCGGCAAGAGTCGTTGACGTTCGTCCTTCATCGGTTACGGTTATGTTCGCAGTGTGAATTCTTTATCCATGTTCGCCATATTTGTTTTCGAGTATTCAGACCATTATATTTGTGATAAAAACTTTGTTTCATGTCTAATTGTAAATACGAAATACTTTAAAAAGTATAATGCACGCGACTGCAGTCTCAGACCCATGCTTGATTAGATTAAGAATCATGTATGCTTATATTTAATGTTTTAATTATAATGTTGTTTAATTTCCTGTAAAACATGTTCGTTGATGTTCACTAAATGAATATTTGAGGAATCAAGAAAGTTGGCTGTTCTTCTTTTTAGTAGCAATTTTAGTTATAGTTCAATTGTACATTTTAAAAAAATATAGTTAAAATAAATCTGTACCCTTGTTTACATGATCAGAAACACATTTTGGAAATAAATGTCGTATGACAGTTTCATTTGGTATTTCTCATAATGGAAATAGGAATATCAAATTAGTTCTATACAAATTTTGATACGCGGGCCAGTCACGAGATGGCGTTAACTTTTGGCACCCCTTTACCCGGGAGTTTATATTCTATATGTGCATATTTTGTGATTTAATGGACCAAAAAAGCACAGAAAATCTAAAATAAGTAAAAATTTTACCTGTGCCATTAGGCAAATCCTGAACGTATGTTGGAAAACATTTGACGGTAGCGGTCGGATGAGTTTCCTTTTTCAACCCCCTGAGTACATTATCCAGGAAAATGTCTTTTAGTTTGTAGACGGTGTTGGTATCGAGAATTAACTCGCGACATCTGTCTCGAATCTGCAAAAAAATATACACGATTATTAAAAAAATCAACACATAAGCTGGGCTACAATATTTCATCATTTCAATTACCCCATCAGTAACAAGTGTCATTGTGTCAAGGTGGCGGCAATATTTCCACAATAATTCGCGTTTTGTTGTGCCAATATAATTTCGGAATGATTTCGATATGAATCAAAAATACGCCGTTTATCCGGCCGCAATAAAAGATAAGGAATGATGGATGTCTGGCTTATTAGAATTTTATCGACACAAAATTAATTCTCAATGAATACTCGGAAATTGCTTTATACGCAATAATAAAGTTTTCTTTAAATTTATTTTGTTTAAAGCTCATGACACTCTAGAATCTAATCAGAATTTTTCTACCACTTCTATATTTAATTGGACTCAATGTGGGGTTGGTCAGTGTTGAAAAAAAAAATGCAAGTTGAAGGTATAAATGACTGTAGACTGTAGTAATGCAGGTATGATATTACTAAACAAGAAGTTTACTAGAGTCATTACATATCGCACAACTAAATAACTCGAGGATTATCAACCCATCGAATAAGATGGCTTTAGAAGGAGTTATACCACCTATTGAGAATGAGAATACTAATATGTACAATAAAAGTATTTTCGAAAATATTTCAATAGTTTAAAATTATGAAAGCTTTATAAAACGTTAATGTTTATAGATACCTTCTTCAGTTGCGCTTCCAACAATTGAATGTCCTCTCGAACACTTCTTTATGTATTTGATACATTTCGTTAAATTTGAAGACGCGAGATGTAAGACCGACATCTAGGATTTTCGAGTATTCAATATTTCTGACAGGTGAAGTAATCTGAAAATTTTATTGTGACATTCTGTCCTAGGGGTTAAGGGAGAACAACAATTATACGGAACGGCTCCAGATTCGGAACCTCTGTGTGCTAATTCTCTCGAAAATTCTAGATGTCGGTCTTACATCTCGCGTCTTCAAATTTAACGAAATGTATCATGCGTCTACAAGAATACCCATGTTGTTGAAAAGGTCAATGGTAATGAATAACAGCATAAAATTACAAGGAATAAGAAATATTGAAGAAATGAAGATCAGGATGAGACAAGGTATGGTCGAGAGTGAACGAAATGTATCAAATACATAAAGAAGTGTTCGAGAGGACATTCAATTGTGGGAAGCGCAACTGATGAAGGTATATAAATATATATATATATATATATATATATATATATATATATATATATATATATATATATATATATATATATATATATATATATATATATTGTCTTGCGTACAAAGGAATGACACCTCGAAGAGAGTATAAATAAATTAGAGACATTTAAGTTATAGTGTTATTGCCGCATGAACTGTTTGGAGTTGCTGCCGATCGTGAGAGATTCCATCAGATTACCAACAGGATAATAAAAAAAAAAACAGCGAGATTTTCAACGAAAACTTAACAAGGAGAATATATTAGCTCGGTCAAAAAAAGTAATAAAATAAATTTGTTTTGTAAGGAGGCCCAATATCTTATCTTACATAAAATTTAGTTATTGAAAAACAAGAAAACCTAGAATCCTTGTGCTATTTTAAACAGTTTTGATTATGATTATTTGTCGAATCTGTTATGCTTTAAATTTCACGTAAAAAAATTGACCCCTAAGGATAAAAATTTGAGATAAAAATCATTGCAAAACTTTGCATTACATTTACATTACAAAACTGTAGTTACGGGCAATTATTTAGACCCTGTATAACAGACACCGTATTGTCGTAAAACTGAATAGTTTTGACCAATTTTTTCTTAACTCAGAACTAACCTCCATTGTCTCCATTTACACACCTACATGAATATTAATGCGGTTTTAAATAGTACGCAATTTCTGCATTTCATTATTGACTATTTATTCATTCATTCATTTATGCTGATTGATTCGGATTCATTTTTTTGCTTCATTATTAAAGTAGCTATGTTTTTGCTTTTAATTAATCCAATTTGATTATTGGTATTTAATAATAGTTATTTACTCCCCAGGCAAATACTATTTTATAGTATAAAATATGTAATATAACAGAAATCTCGCTTTTATACCTCACAATTTCAAACAATCCGAAATTTCAAAGACTTGCATTACCTACCTACTGTCGTAATTTGAAAGTCAGTGAGTTTAAAGGTAAAATGAGGGAAGTCCAAGATCCCCGAATAAAGTAACTTCTATGTTTTTACATCACAGATCGACTATTTTTAATGTTCCATGACATTGAATGACTTTCTGCTTGGACTTGCGCTTTGTTTCCCTAACTCTAGATGTCCCACATAAAAAAAATAATTTAGTAAATAAAGTTCAAACTTTGGCTATCATGGCTTGTAAAGACATGCATGTTACCGCTATTTCCTGTTATGTCCATTGATAAATCTGTTGTTATGAATGAATATAACATGAAATGCCTGTAACATGCATGTTGTTTAACATAACAGATACATCATAAGAGGCAATATAATATATTAAAATCTAAAGTGTTTGCTCTTACGTCACTATGACTTCTGTAAATGTAAAAACACAGTTTTGCATCCTAACATCAAACCTTTATTTTAAACACTCAATGCGTTTTCAACAACTCTAAATTGTCATCATCAAGGAGTAAACCAAACTGTTTGGTTTACTCCTTGATGGTGTTTTTACATTTGTGACACACCAAAGGTTCCACAGCATTTCCACTATGATTTCTAACAATTTATTCTTTTAGTTTTATGTATTTCTTATTTTTTATAATAAAATTTTTGATTATTTGATTTTATAACACAACAAAACAATTTATTAAATACGAGAATTAGTAGTATCATTTAGGATATAGTGTCCCAACTATTAGTAGTTCTACTACAACTACTAATGTCACAATGTCTTCTAATAAAATAACTTTTTTAATTTTTTTTGTGTAGACTGTTCCTACCAAGATCAGTTTATAATTGCAATTAACAATAATAATAATAGTGTGTAAACAACAGCTGCATGATATGCTTAAAATAGTAGAAGGGTTCTCTAGTGACATCCATATGCAATTTGGCTTAGACAAATGCCGAATTATCAATATAGTAAAAGGCAAAATACAGCAGGGGCCCTACGAAATGAGAGATGACACCTCAATTGAATCCTTGGAGGAAGGCCATAGTTACAAATACCTTGGAATAAAGCAGGCTCAACGAATTGATCACCCCACCATGAAAAAGGACCTATCAACAGAGTTCTATAGAAACTCAGCTTAACAGTAAAAATCTGTTTCAGGCTATTAACACCTACGCGTGCTCAGTACTCAGTTACTCATTTGGAATAGTTAAATGGTGCAAGACTGACATTGAACAACTACAACGGAAAGTTCGAGTTCTACTAACAAAAGCTCAAAATCACCATCCAAAGAGCTCTGTCGAACGTACAACGTTGCCACGGAATGAAGGAGGAAGAGGATTGGCAAATATAGGCAAGTTACGTTATCAACAAATTTATAATTTGCGCAATCATTTCCAGAAACTCGCAGAATTTTCTGATCTACACAGAGTCATATGTCAGGTTGATGACTCAACACCTCTGCGACTATAGAACAACAAGTTCAAGTATACCACCAGACAACTGATCAGAAACTGCTCAAATGGAAAGAGAAGCCACTTCATGGAAGACATATAAATGACGTCAACCAAGATTATGTAGACAGTTCAGCGTCGAACTACTAGTAAATCCCTGTTCATATGTTTCCTGAAACGGAAGGCTTTATATTGACACTCCAAGATCAAGTAATTCCAACTAAGAACTAATCGTCAAAGACCCTTATATCAACAACGACAGATGCAGATATGGTTGCCAAACATCTGAATCTATCCGGCATATTACAGGAGGAATGCCAAGCGTTCACTGCAACTGAATACAAAGAACGACACGATGCTGTGGCAAAAATACTGCACCAGGAACTAGCGCTGAAACTTGAGCTGTCACAGTCGGTAAGAACACCCTACTATATATACAAACCAGAATCTATTTTAAAAAATAACAACTACAAGCTGTACTGGGACCGCACGATACTGACCGATCGGACTGTTGCTCACAATAGACCAGTTATAGTTTTAGTAGATAAAATCTCTAGGAAAAAATCTTAATTGACAATCAATCCCTAACAACAATTACATAAATATTAAGCAGGCTGAAAAATTAGCCAAATACAGGGACTTGAAATTTCAAAGAAAGACACAGTGGGACATGAACAACACACGAACTATACCAATTGTTATGTCAATGACAGGACTAGTCCCAAAACATCTATTAAACAATTTAAAATACCTCGGGCTGGACGAACATCTTTACAAACAAATGCAAAAAGCCGTCCTGTTAGGAACAGCCCGGACGGTTAGGGAATTCATGGGAAACTGCCCCCACGACTCAAACCACGGGCCTGAAAACCTGGCAAGGGCTCCCACAGAGCTAAACCCTTTTGATACCTAGGATATCTGGGGTTTAGTGAATCATGGCGTGCCTTAGAGCGAGTGTGATGCTATACATTGTATGGTCAAGTCGGATAGGTTTATTAAACGTATAAACACAAAGTTTTGTACCATCAAATCTTTATTTTTACTCAACGCCCTTTCAACAGCAAAGCTGTCAGCATCATGGAGTAAACCAAAACTGTTTTACTCTATGATGATGACAGCTTTGCTGCTGCAACGATTTTGAATGAAATAATAAAGGTTTGGTGTTAGGTTACAAAACTATGTGTTTAATACGTATGTGACACACCAAAGATTCCACAGTTATACCAATTATTTTGTACTGTTTATTAGATTCATTAAAAAATCCTTTTGGTAGTACGATTTTGACAATTCTTCTTTGTTTTTCTTAAGGATAATGTTTTCTATTTCTCTTGCATTTTAAACGTAAATGTTGATTTCAATACGAGATTTTTTGCATTCCTGATAAAAATATTATTCCTGCTAAAAACATTAATAATATAACAATATGTTTGGTTAACGAAATTTGGGGTCAACACTGACCCCACAAAAGCTTAGCTAACTAACTGTTAAAGGGTTAATGGTGTAAGTACCTATCAAATGCAATAAAGTATCCTCCCACCTTAAACATCATTGACCTGCAGGGCTGCAGTTCATTCTTAGCCAGTTAGCCCCCTCTTGTGGTTGAGATATAGCTTAGGAATAGCAAATTCAGTTATTAATGATATTGATTTAGGGTTTAAGATGCATATAATAAGGAAGACATAAATAATTTGTTTCAAGTCCTATTAACATTAACAAATAAAATAGCATTTGAGGTTATGTGCATGAATTAATAATCTTTCTGAAGAAAAGCAAACCTGGACATTGTAATTATAAATCGAGTTCCACAATAAAATATATTTCTGGCGTGTCTGCGATATGTTTAACACGGGTCGTTAGGATTTTTCAAGTTTTGACTTATATAAAAAAATAAATATCTAATATAAAAATTTCATTACCTAAATAAACGTCATTAACAAATAGGTAGTAGTTATTTATTTATATATTGTAAATTTCATGAAATATAAAGTAAAATATAGAACAATAGGTTTTCTGTTACACGTTTTTCCTGATAAACAAAACCCACGTCATCCAAAGCAATTAAAAAATATATTCATGTACATTTTTTTGAGTAATAAAGATAAATTCGTCTGATGCGACATCAAGGTCGAACAACGGACGTTTTTGGAACGTCTGGTAAACTCTAGAAATAGCGGTCGATAACACACACCCCCCGACAACAGCCAACCCTGATGCAAGCCTGACGAAAATGTCACTTTTGACGAATTCCACAGAACTTACCAATGGTGTGGCTTGAACGTGCCTTTTGTAACCCATTTCGACAAATAATACTGCACCGGTTGCTACGATATTTGTGTCACTTTCTTTTACAGTTCACTTCTATAACTACAACTTTATCGAAAACTGAAACCAAACACTTGAACGAGCTCGATGGTCGATTGTGAATGCCGGTTTCCCGATCATTCAGAAACTCGACGGAGCAAGCGAGAGAGAAGGGCGAAAGAATGCCGCTCTTGTCTGATCTACGTCACGCACGCCTCTGAGGCGGGCCTTCCTATTGGTCGCCGTGAAGAGGTGTGTTACGTCTGCATGTGCAACGTCACGTTCATGGTGTTATTTTACCCAATTCTTGCAACATGTTCCTGTAAACATTCAAGCGAAATACCAAGGTAAACGACAACCGACAACACAGCAGCCGTGGGTCTTGCTTGTCGGGGGCCCAGTTACAGGTCGTTATCAGTATACAGGGTATACGTGTATATGCTTTGAACAAATTCGCCGAAAAAAAAACAGGCTAGTATCATGAAATCAATCTGGTTTTTCAGGATGATAATGAAAACTTGTATTTATTGAAACGTCTCGATGATGCTTGGAATTTTGATTCAGCTTTGTAATGGAAAGGTCAGGTTTCAATTTGCGGGTGTGAACGAATCAGTCAAGTAAAGTAATTTTTAACCGACTTCCAAAAAGAAGGAGGTTGTCAATCCATCGCGTATTTTTTTTGCTTTTTTTTGTATGTATGTTACCTGATTTCTTCTTCTGTGGTGAACAGTTTTCAATGAGTATGGTCTGGTTTAATAGAGTATATATCCGGATTGCTGAAACTTCAAATTTTGGAAAAGAATTCTATTGATATTGATAAGTGATTAAATTTGTGAATGAATACATGCATGCATGGAAATCGACCAATATCCCTAACATATTGGTCGATTTTTCGAAAACCCCTTATGGATGTGTATAGTTTTTTAATGTTTAATCTATTAAGGAAGATCCCTAGGTATCAAAAATTTCATCGACATGACATAACGGACATTTCCTCATGTATATTTAAATTCCAACGTAATAGTGCGGTAATTTTAGAAACTGGAAGTTTTAATTGGGATTTGAAAATTTTCTATGTACATCTTAAGTATATAGGTAGTAAAGCATAGTATTTTCGGCTCCTTAAATCAATGAGTACTAAGCTCGTTTTGTTTATATATCAGAAACATCCCTATTTAAATGAAAATTTTTGGAACCACTTCGAGACATAGGCGGATGCAGGGGGGGGGGGGCGATGTGGGCGATCGCCCCGTCCGAGAGCCTCAAAGTTACTAAATTTAATATTAAAACGAGTAATTTTAACTCCAAGAGCCTAGAAGAAGGTCACTTCTATGAGTTTAAACCTCAGAAGGACTATTTTTAATGTAATAGTTCAAGAAATCTATTTATATTTAGGTAAATTTAATACAGGATTGCCCCTCGGAAGCTTGAAATCACCCCCTGAAGCATAAAATCGCCCCCAGGGAAGCACGTGCCTGGATCCGTCCCTACTTCGAGATCCCCAATTTCTTTTTAATTTATTATACCCCATGTTAGGAACAGAAAATTTGTCCACATTTTTAATACCAGCGACTCCACCAAAGTTTACTGTATAAGAAAGTCGGTAAAATTTTTTTTCTAGATTTTCTAAGAAACGGTACAAGCTATGATATTGACAAATATGGGCCCTGTTCTTTTTATATGTTATATCAATGATATTTTGTCAGGAGTCAGCCCTGATTGGACGATATCGTTATTTGCTGACGACTCATCATTTATTGTTTCTGCTGCAGATAATAAATAATCTTCTTGAAGACCGATGCAATAATGGGATAGCATCGGTTTTCAAATGGTTTAGTCAAAATTATTTATATTTAAACAATAGTAAAACCACATACCTTAGATTTCATACACCTCAAAATAAACAGGATTTAAATCTTAATATTAGAATTGAAAACGAAATAATTCGTCGTAGTGAAACCACTAAATTTTTAGGGTTAAATTTAGACCATACCATGAGTTGGAGAGTACACTGGGCCTCTTTGTGCTCTAAGCTGCATGGTTTGTGCTTTATGGTTCGCAGTTTAAAAAAGGTCTTAACAAACTCCGCACTCATTCAACTATATTATTCACATATCGAATCACGTCTCCGATACGGGATATGTTTTTGGGGTTCATCCGTTGCATCGCAATCAGTCTTTATAGCACAAAAACGCATTTTAAGGTCTTTACTTGGTGTTTCTCAAACTACCTCATGTAGAACTAAATTTAAACAATTGAAGATATTAACCATGACGGGTATATTCATATGTGAGGTAAGCTTACTAATTTTTCTAAACAGAAATAAATACATAAAAAAAATGTGGTGCATGACCACTTCACTCGGGGCGGAGACAGTCTGCGAGAGCCTCTAAGCCGACTAAATATAACTAAAAGATCACCTGATAATTTAGGGATAAAAATCTTTAATAAGCTTCCACAGGATATTCGACACTCTGCGAATGTCAATATTTTCAAAAAAAAAAAAAAAAAAATTAAAGAATTTTTTAATAACGAAAGAACTGTACTCGTTACTTTGTCAGTTTTTTTTTAGCGTGTAGTTAATATGATTTATTTTGTATTGTAAATGTACTCCATTTTATTGTGTTATCTGTATTCAGTAAGTGATCTTGTGTCAAACAGTAATAACTGTGTATATATTTATTGTAAATGTACCTGCAATCACTGTGATAATTATGCAAATGTACGCTCAAGTAACCTGACGGATTCCATACATTGTAAGCTATGTCATATTTGGAAATAAATACCTTTATCTTACTACTTTGCGGGATCCCGGAACTAATCCAATTTCTTTTCAATTTATCCCATGTTTCGAATAGCAACATTTCAATATTTTTAATACCGGCGACTCCACCAAAGCATACCTTAGGTATAAGAAAATAGGTAAAAAGATTTCCTTTTTTTCTAAAAAACGGTACAAGCTATGTTAATGAAAAAAATATGAGACCACTTCGCGATCCTTCGGAACAGGATCCAATATAAAAAGTCGAAATTCCTTGAGCCGTAATCGCTGAACAAACATAAATAAACTTAGATACAAACGAATTGAGAATCTCGTCGAAAAGATTAATAATTAAAGAAGTTCACCGATATGTTTACAGATTGAAATGGCAGAAACGATATTCAATGTCAACCAAGTGTGGCTTAATTGCCAATGTGCCCTTGAGAATACCAATGAAATGTTGATAGGGAAATGACATGATAAATGTCTAACATTCATAGAATTATTGCGAAAGTATTATCGCACATAAATAATTCAATGTCTAGTGAAGTACCCTTAGGGAACTTGCCGATGTTGCCGTGGTAATTCCACATTGCAAGGAAATCACGCTGTTATATAGAAGTGCCTACCTAATAAGGCTGGCTATTTATAACTCGAGTGATATCTTTAGATAAGTGAATCGAAATACCAAATATATTTGTATGCATAGCAAACGTATTCGATGAATAATAATTTGAAAAAAAATGCCATGTAATTGAATTAGTCTAGGGAGTCCCAGTGAATCATCATTACACAACATTAGCATATGCTGAATTGTTGCGGTTGTTAGTTAATGGATTTTTATTTTTATTACACACTATGTTGAAAACTGCTAGCCGACCAACAAATTGAAAATTCTGAATCATATCATTCATTACAATTAAAAATAATTATGTAAAAACTGCATTACAATTAATTTTGATAGGAAAGTATCTAAAATTAATAATAAATGTTTTTTTATACAAACAAAAGCCACCTTCAAAAAAAGGAATACTTTGTCTGACAAATGTACTTCCCAAATTCTTTTCACTTTAACTTGGTCCCAACTTCAGAAAAAGTATTCAATTCTCCGTTTAGTTTGCTTTTAGTTAAGTTATTTTTTTTATTACATGCAGTTTTAAAGCTAATTACCTTTTTCGATATTGTCAAAAATATCGTTTACTAGTGAATAGAATAGAGTAATTTGTTTTCTTAATTTTTATATTTATTAAGAAAGTTTTGCATATGATTCCAATCGATTCTGTTGATGAACAGAAACAAGTATTTTACTGTTTGCTTCCTATTGTAGTAAACACTACAAAATGAATGATTTAAATTTGATGCCCATTCATTAAGCAAAATTTTGCATCGGCCGGGAATCAAACCCGGGCCGCCCGCGTGGCAGGCGAGCATTCTACCAGTGAACCACCAATACTGCTGATAAACAGAAACGAGTATTTTACAGTTTGCTTCCTATTGCAATAAATGATGTTACAAAATGAATGATTTAAATTTGATACCCATTAATTAAGCACAAATCTGCATCGGCCGGGAATCGAACCCGGGCCGCCCGCGTGGCAGGCGAGCATTCTATCACTGAACCACCGATGCTGTTGATGAAGAGAAACAAGTATTTCATCATTTGTTTTCTATTTTTAATAAACGATGTTCAAAATCAATGATTTAAATTTGATTCCCATTAATCAAGCAAAAATTTGCATCGGCCGGGAATCGAACCCGGGCCGCCCGCGTGGCAGGCGAGCATTCTACCACAACCACCGATGCTGTTGATGAACAGAAACTAGTTTGTTTGCTTCCTATTGTCGGAAACCTTACAAAATGAATGATTGAAATTTGATGCCCAATAATTAAGCAAAAATCTGCATCGGCCGGGAATCGAACCCGGGCCGCCCGCGTGGCAGGCGAGCATTCTACCACTGAACCACCGATGCTGTTGATGAAGAGAAACAAGTATTTTACCATTTGTTTTCTATTTTTAATAAACGATGTTATAAAATCAATGATTTAAATTTGATGCCCATTAATTAAGCAAAAATCTGCATCGGCCGAGAATCGAACCCGGGCCGCCCGCGTGGCAGGCGAGCATTCTACCACTGAACCACCGATGCTGTTGATGAAGAGAAACAAGTATTTTACCATTTGTTTTCTATTTTTAATAAACGATGTTATAAAATCAATGATTTAAATTTGATGCCCATTAATTAAGCAAAAATCTGCATCGGCCGGGAATCGAACCCGGGCCGCCCGCGTGGCAGGCGAGCATTCTACCACGGAACCACCAATGCTGTTGATGAACAGAAACTAGTTTGTTTGCTTCCTATTGTCGGAAACCTTACAAAATGAATGATTGAAATTTGATGCCCATTAATTAAGCAAAAATCTGCATCGGCCGGGAATCGAACCCGGGCCGCCCGCGTGGCAGGCGAGCATTCTACCACTGAACCACCGATGCTGCATAAAAGACATTTAACACAGTTTTACAAAGTTAAATAACGTTCATTGTGAAAGTAGGCAAGAACCGCAATTCAGTCTCATCTTATGTTAGAAGTGCGCATACAAACGTGATTTTTACTCTATACGATAGCATGAGCTTATTGCACATATGAAATAAATGACGTGAAAATGTTTCTTTGTTGTCAAGGACAACTAAATAGAAAATACTATGTTCGGCCTGCTATTAGGTCAGATATAATAGTCATTATATGTGTATGTTACAATCTATTTTTAATAAGCAGCCATATAAAATATTAGTAAATATGAGAACTCAGGATATATTTAAACAATTCTTTAGGTATTTTCTTTTTAAATCGTATTCTTAACAAATTTTGTGATTTCTCAGCAATAGAATAAATCATGCATTGCTAAAATTCGTTTTTTTTAAGTAGGAGATCATAAGTTGATCGACTTAGTTAATTAATTACTTAGTTATTTACGAAAAAAAAAAATACGAGAGGTGCATTTTTTCATTATTTATAGCTTTTGTTTAGAAAATCGTTGGAGTTTTAAAAGTTGAGAAGAGCTTGATTTTTATTGCCTAATTGCATAAAATTTCGACATACGGGTTTTATTGTTTTCTTGGAAAAATATATTTTTTTAGTTTTATTTTTATTTTTTGTGATGTTTACAATGTTATATTTCGCAAAACAATTGACATGAGGCTTTTATCAATAACTGTATTCAAGGTTTGCCAAAAAGATGTACTTTCCTTAATAGTGAAGGAAATACTATTTTTTGACACTATCGAAACTGGTTTTAAATTAAAATGAATTAACGTTTTCAAAGAAATAATGTTGCCGATTTTTAGATAGGTAAAAACTTGCGAGTTAATTTGAGGCATACATTACTATCGTTATCCTTATTCAAGTTTATCTTTATCATTATACAAGAGGGTAAAAAATTAACCTTGCTAGAAAAGAATTAAAGCTATAAATCTGAAAGTCTGATCACTACTTTATGTTAAGAACTCTTAACATTTTTAGACAATTAGAGAAAGAAAGCTTTTTTAAAACAATCTGACCTTAGGCAGAAAACTTGTTTATGCTATTTTTGCAATTTTCAACATCCTACGTAATTAATTCAGAATTAAAAATGTGTTATCAAAATGTTGTACCATTTTCAAAAATGTAAACAAATTCATGTGGATGTTTTTCCAATTGAAAATACCAATTTTCCTAGAATACAGTAGGTGAGCGAAAAAACAGCAGCAATATAAATGAAGAAACAATAATTCAACAGAAGCAAAATCCAAACGTGTTATAAACAAGGATACAGGAACTTGCATATTATTGGTCTGAGATTTTATAATCCGTTTATAATTCAACTTCAAAAACAAAAGTACAAGCGAATTGCATAAACAAAACTGACCTTATCATTTACTTCCTAATATTTTGGCCTTGTTGGTCTGGTATAAGAATTTATTAACCTTTTCAAGACCAATGCCATAGCCAGTTTTGCTTAAATGCATTTTTTTTAGAAGTGTAGGTACTTCTAAATTACCTGACTCTGTATTGTGGAATAATTTAGTTTAGAAAAGTATAGACATCACGTAAATCAAAATGAAAACAGTTACAAGCATGCTATGCGATTAATAAATATTTTTTGATAAATTTTGACTTTTAAATTCAGAGATTTGTAAAGAAATTACAAGTGACATTTTTTTAACATTGATGTAGTTTGCATTTGTGTTTTGATTTTTTGAAAAAAAAACGGTATTTTTTACTTTATAGAAAAATATACGTGATTTAATTGTCATTTATTTTCAATTTAATTCATTCCAGATAAATAATTTCATTTAACAGTCTCGCCTTAGCTAAATTTTATTGTAAACTAATAAGTTTTTTCCAATTGGCTGAAAGACGGTATATGCCAAGTTGTTGAAAAAGGGTGGGACACTTCAGGATCCTCCTGCATAGAATACTGTTTAAACTATCAAAATTACTTGAACCGTTTTCGAGTAATCTCTAAGCATATATAAAAAAAGGAACATATTTACAGACGAATTGATAAGCTCCTCACACAATTTTAAAATAAATTATATTTAAAAAAGAAACGACTTCAGCTGACTTAAAATAAAAACAGTTTAGAAACCGTGTGCAATCAATCATTATTTTCAGACATATTTTTTTTATCTGATTTAATTAAGGTACAATTCAATTGAAAAATTTAGCGTATTCTTATCTCTCTCTCTCTCTCTTTTTCTCCCTCTCTAATTTTTATTCTTTGTCTGTATTTTTCAAATCTATTTTAACTTTTTTATTTGTTTTATTATTTGGCCACTTTCTATAAATGTAACTAATTCACTCTATATTGCATTCACGCTCTATATGCTTCTGTGTACTGGTCACTCCTATATAACTTGTTGGTCTATCATTTTCTGAATCGCCCTTTACAACTATAATTCAACTCAACACAAGATTACTACGGTCCTGATATCTTAAAAACCACCCTGTATAAGTACAAATCCTCTCCACACTATCTATTTTTCTATTGTTTAAATTATTTAATGATTTTACTTTGCCCCATATGTTTAGTATTCTATTTATGCAACTGCTCATGGTCTACCCTATATAACAAAATTCAACTTTCTGAACCACATTTTATTACAATAATTTTACACTACCATTTATTTCAAATATTGAATCTATAATTCAAATATCCTAACTGCTTATGCTTATATAACAAATTTTTGATACACCCTCAATAACAATAATTTTACCCCACCTTACTTCAAACACATTGTCTAAGCTACTACTTATGTTCCAAACTATATAACTTTTTTAAACAGCCCTGTATAGCTGTAATTATACTCCACATTATATTTCAACCATCCTGTATACCCAACTGCTTCTGACAATTTTTAAAGCCTTTTGTATAACTGTAATTATTCTCCGTTTTTTAACGCAAATATCCACTCTGTATAACTATAGTTTTGCTCCACTCTTATTTTAATCACCTTGCATACGCAACTACATATGTGCTACCCAATACAATATTTTTAGAACTACCCTATATAGCTAATTCAATTCCAACTCATATTTCAACCATTCTATGTATACAGTGATGGGCAAATGTGTGGAACCAAGTAAATATTTCTGGAATTATTAGAGATATCAAAATGAAATTTGGAAGATGGATACTGCAGTAGATTGCCTATTTGTTTCTGTTTTACCGGAAGTAACGTCGATTTTAAAATTTGCAAGGAAACACCCTGTATAGTATTTTAGTTTCTGATGAAACATTTTATTGCGAATACAAAAATATCGGGTTTGATATTGTTTACTTCAATACCTACCGAGATATTAACAGAAAAGTAACTAAGGAAAGGAAAAATTCGATGGTAGCTAAACTCGATTCAGATTTCATTTATGCCCGCTATAAACAAACCGCTCGGTAACGATTTGTATTTCTATTGCCCAAACGGTGGCATTATACCGTCACAGCCAACATCACTGCTTGTTCTATAGTTGAATACACGTGCGTTTGTTTAAATCAGGCGCAAATTAAATCTGAATCAAGTTTAGTAGTCCATGAAATTCATTGCAGAAGTGACAGTAGTTGTCAACATAAGTTATTAGTTTTTTTTATTTGAACGTAAAAAGATTGTATTGTTTTAATTTGATCGTAAAATGGCCGAATTCAGTGAAAGAGAAAGAATAGAAATATTAATGATGATTGGGTAAGGGGAGAGGAAAAGGACGCATCAAGAAGTTTGTGCCCTTTTTAACATTGTTCATCCGAATACACAAATATCCCGTTCAGTAGTGACGAAAACTTTGCGAAGGACTGACACAAGTGGAACAGTTAGCAATTTACCAAAAAGTGGACGGTTAACAAGTGCAAGTAATGAAGGTGTAGCTCAAAATGTTGCTATATCTTTGGAAGAAAATCTTCACTTATCCACTACCGACCTCGCCAATATGCATGGAATTAGCCGTCGTTCAGTAGGAAGGATATTAAGGCGAGAAAAATATCATCCATACAATATTCGCCTCTTTCAAGAACTCTCCCAAGACGATTTCGACAGACGTTTGCAATTTTGTGAAACGATGATGGATATTTGTAACCGTGATAATAATTTTATAAGAAATGTGGTGTTTTCAGACGAGGCTACATTTTGTTTAAATGGTACGGTTAATCGACATAACTGCCGCTACTGGTCGCAAATTAATACTAATTGGGTACAAGAGGCTCATACACAACATCCCCAATAATTGAACGTTTGGGCCGGCATTTATAACAACAGAATCGTGGGACCCTTCTTCCTACAAGAAACTTTAAACGGAGATAGGTATTTACAGCCCTTCAGCCCTTGGAGACACAAGTTATTCCGGCATCAGAGGTAAATGGACAATTACCAAATAATATCTGGTTTCAGCAGGATGGAGCATCACCCCATTACGCTCGCATTGTTCGAGATCATTTAGATAGGACATTTCATCACAGATGGATTGGAAGAAGGGGTACTTATGAATGGTCTGCACGAAGTCCCGACCTTAATCCACTAGACTATTTTCGTGGGGTTACTTAAAGTCTAAGGTTTACGTTGATAGACCAAATAATTTGCAAGAATTAACTGCAAGAATAACTTAAGACATCTAGAGAATTACACCAGAAGTAATAGCTAATGTTACTAGAGAACTGCTTATTGTCAAGAAGTAAACGGTGCTCAGTTTGAACATCTAATACATTAAGTTTAGTTAAGTTAAATTGCAATGTTTTGAAAATCACTTAGATTTAGTTAATAATTATGATTATGTATTTCTTTAATGGATATTAGATTTTTCCTTTTCTTAATTACTTTTCTGTTAATATCTCGGTAGGTATTGAAGTAAACAATATCAAACCCAATATTTTTGTATTCGCAATAAAATGTTTCATCAGAAACTAAAAAATACTATACAGGGTGTTTCATTGCAAATTTTAAAATCGACATTACTTCCGGTAAAACAGGAAGTTCAAAATTGTAAAAAAATTTGGAAACAAATAGGCAATCTACTACAGTATCCACCTTCCAAATTTCATTTTGATATCTCTAATAATTCCAGAGATAGTTGCTTGGTTTCACACATTTACCCATCACTGTATAACTGCTTATGTACCACCTAATATTACATGCACGCACGCACACACCTTCAACCGTATTCCACAGTGAAGAGATCGCCGGAATAACAAATTTTCGTTTTAATAAGCTAATGGAATAATCTCTGCAATTTCACGCGACTGTTAGTTAACTTTGCTTCTAAAATAAACTGACTTCAAAGGCATCAAAATGAAAATCATTACAAATACCCTGTACGACATACTTTCATGGCAAATCTTGACATTTAAACTCGATATTTATTATAAAAATTTGACATTTACCATGATGTTTACAGTTTTTTTGCATATATTTTTCCGATTTTCAGTAAAATGGTAAGTTTTACGTTACAGAGAAATATACGGAATCAAGCTGGAACATATCTTTGTAACATACAATTTATAATATTCAAATTTCTTCAACGGTTTTAGAGAAAACGGTGAAGATTCATTGAAAATCGCTGAAATCTAGTCCCTTATTTACTTTTTTTTCTAGAAAACCGCAAATCTCATGCTATAGTCAATTATATGGGACCTTTCCCTAATGTTTCTTAATACAATGCAGTTTAAATCATCAAAATTGCCAAGCCGTTTTTGAATAATACTCCCACATACATAAAAATTGCATACGAATTGATAACCTCCTCCTTTTTGGAAATCGGTTAAAAATACACTAGTTAGGACCTAACTGATGATTTTCCGGTGTAGACCAATTCTGTATTTGCTTAAATTACAGTTTGTACCCCAATGAGAAAGAACTATTTAAAGAGTTCAACTGTGCTTTAAAAATGAATTATTTAGGTAGAACAAACTTGTTTACATACTTATTAACAAAATAAAATCGGTACATTGTTGCATAAGATTTCACGTGAATACAATTATGACGCAATAGTTAATAACATTGGCTTACACAGTAATTTGATATGCCAACAAAGATCTAATCAAGCTTTCCAAGTATACAAGCAGCACAAGCGGCAACCGGCTAATTCAGACGCCATGCACGGCCAACTATGTTTTTTCCTTTCTTAAAAAAGCTATTGCGTGTTTGCATTGGCTAATTTCGAGATACGTGCATTTAGTCACATCGCTAACTTACTTTAGGTGAAAGAAACTCTACCAGGTTCACCGGGTCGGTTGATTTCATGCTTTTTTAACTCCCAACGAACGCCAACGACTGCTTTTAATTTCAAACTGACCCCTTCCTGGTACAAAGAAGGTCACCTTGGATGTTTCAGTTTCAAACAAAGTTTTCGAGGCGCGTACTCGAGCTTGTTAAGCGTTTTTAAACTCAGACACGCCTGTGTTTACAGTTAGAATTCGGTTACGCTGAATTCCAATTGTCGGTGGGTATGTGCGCCACACCCCCTGTCGGTCGATCGCCGGTTTCGTGACGTCATTAAGGTATTTGTCGACGCCGACGCGATTTGCGCACATGTAACGCCGTTTGAAGAAGAAAGTTCTATCGAACGCCAAGCCGTTCGAGTTTGGCCCTATGTAGACAACAATAATGTTCGCGTGTTGAAGAAATCAATATCGAGGACGACAAACGACAATACAATTGCTGCAGACGAAATAGGTCGTTAATATTTGTTGATTGTGTCGCTTGGGCACGAAAATGATTAAGTTTTATATTGACCTGAATTGTTGTGACATACTAAAACAAAGAGTAGGTTGTTTGGATACTATCTAGCGATACGATTAGAACACAAAAAATTACATAGTGAACCCTGGTTAGGTCAGTAAGATTTCCCGAAATTTTGTTTGTTGCTCCCGCACTATTCGCGAACAGTGCGAGATTATCTTGACAATATTTTCCCAATTAGATGGATTGGAAGGAGAGATAATATCGAATGGCTAGCTAGGTCTCCAGTTCTAAGCCCGTTAGATTTTTATCTTTAATAAGCCGGAAAATATCGAGGAATTAAAGAATAGAATTAGGGTCGAAATACAACGAATCCTGCTATAAACGCTAAATGAAGTGTTACCAGAATTTGAAAACCGTCTTAGGTATTGTCAAGAAAGTTAATGGTCAACAATTTGAACATTTAATTTGATATGTTGATGTTTTTTTTCTTCAATTTTGAAAAAGCAAATCTAAAATCCTTCATTGCGTACTTATCTACTACTTCATCAAAGTTGATTGTTGCTTGGCACCGACTCCAAAAATATATTAGATTGGTAGGTAATTAATTTGTACAGAATAAGTACCTTTTAATGTTTACATTTTTTACTTCCTGGGTACCCCATAAATTATCCATTATTAACATTTTATATTATCGCCCTGTGTAACATTAATTCCTCTCCACACTTTATGCAACTTCTTATGAGCTATAAAATAAATAATTTTTTAATCACACTGTATAAATATAAATCAACTCCAGCATATGTTTCAACCATCCTGTATGATTTTAATTTCACATATTTTCCAACATTGTTATACCACCAAACGTCCACTCCACTCTATATTCCAACCATCCTGTGTATACGGCTAAACGGCCTTACCTATATTTCAATCATCATATAAATGCAACTTCTTCTATCACTTTACTTTGTGATTTTGTTTGCTATAACTAAACATCCTGTGTATAAACGCAACAAATAGCAGTTTAGAATTTGACATGTGTTGTCACTTAATTTTCTATTAGGCCGGGAGAATGTGGCAACCAAAAGCACCGTCTTCGGTGAAAAAATTCATTTAAATAGGTATTTGCCTGGTATACAAACAAAACGAGCTTGGTATCATTTATTTAAGGAGCCGAAAATACTATGCTTTACTACCTATATGCTTGAAATGTACATAGAAAATTTTCAAATCCGCAATTAAAATTTCCAGTGCCTAAAATTCCCGCACTATTACGTTGGAATTAAAATATTTATGAGGAAATGCCCATTATGTCATTTCGATGAAATTTTTGATAAGAATTTTGGAATTTTCGGCGATTTTCTGCAAAACTGCAAGTTGCACGTCGCAGAAAAGTATATGAGATCACCTAAGGATCTTCCCTAATAGATTAAACGTTAAAAAACTATACACATCCACAAGGAGTTTTCGAAAAATCGACCAATATGTTAGGGATATTGGTCGATTTCAATGCACACATGTGTTCATTCACAAATTTCGTCACTTTACCAATAGAATTCTTTTCCAAAATTTGTAGTTTCACCAATCCGGATATATACTCTATTAAACAAGACCATATTCATTCAAAACGGTTCACCACAGGAGAAGAAATTAGGTAACATACATACAAAAAAAAAAACAAAAAAAAACGCAACGCTACGATAACCTCCTCCTTTTTGGAAGTCGAAATATTCCGGGTGGCTCGTTTTCGTTGGGACACCCTGTATGTGTGTACATTTTTTTGACGGCCACTTTCCGCTTTCAGTAAAGGCTAATCCGAATTCCGTATATAAATGTTGCAACTTCAGGAATTGTTTGATCATTCCACATACTTTAATTAACATAAAATGCATATATTTAATTAAATCAGTTGAGTAAATATCAAATACTGAATTATAATTAAAAATGTTGACTGTAGCAGCTCTTACGTAAGTTACCCAATAAAAATAGAAAGCGTTGTTGCAAGATCTTGCAATGACAGCAAGAAATCATTCGAGTGGAAATTGCAAATAAAACTCTAATTATTAGGTATTTAGTAAAAAAATATTAAACTAAATCTCAATAGAATTTTACCAAGTGTTCCAGAAATAAATACCATTATTTTAGCCGTATGTAATTAAACTAATAATAGTTCAGAACTGTATTGATAAAACAAAGTAAAATTATATCGGAAGATTATCAGTGAAACGTTGCCAGATTTTGCGGATCTAGAGACGTGCTTTCGGGAGGCGATTTCATGCTTCAAGGGGGGGGATTCTGTACTAAATTTACCTAAATAAAATTTTAAACCGAGATTTCTTGGGTTATTACATTAAAAATCGTTATTTGCAGGTTTAAACCCATAGAAGTTACCTTCTTCTAGGCCCTTGGAGTTAGAATTACCTCGTTTTAATATTTAATTTACTAACTTTGAGCCTCTCGGTGGGGGCGATCGCCCCAATACTTCGATGTTCGTCACCAGCATGCAAAGTTTGAAAATCTGAAAGTTTGTACGAGTGGAACTTGTGCGCTTTCAGCACAGATCATACAAACAGAGCTTTCAGTACCTTAACTACAGTTCGTTGAGATGTGCCAGCTTCTGCCGCAATCTCACGAGTTGATGTAGATGGATTTTGATTTACCATTGCCAAAACATTTATTTGTGCTGCTTCGTTAATTTGATTACGTTCCTTTGGTGGTTTAGTAAAAGATCCATATCTGCGTAAACTATCGTATAGCCATTTTAATGTACATAGGCAGGTTGACGACGATTAAAATATCTATGAAAGTATTCCTCAGCTGCACGAACTGAATTTTTAACCGACTTCCAAAAAGGAGGAGGTTATCAATTCGTCGCGTATTTTTTCGCTTTTTTTTTGTATGTATGTTACCTGATTTCTTCTCCTGTGGTGCACCGTTTTGAACGAATATGGTCTTGTTTAATAGAGTATATATATCCGGATTGGTGAAACTTCAAATTTTTGAAAATAATTCTATTGGAAAAGTGATAAAATTTAAAAATGAACACATGCGTGCATGGAAATCGACCAATATCCCTAATATTTTAGTCGATTTTTCGATAACTCCTCATGGATGTGTATAGTTTTTTAACGTTTAATCTATTAAGGAAGATCCTTAGGTGATCTTATATACTTTTCTGCGAAGTGCAACTTGCAGTTTTGCAGAAAATCGCCGAAAATTCCAAAATTCTTATCAAAAATTTCATCGAAATGACATAACAGACATTTCCTCATAAATATTTTAATTCCAACGTAATAGTGCGGTAATTTTAGGCACTGGAAGTTTTAATTGCGAATTTGAAAATTTTCTATGTACATCTCAAGCATATAGGTAGTAAAGCATAGTATTTTCGGCTCCTTAAATCAATGATACCAAGCTCGTTTTGTTTGTATACCAGGTAAATACCTATTTAAATGAAAATTTTTCCATTTTGCGAAGACGGTACTTTTGGTTGTCACATTCTCCCGGCCTAATTGAAAATTCAGTGACAACACATGTCAAACTTTAAACGGGTACTTGGTGGCCTATAGACAGGGTGTTTAGTTATAGCAAACAAAATCACAAAGTTAAGTGGTTGAAGGAGTTGCATTTATATGAAGATTGAAATATAGGACGGACTAGAATGATAGTGGTCTGTTGGCAGCCGTATATACAGGATGGTTGGAATATAGGGTGGACTGGACGTTTGGTGGTATAAAAATGTTGAAAAAATGTGAAATTAAAATTATATAGGGTGATTAAAAAACTGTTATATGATGTGGACATAAGCAAATCATATACAGGATGGTTGAAATATATGCTGGAGTTGAATTATATTTATACAGTGTGATTAAAAAATTATTTCTTTTATAGCCCATAAGAAGTTGCATAAAGTGTGGAGAGGAATTAATGTTACACAGGGCGATACCATAAAATGTTAAAAAGGAAATAATTTATGGGGTAGCCCACAAGGAGTTATATACTATGGTTGAAATATAGGACGGATTTGACTCCGTAAATATAGGATGGATTCTACTCCGTCCTATAGTTTACAGAAGGCAGCAAACAAATTGATGCTTGCCGTGAGCAGTCGTATGTACAGGCTGGTTGGTACATAGGTTGGAGTGGAAATATCTAGTTATACAGGGTTGTCAAAAAAAGTTGAAAAAAGGTTACATGGTGTAGTCCATAAGGTATAAATATATTTTGGGCTTATTAAGTCAACGCGTACTAACACATTTTGTTCGTAAAGATTTACCTGTCAATTTAAATGATAAAGTATCATTGTGTAATGTTGAGGCCTTCGATGTTACCTGGTTCTGTCTATTAAGATTACACATACAAAATAAAAAATAAAGAATGAAAACTACCTGAGTTCAAAAAAAAAAAACTGAAAAGTTGAAAATAAAACATTTAAAAAAATATATAACCGACTTCTACCTATAACTAAAAAGCTAAAAATAATTATCTCAAAATACAACTCTAGCAAATAAATAACACATTCAATGTTGTAAGGTACCTACCCAGGAAGTAATAAATGTAAACATTAAAAGGTGCTCATTCTGTACAAATTAATTACCTACCAATCTAGTATATTTTTGAAGTCGGTGCCAAGCAACAATCAAGTTTGATGAATTAGTAGATAAGTACGCAATGAAGGATTTTAGATTTGCTTGGCATCGACTTCAAAAATATACTAGATTGGTAGGTAATTAATTTGTACAGAATGAGCACCTTTTAATGTTTACATTTATTACTTCCTGGGTAGGTACCTTACAACATTGAATGTGTTATTTATTTGCTAGAGTTGTATTTTGAGATAATTATTTTTAGCTTTTTAGTTATAGGTAGAAGTCGGTTATATATTTTTTTAAATGTTTTATCTATTCTGTATTCATCATTATACCTCGTAGGTTAATGATGGACACTGGAGTTTCTAACAAACTTGTTGCTTTTAGAAATAATATACATTTAAATAGAAATATAGATGGTACTGACAAAATAGAGTATTTTATAAATGTAGGTCTAGATGAGTCAGTGCAATTTGAGTTAAAGATTAGGCATATTAGTCTTTTTTGTTCTAGAAATACACGGATTGCGTAAGGAGAACTACCCCAAAGCATGATATTATATGAAAGATGGCAATGAGCTACGCTATACTAAACGTTTATAAGATAAGAGTTGGTTGGTAACATATATCTTATTGATTATAGCAAAGTATGCATTGTTTAGTTGTTTGCAAACGTAATTTATATGAGAGATCCATCTTAGGTTGTCGTCTACATAGGCACCCAAAAATGTTGTTTCCAACTTTGTGTCTACTTGGCTATTATCTATATTAAGTTTAGATGATGGGGTATATTTCGTATTATAAAATGTTAAGCCAACAGTCTTTTCAATGTTTAAAATAAGGTTGTTTTTGCCACACATTTTTACTTGTAATTGCCCAGGGTTCTTTGCTGAGACCGCTATAGTAGTATCGTCAGCAAAAAGCACAATTTTTACGTGATGTAAGTTCATATTGAGAGGCATATCATTTATATATAATAAAAATAAGAGTGGACCCAACACAGACCCCTGTGGAACACCCATAGTTACCTAATGCATTTCTGAAGTTGTATCATGTATTTTGATACAAATTACTCTATTTTTTAAGAACGACATAATAAATAACAAAACATCACCTCTAAAATTTGCTCAAGAAAATTAAAATTTAAACAGTCAAAAGCACGAGACAGATCGAAGAATAGACCTGTAACGTGTTCATCCTTGTCCAAGCTTTTGTACACAAGTGGCAGTTTCAGTGGATTTAGTCTTAAGGAAACCATGCTGAGCGCCAGTTATAGTGTTGTTTATAAATTTTAAATTTATAAGCAATATAGCCACAAACTTCTTTTAAAATTTTTGTGGTTATACCATCTAGCCCAGCATTCATTTTATTTTTTAGTTAACTTATTACATTTGGTGACCTCAGTAGCTGTACTATGTTCAAAAAAGAAAGAATTTATGAAAGGATTTGTTAAATTACATTTTTCCTATTCAGTATTCGCACACCTTTCTCTTGTTTGAACAAACTTGACTGTCGGCAACAATGATATTTGACTGTGTAGGCAATGATTCAGCATAATGAGCACACAACACTCAACAAATTTTGTGGGTGTGTCTTGTCTTTATTTGCGCATGCATTGTTGCTCCTCATATGCTGCCACCATTAATTTAAAAATATATATTTATTATTGAAGTTCAACACAAGTGAGGTTCATTAAAGGGGGATTAGTGATCATTTATTTTAAATGACATTCGTAAAGAATTCGGAGGACGTCGTTGCGAATCTTGTCGCATTATTTTTGTTTCGTAAGTTGATTGTATGTAAATTGTTGTAACGTTATGATGATCACAAAATCAAAATGCAGGGACAATGCTTGTTTATTGTTTGTTTTGTGTGATGCGAAACACGAACGCAAATGGAAGTTACATTTTTGAATGAATGAGCAAAACATTTTTTTGTCGCAAACCACAAAAGCAAAGTAATGAAAGAGTAGTGTTTCTTGACACAGGGAAGCATTTTATGATATCTCTATTTTTAAAAACCTTCGAACGCAAGACAATATAGTGTTTCTGAAGGGGACCCTCTAATAATAATTCATAAACCAGTCAAGTGACTGCTTTTTATATTAACAACGAAGCCCTTTTACCTCTGTGCAATTTAAGTTCAGCAAAATGGGATTATGTTTCATGGTTTTGAGGTTAGGTTTTCAGGTTTAAATCAGTTTTTTGGATGTATTCAGAAACCATGTTTTTACGTTTTATAGATGCAAACACACACATATCTGATCCGCAATAAACTTATTAACTGTGGAATTTATAATGCTGGTTCACCTCAGGCAAAAACTATGTAATCAATTAACATGTATTTTAAAGTGAAAATTCCGAAAAATCCAAACTACAAAAAGGTATGTGCAGCGATGATAATTCAAAATTATAAAGGTAGATCAATAGAGTGGATCAAAAGTACGACTTAGGTTATAGAGTAAAATCTCTGAAGTGAGAATGAGCAAACATTTTATGATATCTCTATTTTTAGAAAGCTTCGAAACGCAAGACAATACAGTGTTTCTGAAGGAGGCTCTGTAATAATAATCCATAAACCAGTCAATTGACTGCTTTTTATATTGACAACGAAGCTCCTATACTTCTATATAATTTAACTCTAGCAAAATGGTATTATGGTTCATTGTTTTGAGGTTAGGTTTTCAGGGTTAAATCAGTTTTTTGGAGGTATTCAGAAACCATGTTTTACGTTTTATAGATGCAAACACACACATATCTGATCCGAAATAAACTTATTAAGTTTGGAATTTATAATGCCGGTTCACCTCAGGCAAAAACTATGTAATCAATTAACATGTATTTTAAAGTGAAAATATCCGAAAACTCCAAACTACAAAAAGGTATGTACAGCGATGATAATTCAAAATTACCAAGGTAGATCAATAGAGTGGATCAAAAGTACGACTTAGGTTATAGAGTAAAATCTCTGAAGTGACAATGAGCAAACCATTTTATGATATCTCTATTTTTAGAAAGCTTCGAACGCAAGACAATATAGTGTTTCTGAAGGGGACCCTCTAATAATAATCCATAAACCAGTCAATTGAATGCTTTTTATATTGAAAACGAAGCCCCTTTACTTCTATGCAATTTAAGTTCAGCAAAATGGGATTATGTTTCATGGTTTTGAGGTTAGGTTTTCAGGTTGAAATCAGTTTTTTGGATGTATTCAGAAACCATGTTTTTACGTTTTATAGATGCAAACACACACATATCTGATCCGCAATAAACTTATTAAGTGTGGAATTTATAATGCTGGTTCACCTCAGGCAAAAACTATGTAATCAATTAACATGTATTTTAAAGTGAAAATTCCGAAAAATCCAAACTACAAAAAGGTATGTGCAGCGATGATAATTCAAAATTACAAAGGTAGATCAATAGAGTGGATCAAAAGTACGACTTAGGTTATGCAGTAAAATCTCTGAAGTGAGAATGAGCAAACATTTTATGATATCTCTATTTTTAGAAAGCTTCGAAGGCAAGACAATACAGTGTTTCTGAAGGGGGCTCTCTAATAATAATCCATAAACCAGTCAATTGACTGCTTTTTATATTGACAACGAAGCCTCTTTACTTCTATGTAATTTAAGTTTAGCAAAATCGGATTATGTTTCATTGTTTTGAGGTTAGGTTTTCAGGTTTAAATCAGTTTTTTTGAGGTATTCAGAAACCATGTTTTTACGTTTTATAGATGCAAACACACACATATCTGGTCCGCAATAAACTCATTAACTTTGGAATTTATAATGCCGGTTCACCTCAGGCAAAAACTATATATTCAATTAACATGCATTTTAAAGTGAAAATATCCGAAAACTCCAAACTACAAAAATGTATGTGCAGCTATGATAATTCAAAATTACAAAGGTAAATCAATAGAGTGCATCAAAAGTACGACTTAGGTTATAGAGTAAAATCTCTGAAGTGACAATGAGCAAACCATTTGATGATATCTCTATTTTTAGAAAGCTCCAAACGCAAGACAATATAGTGTTTCTGAAGGGAGCTCTCTAATAATAATCCATAAACCAGTCAAGTCAAGTGACAACGAAGCCCCTTTACTTCTATGCAATTTAAGTTTATCAAAATTTTTTGTTTTATACTTTCGGAAATAAAGGGGGGAATGAGTAATTTTTTATTATTTTTGTTGATATCTTCTAAACAATTTATTTTAAAATATTCCTCATAATAAGCCCCTTCATATGATGTATTGCATGATGAGTTTAAAAAAATGTTAAATTTTTTATTTTCTTTTAATTCTATAATTAATATTAGAGATTTGTCCATATTTTTCCTAAAGTTTAAAGTTTAAGCGTAATTTTTTTTTATTTTAAAAATATGAAAAAAACATATTTGTATTTGGTTTGATATATTATTTTTATATTTTCCATTTAATTTTGTAATTTGCTCTCCAAAATCAATATTAGGTGTTTTTCCTTATTTTTCCAGTAAAATTCAGATAAGGCCCTATATCTCTAATGTTATTTTAAATTTTTACGTCTCATGGTTTCGGAGATAAGGAGGGAATGGGTAAATTAGCTTATATTTTTGTTAATATCTTTTAAATAATTTATTTTAAAAATATGAAAAAATATATTTGTATTCGTCGTAATTATCACTTTGATTTGATATTAAAGGTTTCTTCTTATTTTTTCGGTAAAATTCAAATGAGGCTGTATATCTCTAATTTTTCTCAAAATTTTACGTGTTATAGTTTCATAGATGTGGACAATTACAGTTCTGTATGTCGCAAATATAAGTAACTTTAAAATTAGTATTCAATATACCAATTATATCTAAAACTAAAGTTGTAATCTATATTTTTAGTGATAAAAGAGCTGTTTATACATAACACACCGTATAATTTTTTAAGGAATTTAACTAGCACTGTATAATTTTTAGATATTCAAGGCTGTTTTTATTAAAACTATTATCAACACCACTAATAATGTTGCGTTTTCTGCAATGAAACATTTCGTAACATTAAATTACTATTAAAAAATTAGATACGAAAAATGGTAAATTTTAAGTAGACTTTACTCAAAACCTTGTTCTATTATTGAGACAAACAAATGTTGAAAGGCATTTCTTAAGACCAATTATTTTCCCCTTACTTTTCTTGGTTTGCAGATGCGGTTTGTAAATACCTAAAAACTGCGTTTTTGCTTGTAAAAAAGTCCATTCGAGTAAGCTAGGTTCAGTACCTAGTTAGTTTTGTGAAACACGGGTTTTAAAAGTGTTTTAAAAAGTAAAATTTTTAAAATCATAAATCATAATGTACCCTACTTCTGAAATAGTAGCAAATATTAAGATGGCGACGCGACGTAGTGAAATTATACTCACTGACATGTTTAAATTTGGTGTTGTTTTGGTAAAAAATATAGATGCTATAGTAAGAAATAAAAATTTGGTCAAGTTTGGTGAATGTTGTTTCATGTAAACTTTTTTATTAATTAATATTGTAGTCATTCCTTGCATTTTCTTTTAATTTACCAAAAACAAGCTGTTTGAGGAATTCAAAATTAATGTTTAGTAATATTAAAGTGGCTAGAGTTCCTGTATCGCCAGCTAAGTCAATTTGAAAAGGGTCGAATTATTGGCATACGGTAGGCGGGTTATTCATTTTGAGAACTAACCGCACTACTGTAATGAGATGTTGTCAAGAGTGATTTGATAATACCTAAAATCAAAGAAGAGTAGCCACCGGACGTCGAAGGGGTACAAATGAAGTTCAAGATCGACGTCTTATGGTCTTTAGAGACAGAACAAGGCCATCTTGTAAGTGTCCGAACGATCTACAGGAGTATATGGTCTTTTGAACTGCAACACTATCGACCCCATCTTGTGCTACCTCTGACAGCTGAGCATCGACACAACAACTACAGTGGTGCAGAGAACGACAACATTGGAATGTGGAATGGCATCAGGTCGTCTCCTCTAACGAATCTCACGTTATCAAAGAGAAAGACGTCATGGAAGTAGGTCACCGTGTTTAAGTTGTGGTGTGGGTATTTTTGTATTAAAGGCAATATGACCTACTAACGCTACACTCAAGACGTGGTTGAACCTACTGGTTTGCCCTCGAATAGAACCGTTCGACTCTATCGTTGCACAGGAGTTAAGTTGGACTATTCTGAGCATATTCACACTGATTTTTCACCTTAGTCACCAAGAACCCCTGATTGATTGCCCATAGAACATGCATGGGTTGTTATAGGGCGGTGATGGCAAAGTTGATCCCGGCTTTCACAAAACCTAGCGGCATGTAGTCATTCAGGAGGAAATCAATCAACTTAGAGGCATGCCCAAGCAAGTAGACGTTATTATTCAGAAAATTGAAGACATAATAATGTGGATTCTTTTTTAGCGATTTCCTGAAGCACAAATACAACGGTAACTATATACCGCACCTCGGGGTCAGATAATTTTTTATGTGGAATGTTTTTCCCGAATTCTAACTGTCCGATTCCCGGCAATTTTTCTATGACGGCGATTAATACAAGATTTCGAAATGTTCTAAATTTCCTAGGCTTTCCTAATTATTCGATATGAGTTTTTCAAAATACAGCTAAATTTAGGCATTCCTGACCAGATCTCGCTTGGACCATCAACCGAAATATTTTTCCTAGAGGTAGTTACAAATACTACCAGCAAAAAGTTATTAAGGAAATAATTAATAGCAACATCTTTAAAAAATAAAAATTCAGGTCGACCTGTATTACTTATTTAAATCGAAATAAACATAATAATAGGGTTAGGCGTTTACAAATAATGTCATAAAATTTAGTACATAATCAGAGTAAAATAAGAACAACTAAAATCATACCTGTTTTGAACAAATCATTGTATTCCCGTTTCTAAGATGTTCACTACACAAGTAAAGTTTTCATAATGATAGTTTACAATATGCGGTTCATGTTAATATTAAAATTGGGAAAATACGTACCTACATTATTTTATGATTTATCTATGTACAGAATGACTAAAAATTGTCAACCACAAAATTGTCGTGTGGTGAATAACAAAGTTGTAATGAATTAGTGGTGGTAGGTGAACCATTAACAATTATCGGATTCCATGTTTAAACAACGTTGAAATCCAAGCAATATCATTGAATGTCGATATTTTTACACTTACTAAATATTTTACATAAAAAAACTCTGAAGCGAAAGCTTAACACATTTAGAATAGATGAGTATGGTAGTGAGATGCAAAAATTGTATTGGTTTCGACACTTCGTTCCGAACGACACCACATTTGCTTAATTTGGAAATACCAAGTCGTTTTCTTTCTAAGAAACTGGGGCTATTTTATACATCAGAGTCTCTTCGTTTATAGAATAACATTCGATTAATATACAATACCAGTACAAAATTAGGTTTTCCTTCTAATTTTCTGTTTGCGATATTTGAAATTAGAGACTTGACATACGTCAGAAGTCAGAACAGTACTAAAAGTTAGAAGTTAAATGCTTGTACACAAATATCGTTTCTCTTAACTCTAAATTTCAAGAACTTCTGCTATCAGTGAATTTTCATAAACCTGATATAATTCCTTTAAGTGAAACTTGGTTAAAGATTGAAATAAGTGATAATGTAATTAATATTCCTCAATACACCGTGTTTAGAAAAGATAGAGATCATTCGCGAGATGGTGGTGTTTGCATATACGTTTCGAACTACATCGGGGCTTGAAATCAACTTCCATTATGTTGGACAAAATTGATATTTCTTCTCTTGAATCGGTTTGGGTCGCTGTTAAAATTGCTGACGTCACACCTCCCAGCTCTAGTCGTGAACAAGATATCCATCTTTGTAACACTCTCTCTGTAGCCAGTACTACACTGAATAATCTCTCAGTATTTGGTGATTTTAATTTCCCTGAACATAGGTGGACAATTCTTATTCCGCTAGACAACAACTCTCCAGCAGCATTATTTATGAATATGTATTTGAACTCCAACTTAAAGCAATTTGTTACCGAGTCAACTCGCTTTAGAGCCAACAATATTCCCTCGCTACTAGATCTAATTTTCTCCACAGATCATAATCTCATATCTTCAGTCGGTTACTATCCACCTATAGGAGCCAGTGATCACATTGCCATCATAACCAATTCTCAGTTGAATCTTAGAACACAGCTTAGTAGGAAACCATTACAACTTATAAATTTTATTCTGCCAATTACACATCAATTAATGAACATTTTTAAAAGTTTACATTGGGGTACTTCCGACACCAACGACATTTGGACTATGTTTATATCTAACATAATTGCAACGTTAGATTTGTTAGTACCTAAAGTATCATCTAAACTGTTTGATAAACCGTGGATGAACAACAACATTCGCCATGAGATCAATGTGAAAAGGAAGGTATGGCATAAATATCGAATTAGTAGATCAGAAATCGACTATTATTTGTACAAGTCCTGCTCAATCACTGTAGCGGCTCGGATCAGAAATAGTAAATCTACTTTTGAAAACAAATTAGTTGACAGCAAAAGTTATAAAAACTTCTTTAAATACGTGAAACGTAACCTCACTAGCAGAATTTATACTATGACACTCAAAAATTCAGCAAGTGAACTGATCAGCCATCCCAAGAAAATGACAGATTTATTCGCTGCCGAATTTTCTAATTCTTTTTCTCATGAACCTCAAATCAACCTAGCTAACAGCTCTGATCTTCCTGTGATCGAATCAACAATTGACACCATCGAAATTACCGAAGAAAAAGTTCTTGCTGTTATTAGAGAAATTCGTTTGGATTGTAGCACAGGACCAGATAATATTAACCCTGTGTTTTTTCGAAGATGTGAAGAATCATTGCTTACCCCTTTAACTAATTTGTTGAAGCATTCTTACGAATAGTCTTGTGTTCGGGCTGATTGGAAAAACTCATTAGTTGTCCCAGTCTTTAAAAAGGGTGACAAAGGTTCCAAATGTTTGGAGGTACTAATTGTTCGGAATTTAACTGATTATTTCGTCATTAATGGGATTTTAAGTGAGAGACAACACGGTTTTTTACCAAAACTTTAATAATAACTAACATGCTATACTGTGTTAATGCGTGGACCAAAGCTGTTGACAATTCTGAGCCAGTTGATGTGATTTATCTAGACTTTAGAAGAGATTTTGGTCAAGTCCCTCATAGCCATAGGTGTCTTCACTTGAACTCCGACAAGTGTTCGATATTGCACATTGGTTACAACAACCCAAATAATCATTACAGGATTTTTTTATCAGTTACGGTTTTATCAAATTTGGTTACAAAACTAAACACCAGAGACACATTATCGATATAGAGAACCATGAAAGCAGTTAAGAAAAAACGTTATTTTAAGGAGAAACAACAAATGGGAACAAACAATTTTTTAAACTTTTATTTACTATATCATTCATCAACTTTTCTATGCAACACTAGTTAAAATCGGTTAAGAGCAGAATTGATGAATATCTTTATAGAAAATTGTTGTACGTCTACTACGAGATCATGTGTACACGATGTCACTTAATACAAATCGGTAATTTGATGTGGTCCAAATGAATGTCATGACATTGACAATAGTGTATTAATAGAATAAATTATTTCTATACTTTGCGATTTTCATCCAATATCCGCCAATTTATATCAATAAGACAGTTTGATTGATAAGTGACAAGTTGTAAATCTAATTGGTATTGTTAAGCCCCGATATCAATTTGTGCAATTTCATTGTTTGTTTACGATTTTGTAGCTCGAACCTTGTTGTCTGAATAATTTTAGAGAAAGTTCCAGAAAATTCCCGGCAAAAACTGACCACGATATTATTGGTACTCTATTATGGTTTGAGAGTTCTACCAATGAGAGACGAAACATCAATTTTAGAAATCCAAATATAAATAGGCAAAGACAAAACGATTAGGTACCATTTTCTTCTCTGTCTCTCAACCGATTTTCTTCATTTTTGTATTGTTAAGTAGCTACTGACGACCTTCGGTGCAGAATGCTAATATTAATTTATAATATTGGTTCATTCATTAAATAAAACATAATAAAAATTCATTATTTACGTCCATATTCTTAGCGCCAAACAATTGACAGTGCCGCCGAAGCCAGTCGATCAAAATTCCAAACATTGAGTAATTATATATGGAGCATGTAGTTCTGGAAGTGTCATACAAGCGTTGTGTTTAGTGGTAAAATAGTCAATGTAGTACATCAGTATTGATTTTTCGGACGCGTTGCGGTAACTTTCATATTAAATATTATGTTTTTAATGTGAATTTAATTATTTGATTAATATATTATTATCACAACCTTCCCGAACGTGTTGTGTAAAAAAATTTCAGACAGTGGACAATAGAGAATGTATTAAATAATTAAGTTCTCCTGGGGTTGTTGGTCCTCTCTTTTTTTTAATATTCCTGAACTTGATTGAAACGGCAAATGACGAAAACTTTTAGGTTGCAAAGAACAATCTTCCAATTATTATATCGAATATTTTGCTAGGAGCGGTCCCAGTCAAAAATTTGGGGGGTCATTCATTTATCAAAAATATTTCGAATACCGATATTTGATTACATTTTTATTTATTTCTTGTCAATATGAGTGAACAATTTTGGTCATTACATCTACTTCTGCGATTTCTCCACAACTCTGTTTTTTATAAAAATATACTTTTTACAATTTCATGAAATAGGGTCGAATTTCGATCACTGGGCGACCAATGGTTTAAATAAAATCATAATAGCAAAGGTAAGGCAAGAATTGGTATTTGCTAGCTGTAATTCTGATTTTATAAGCGTAATCCAGAAAGCTGTAGATAAAGTTGCTCCTAGAACAAAATACGTAAATAACTGATATCCACGGATTACAAAGACTGTGCGAGATGTACAATACAATAGAGATGTTGCATTTAAGAAATTCTGTTTAACAAGATATAAAAAAGAAGTTAAAAAAATGTGTAGAGGACTAAAAAGATTTAATTGGAAAAAATGGCCGGGGCACGGTATAATTCATTTAGATAGAGCCTGGGAATTTTGGTAGAAACACAATAGAAGATATACCAAAATCGTTAGATAGAAGATGTAGTTTTTTCAAGTGGCCACCTAGACCTCCAGATTTATCTGATTTTGCAAGTTATAAGGAAAGAATAGGCCTTTACAGAGGCTCCAAAATTCGTCTTTTTACATAATTTAGATAGTCCCAAGTCCGGTATCAAAACTAATTGTTACAAACATCATCTTTAACAAAAGTGAAATATCTAGTTAAGTTAGGTTAGACAAGACCCAATGACCATGACCGGCAACGCATGACCGGTTAAGGGTATAATATAAATACAACGAATAATCTGAATTTCCTATCATTCACCTGATGACGATAGCAGATACACAGCTATTGAAACGTTGTGACATCAACTACTTTAAGACGATGGAAGTCCTAGGAAACTTCGAGGAACGAGTTACATTGTATACCAACTTTATACTAACATTGGAAGCCCGGTACGGACCCGGTATCAATGGAAAATTCAAAGGATACGAGAAGACTATGAAGAAGATAACCGGAGAAGAGGATCACATCAAGTTCCTACGCTACGCCAGAGACCTAAAGATCATACCAAATGGTTTCAAACTGAAATAGCCAATCCCAGGGAAACAAGCACAGAAGATACTCGACAAGGCCAGCCATGCTTTAGTGAGGTCAGAAATCAACCATCATCGTTGGAAGAAATCCCAACTCCTGCAGGACGCAGAAGAAAGGTTTCAAGAAATCAGAAGATGCACACACGAGGAAGACCACATGCCGATTTTTGATTCAATTCAAAAACACTGTGACACCATCAGACGAATCGACGAAAAGGTGCACACTGAGAGACTTAACAAATTTACCAGAAAGCAGTTGCCCAATGATATGATCAACAGGAAAACAGTGGTGAACTTGGCATCCAGAGTTCTCATAGCAGTCGAGGAAACATTGCTTTCTAGGGGGCTAAACTACGCTGCAGCTCCAAAAAAGATGCCAGTACTAGATATCATCAGTTCAGTGGAGTCAGCCATAGGCAGCAAAGAGACACCGCAACTGGAGGAATTCCTATGGAAAGTCAGAACCGCAATTGAGAAAACATAACACATCAAACAAAACATCAACGAATCCGAATGGAGAATCATAAAGACACTTAAGGACGACAAATCTATCATCATTCTACCAGCTGACAAAGGAAATGCCACCATCCTGATTGACAGAACGGATACAACAAGAAAATCGACGAAGTACTGTCAAAGGGAAAATACAAGCCATTGCCTACTGATCCAATATCCAAAATAGAACGGAAAACTTACAACACTCTTAGAGATCATGCTGAATACATTCTACCCGAGACAAGGAGAACATTGACGCTACATCACAGCAAACCACCACATCTTTATGAACTACCCAAGATACACAAGGCTGGAGTACTTTCGTCCGCGTAACTCACCAACAGCAGCACTATCGAAATTCATTCTACTAATCAGCCAAACTTTGGAGGGCAAAACATCATCGCATGTCAAGGACTCAAAGCACTTTGTCGAAATCATCGGATCCATGGAACTTGGGCCAGAACATCGCTTAGTTTCGACGTTGAAAACCTTTTCACGAACGTACCACTAGACGAATCTCTCAACATAGTGAGAAAGAAACTTACTGAAGACGAAACCCTGATGGAGATGACGGAGCTGCCAATAGACTCAATCATGGACTTGCTTGAATGTTGCCTCAAGAAATGCTACTTTCAGGAGAAGGACCGGTTCTTCTTGCAAGAAGATGGCCTATGGGTTCCCCGTTATCACCAACCATCGCCAACATCTACATCGAATGTTTGGAAGAACATGCAGTTTCGAGAAGCAGCCTAAGCTATGGTTGAGGTATGTCGATGACACCTTTATTATTTACCAACATTGAAAGACAGAACTACAGGCATTCCTGGAGCACCTGAACCAATCCCAACCATCCATTAGATTCACCATGGAGATGGAAGAGAGTGAGTGCCTACCATTCATTGATGTAAAGTGTCAAAGGACTAGGACCGGAATCCAAACAACAGTCTACAGGAAGGCTACGCATACAGGATTATACCTTCACTACAATTCCAACCACCCATCAGCAACGAAAACTGGCATCATCAAAAATCTAATTCGTAGAGCCAAAAACATCTGCAGCACACCAGAAGCGAGTTAAAAAGTTACACACCCATCAAGTTAAATTTTGTTTCTGGCATATGCTTTTCTTAAATTGTTAAAAATCATTCTTGCAAATTTAATCTACTTTGCGATTATGATAGAATAGCTATTGATTAGGATAGAATAACTAAGATTTTTGAAGACGCGAGATGTAAAGACCGAAATCTAGGATTTTCAAATTTAACGATATGTATCAAATACATAAAGAAGTGTTCCAGAAGACATTCAATTGTGGGAAGCGCAACTGATGAAGGTTCCCTAACCAGAAAGAATATATATTGTCTTGCGTACAAAAGAATGACACCTCGAAGAGAGTAACTGAGATTTTCTCTAGCAAGAAGGCTGCATTATTGAACAAGGGATGTTTATTTTTTCTATTTAATCATTAACCAGCAAGGTATCCTTTCTTAAATAACGCAGAGCTTACCATAATTGGTTAAGTCAAACCAAAGCTATAAGCTTCTGAGCAATCATTTCAAATATAAAAAAATTGGAGACTTCAAAAATTAGTATGTTCAGTGGAAACATACCGCGATATATTTTACGTAACCATGTGCGATTTTAATGCCCACAAAAATTTCCGTGAGCATAAAAATGAAAACTTTATCGTCGTGTTAATAACAAAAGTTATGATAATTTACCTCATTAGACAAATGAATGTCGTCGTCATCGAAACCAGTTCGTTGGTCGACCTCGAACCTCCCGAATTCATTAACGGTCTCACAAATGCGTTTAACTCTCATTTTTTTTTTTGTTGGTATAGTGGAACGTATCAAGAGCCGGCTGACACTCCCGATTTCCGCACTCCGATCAAACTGATTTAGAACGAACGGCTATCGAGAGTTTTGTTGTGCTAAATGGGAAGTAATTGGCTCCCTACCATGGTGACAGAAGTAATCAAAAACAATTAGTGAGTTTTGACCTTACGATATAATGAATTCGAAAAGGAAATAGAAATATCTGTGCATGTTTGAACAGTGCATTTTTATTGGCGGGAAGGGGAGGGGGGAAGTCAGTTATTTCTACTGTTCCTCAAAATAAGTTGAAGACCAAAAATATGCAGTGTATGTCATAAAGACTTGTTTGGGGTGTGGTCCAAACTTGACGCGTTTAATGAACAAAATTAATCCTAGATAATGTTGATCAATAGTATCTTGTACTTCATTTTGTAGGAACGATAATGGCAAGAAAATCAGTTCTTAGTTATTTCTTATATTTAGACGTTTTGTTAATGGGCTCTTTTTCATGAAACGCACACGCTTTTAGATGCGGCTGAAATATTTTTTGATCTTCTCCAAGAAGTCAATTGCAGACGCACTAATTATAGACAACCAAGTTGTAACAAGTGTTTGCAGCTAATAAAACCTAGGAGCCAGACTTGAGTCCAGAAATGATACTTCAAAGGATAAAACCCTTGGAAAATAAAAAGGCGCGCAACATTTCTCTCACTTTTTTAAACTGGTCAATCTAAGTGAGATTTTAGTCAATGATGTTTAAGAAAATATTGGGAATAAGCCAACCAAACTTAACACGGGAATTGAAAAGTCCATTAAAAGAGTTGCAATTTTTAATAGACATAAGTTGGATGATTTTGCAAAGGTGAACCTTTGTGGTTGATATTGAAAATGCAAGCCGATTTAGGTTTATTATTTTTTCGGTTCGATAAGGGAAGGATTGTTTGTTCTTATATGTGAGGGTCTGTCCAGCAAGTTGTATGCAGTACAACGGCATGACATATCTAGCGATGCGTCAAGAGTTGATATCAACATTCTTCAGTATCATACGTTAGATAAAAATGCTGGTTTAACTTTGATCCATAGGGATCAGATAATAACTGTGCGGAATATCCTACACTATACGATATCCTGTCGTCTTGCTAACTGTCCTGTCTATTGCCATTTCAGAGTCTTGAAGTGGTTGATCTCACAACGTTTCAATAGCTGTGTATCTGCTATCGTCATCAGGTGAATGATAGGAAATTCAGAGTATCGGCATGCAAGAAGATGGATTGCCTATGGGTTCCCCGTTATCACCAACCATTGCCAACATCTACATAAAATGTTTCGAAGAACATGCAGTTTCGAGAAGCAGCCTAAGCTATGGTTGAGGTATGTCGATGACACCTTTATTATTTGGCAGCATGGAGAGACAGAACTACAGGCATTCCTGAAGCACCTGAACCAATCCCAACAATCCATTAGATTCACCATGGAGATGGAAGAGAGTGGGTGCCTACCATTCCTTGATGTAAAAGTGTCAAAGAACTAGGACCGGAATCCAAACAACATCTACAGGAAGGCTACGCATACAGGATTATACCTTCACTTCAATTCCAACCACCCATCAGAAACGAAAACTGGCATCATCAAAACACTAATCCATAGAGCCAAAAATATCTGCAACACACCAGAAGCCCTCAAAGAAGAACAAGTGAAACTTAGAGAAGACCTTTTGGCGAACGGATATCCCGAAACGATCATTACCAAGGCGTTTGAAGAGCTGGACAAACGACCTAGGCAGGAAGAGGACACCACGGTAGCAACTCTACTATTATCGTATACTAAATGCTTGTCGGAGAAACTTAGAAGAATTGCACACAGCTATGGGATCAGAATGATCTTCAAAAGCAACGACACCTTGAGGAGCATGATAACAAGAACGAGGCCCGACGCACCAGTAATACCACATAACTGTATATACAGCATACCGTGTGAATGTGGCAATCTTTACATTGGAGAGACAAAGCGACCGCTGGAGCAATTCACAAGGAAGAGCATTGGTACAAAAGAAAATTCATAGAGACAGCATATATAGTCTCGAACCAAAATATAATTAGCGAGCCCAGCGTCCAAATTAAAAATATTTGGAGAGCTCTTCTTCGGCTTCTGCCGCTACGCATCACCGGCAACCAACCTCAAGTTACGACGACGCTGATTGGACCAGATAAGACCCAATGACCATGACGGGCGACACATGACCGGTTAAAGATATAATATAAATACCATCATTCACCTGATGTTGATAGCAGGTACACAGCTATTGAAACATTGTGCGATCAACCACTTCAAGACGATGGAAGTCCAAGGAAACTTCGAGGAACGAGTTACATTGTCTGCCAACTTCAGACTGACGACGAAATTCTGTCGATTTAGTCAAATCCCTCTAGCTCCTTTATTTTTAATTTTACGAAAGTATGATTGTCATGTCCTCGCTTGCGTGGCTGCTCTCGTTTTCGAGATATGACACAAACTTATCTTTTTTTGAATGGAAACCATAGTTGGCTATGACCTCAAAAAATCAGACTTTTTTAGAGTTTTCAATAATACAATACTCGATATAGTTATTCATAAAAATAACGGAGTTATGGATGCTTTTCTCTCTTATTTTCACTTTTAACGTAGGTAGCCATGAAAAAGATTGTTTTCACTTTGACGTTTCCTCATTTAAGAGTAATTCCATTAGTAGTGCTGAACTGACAGTCGATATTGATAAGTGATAAAATGGAATATTCTAAGGAAGAAAAACTGAATATGGTGGAATGTTATATCATATGCCATAAAAATTCAGTTCGTGCAGCTGAGGAATACTTTCATAGATATTTTAATCGTCGTCAACCTGCTCTATGTACATTTAAGTTACGATAGTTTACGCAGATATGGATCTTTTACTAAACCACCAAGTAATCAAATTAACGAAGCAGCACAAATAAATGTTTTGACAATGGTAAATCAAAATCCATCTACATCAACTCGTGAGATTGCGGCAGAAGCTGGCACATCTCAACGAACTGTAGTTAAGGGACTGAAAGCGCACAAGTTCCACCCGTACAAACTTTCAGTTTCTCAAACTTTGCATGCTGGTGACGACAGTTACCATTAAAGGTGTTATGGTCAGATGGAACTAGATTTACTAACTGCGGTATGTTCAATAGACCCAATGATTTGGCAGTTATAGACTTCTATTTATGGGGTGCGCTAAAAAACAAAGTATACAAAAGAAGGTATGAGATAGTTGGTGACCTAAGGGAGGCGGTATTACAAGCAGTTGGCAGTTGAAGAAATTGATAGGCGGTCTGTGAGAAAGCGGTAATGTCAATCTTAAAAAGATGCAATTTTAGGGTGGACTTTTCGAACATAAATTGTAACCATTATTATGTACTTTAATTTCTTAAGTTTTTAGTAAGTACCTACTTATTTAGTTTTTTCGTTATATCTGATATATCTAATAAAAATTTGTTCAATGTTTTTGGAATGATTATTAACAAATCAATCTATTTCATGGCTAACTACGTTAAAAGTGAAAATAAGAGAGAAAAGCATCCATAACTCCATTATTTTTATGAATAACTATATCGAGTATTATATCGTTAAAAAGCTCTAAAAATGTCCGATATTTTGAGGTCATAGCCAACTATGGTTTCCATTAAAAAAAAGATAAGTTGACAATCATATTCGGGATACAATTCCCTTCAATTTTGATATTTACACTTTTTTATAAAAACAAAAAACAAAGGAGCTAGAGGGATTTGACTAAATCGACATAATTTCGTTTTTTCAAAATATCTAGTAAGCCATGACTTTTTACAAAAATCCGAAAGTGTCATTAAATTGGGCCAGTAAAACTGCAAATCTTTCCCAGTTTAACCATTGCTCTATCTCTGCTAGTTTCCGAGATCCCCATACTGATCATCAAAAAAACTCACTCTCTATGTGATTCGTAGACAATATGTATATATTTTGGCTATTTTCCTCTGTTAGCGTATTTTAATAGTCTAGCCGTTAATCCACTATTTTTCACATTGTAACTGCTGATTTCGGTTCTTCAACAGGTAGTGCTGGTAATTCTACTATCAATATCTGTATTTCAAGAGTTTGTGGGTTTTATATAGGTTATTGTAAATTTTGGTGCCGTACTCCAATATTTTGTTAGTCTCCTTAGCGTTCTTACTACCGACAACATACCTTGTCTAGAAACAATATATTGTCTTGCGTTCCAAGACTGGTAAAAATTCGAAAAGTGGGCATTGTGAGTATTAGTGATAAGACAATAAATGAAAAATGAAATTGGTGTAGTCTTGTTTGAGATTTAATTAATCGACTAACTCTCGCTTTGTTAAAAAATACTGAGTTTTTCTCAGTGGGCATTAAAATACTACTGAGCCTTTCGGTTCATTTGATGTCGAAGAATTTTATTACGTGATTTACGTCACACTTTGATATTAAGTAGCCAATTAATTATATTAACTGTTTTAAGTAGTTGATGACGAAATATGATACTTAAGCAACACATGTCTTTTAGTTGTTGATCAATGATTGTTAAAGGATCTTTTGTTTTTATTTGTAATTATACGCCGCATATAATAGTTTGTTTAGTTGTTAGGTTCACAACTTTATTTATTTCTTTCAATAATTAGTTTTAATGGCATTCGCGGTACAATCATATTTTTACTAGTTACGAATCAGGCATGCGCACTTTTTCCACTTCATTCAAAGTCGTTATCTACACAAGGGATTCACTGTTAGAGGGAATTGTTGCTTGAAATTAATTTTCAAATTAAATGATGGGTAGACAGAAAAAAAATTTGCCTTTGCCGTCAAGAAAATGCCACACGAGCCAAACGGACGCCTAGGTTCTATGCCACTTTTTTTAAGAGCTGTCGGATGCTCTATATGTGATCTCTGCAGGGCCTACTTGCTATGAATCTTTTTCGATCTACATTCATTTGATTACTTTTATGTTTTTTTTGGGGAATAACACCACAATAGAAATAAAACTACGTATATTGCAGGAATACCAAACGTTTCAAAGTCTATTCTGACTTCGTTGTCAATGGCTTTATATTTATTGATGTGATTGCAAAATGAAAATTTGATTTATGACATTTAAAATTGACATTTAGAAAATTTGTTGTTTTTAGAAATACAGGTAGCGTAAAAAATTCTAAAGATCATGAATTATAGTTAACCAGCTTTCAAATTAGAAGAATTTGAAAGAGTTGTCTTTAGAATTTATAAGTGGCGTTCCTAGGTACGACTTTGTTATAAGATAGCGCATTCGCCAAAAATGCGATCAAAGAATTCTATTGTTTCAGTGATCCCATTAACGTCATAAGGGAAAACCTAGCAAAAACCTTATGAACTATCCCGATATTGGGTTGTTCAAAAGGAGGTTACCATTAATAATTTCTTCCTTAATTGTCGGTAACCAGATACGATTAAATTCTACAGAAGTAGAAGCGATACAATCATCTTCATTCAAAAGAATTAAGGCAGACTCTTTTATTTTTCGTTTTGTGTTATGTTGTTCTTTGTGAAATATAGTTGAATTGTCAAATTGTATTTTATGGCCTAGGTCCCAAGCATGTTCACAAATTTTTGATTTTTCAAATTGTCGTTTCGTTATGTAATTCTTGTGTTCATTTATTCGTACGTTTAATGGTCTCGATATTTCTCCAATATAAAATTTATTGCATTCGCAAGGAATCTTATATATGCAGTTTTTTGAGTTCTGGGTTTTGTTTGTTGGTTTTGTTTTCGATATTAAAGATTTAAGTGTATTTCTTGTTTGGAATGTTGTTTTAACATTAAATCTGTTGCCCACTCTTTTCAATCTTTCTGACAGACCCTGTATATATGGCATAGTTGTAACTGTAATGTTGTCTTGAGTAGTAGTAGTGTTAAGAGAAGTTCTGGGTTGATTCGGAAGGTTTGTTTTCTGTTCAAGTCTGTTTAATTCTTTGTTGATAAATTTTGTGGGGTAATTGTTTCCAGTGAGAACATTCTTTATAATTATTTTTTCTTTGTTGAATTTATTATCATCAGAACAGTTGGCCTTTGCTCTATCATATAATGACTTAATGACACCTTTCTTTACTGTATTCGGATGATTTGAATTGAAATTTAGGTATCTGTTTGTATGAGTTGGTTTTCTATAAACTTCTGTTTCGAATGAAGATTCTGTTTTTCTTAGTAATATGTCTAAAAAAGATAGTTTGTTATTTTCTTCAATTCCTAGGGTAAATTTGATAGTTGGCTCTTTGTTATTTATATCATTTAATAATTTATCTAGTTCTTCAAGATTGTGTTCCCAAATTGCGAAAATGTCGTCAACGTAACGCCACCAAATTAAAGGTCATCAATTTTGATAAAATTACTTGTTGTTCAAAGTTTTCCATAAATATGTTACTTAATGCTGGTGAGAGACAAGAACCCATGGCCATGCCAAAATCCTGTTGGTAAAAGTCATCGTTTAATTGAAAGTATGTAGTTTTGGTACAATATGTTAGTAGTTCCATTATTGTATCAATTGATAACTGAGTTCGTTGATTTAATGAAAAGTCCCGTTCTAGTAGTTGTTTTACTATTGGAAGTGTTTTGGAAACAGGAACAATGTTATAAAGATTTACTATATCAAAACTTGCTATTGTAAAAGTATTTTTGTATTCTATATGAGGCAGTTTTTCCAAGAAATGTGCACTGTTTTTTAGATGAGAAACAGAACTCCCTGTAAGAGGACGAATAATGTAAGAAATTTTGAAAGTTCACTATTAAAGTAATCAAGAATATGCCAAAAACAACGTTTAGAAGACAACTACATTCATTTGTCTGACTACAACCTTTTCCTTTCAAGTTTTCTACCATTCTCATACAAGATGCCCATTTGATTACGCTAATCATCTACAGTTTTCACATTTCCTCATATCACATTTTTTAAATGGGCATTATAGAGACTTCATATTATTCGTCTGGAATGTTTTCGTCATTTAATACTATAGCGAATATCTGGTGCAAAATTCGAAACAGACGCTCTTTGTCATATTTGATACTGATATATGTGGTGGCTTTACCCTGAATTAGTGCCGTTTTTCCATGAGTAGTTCTTGGTAATTAACTTTCTATTTCTGATTATTTAATAGGTTAAACGAGTTCCAATGGCAGTCGCAGTACAAACATATTTTTTACTAGTTCTCAATCAGGCATGCGCTCTTGAGTAGAGCTGAATTGATAACGAATTGGTTCAGAATTGTGTTCTGTATATATAAAGCTACTAAAATGCACTTTAAAGGTGAAATTTAAGATTTTTACCGCTCTGTTACTAAATTATTGTTGTGTGATCAGTGAGTAAATAATATTTATTTATTAAATGGTTGGTCAAACTACCACTCTGTCGTAATTATATCGACGTCAAAGTTTTAGTTTGTTTTTTCATTTTTAGTTAAGGCAAAAACCTGTGACACTTAAGTTTACTGCAATTTTCTCAGGTCCTGTATCCCTTATCTGTCAAATAAATTGTTACGTTTTCTTTTTAAAATATTGTAACTTTATTTCACCAAGTGCCGATGAACGTCTTGTTTGACAGTTATCCTTTTTTTATACAAAGACTGCATAAAACATTCTTCATCCGACGATACGTTTAAGATGTGGTTGAAACTATATTCTTTCCTAATTAGGACCGTTGCTATTCTATTCTTTCGACAAGACAATATGTGATCCGTTTTAAATATTTATAAACTTTTATATTAATTTGTATACTGATTAAAATGTAAGTAAAAGCACACGTTAACTTATATATACCGAAGATAGATGGCAATACTGTTGCAAGTATGGTCCAGAGTGCGTATAATGCAATTTAAAAGTGGTGCCAAACCCGGAAGCCATGGTCATTTGCCGCTCATTTTCCACCAATAAGAATGAATTTTAAAACCGATAACACGATGCCTTGTGTGTTATGCAACTTTTGAGACCGGTGCAGATTATTTTACGTTGCCAGATTGCGTGAAAAGAAAAATCCTAAAACATCAATCATAATCTTTTACGCATTTAACTCATTCAAAAATCAGCCATTGCTATTAAAAGTTGATATTACAATTGATTATATTTAAAGTGAAAAAATTAGGTAATAATCAAATTTATGTACCTACCTATAATATATTTAAAAAATAAAATATTGACAGTAGTTTTATTTTTAAATTCTCCCACTATCGTAAGTACGCAACAGCAACACTCAATATTTTGTAATTTGCTGATTGTTAACTAAAATCCTCTGATAAGTAATGAATATACTGTTGAGAGCATTTTATAATTCTGCTGCTTTCAAATTTTACTGGTAAAATTTGATAAAGTTTAATTAAGAACATGTTGAAATTATATAGATATTTTAAATTTTAAATCGTCAGACCTGGCATGTCTGCGACAAACACTATACATGTTTCTCTCCTTCCTATAGTAAACCGGAAATCCGTCAAAAAATTGCGCAACCAATCAGCATTTAGCCTATACCTTAGCAACTCTAAAAGTGCACGAGTTTTAAATCTTTAGAAAAAAATTGAGCCGTGTCCGGACGCCTGGTAGATATGAAATATCTATTTAGTATTGGAAATATGTACAAACGCACAACTAAACAAACAAACCGCAAGTTGGACTGCTTTGAGCATAATCAATTTGATTTTTGCTTTAGCCACCAAGTTTACTTCATTTATCGCCGATTGAACATACAAGTGACATGGGATAGCCTCATTATTATTCATTTTTGTCACATGTGTACAGTAATTTATTGTAACAAAATTATTTTTAGTGCTTTAATGTTTATGTCAGTATTAGTATATTTAAAAATATCTATATTCCACTTCTCATTCTCGTTTTGGACCAACATGGGTTAATTTTCAAGCACACAAATTATGCAATGATAGGTTTGTTCCTACCTGCAGTATCCGTATCGCCATGAAATTGTCACGAAATCGCCTGCATCGAATTTGTGCGCAACTGCCAATTTAGCATCGTTCAACGTACTACCATTGTACAGTCACAAAAAATATTAGTTGGAACGGTTTTGTGACAAGCAGTGCTGCCGTTTCTACCGATTTCTCGGTAATCTACCGATTTTTTACCATTTTCAAGTTATTCTACCGATCTACCGAATTTCAAATGAAATTTACCGATTTTTTAGAGTAACGACCAATTTGCTTTTTTTTTTCTATTTTATCAATAAAATCTTAAAGAAATCAAATAAATAAGGATGAAACGAGTTTTTTTATCAACTATTAATAAATAGCTGTAGTTACAATTTTGCAAATCAAATTTAAATTTAATAAATATTATAATACTATTATAAAAAGTACTTAAGCATTATTCTTAAACAACGAATAGGAAATGTAAATAGTGGTGATGTGAAAATGCTTGGCCCCAAAAAAAGATATTTTTATTACAAACGAGTAAATTCGTATTAAAACTAACATCTGATAATACAAATTTGTACATGAAAAAGGTATTATTTCGGTTGGTAGAGTATTAAAAAATATTTGTAATGTTTTACGAACTATATACTATTGTTTTTTGAAACGAGGTTATATTTTGAAAAATTTATATAGAAAGTTGCTCACAAATTGTTAGTCTCTTTCCTTTAGAAAAAAATCCTATAGAAAGTTTTGGTTTTTTGGATCCATTAGTGGTTAAATCTGGAACTAGAACCTCCATTTTAGATGTAGTGGTACATTTTCCAAATTTCGTTGATGAGAACCAACTGCAAATTCTTGTCACGGAGTGGCACTTACTAAGAAATGTGGAACAAATTCAAACATTTAGTGATAGAGTCGAAATATTTTGGTCAGAAATTAAGGAACTTAAATTAGGGGATGGTCAGTTAATGTTTCCATTTTTGATTAATTTTTTATTTAATATTATATGTTTGCCTCATTCATCAGCCAATGTGGAACGCATTTTTTCATCAATTAATTTGATGAAGACTAAACAAAGAAATGCTCTAAACACAGAAACCATAACAGGGTTGTTATATACTAAACAACACATTGGAAATAAAAGCTGTTTTGATTTTCCAATCGAAAACAATTTAATTTCAAATTTCAAAACCAACAAATAAATACTATTGTCTAATAATTTATTTATTATGGTATTTACGATTATATTATTTTCATTATTTTTTTAAAAATTTTATATGCATAAGTAATTTTTTTTGAGAACATTTTATACTATTTATTTTCCTAGCAAATATGTCTCTTGCTTTTCTATTATATATATCACATTTAAACTTTGATCTGTGATTTAAACCATGTAGTATACCAACTTTCCGATGGCTACCGAAATCTACCGAAATTTACTCTTGAATTCTACCGATTTCTATACTTTGGGCTGTGGCAGCACTGGTGACAAGCTTGTTGTCTGAACTCTGCGACCTGCATTACATAACCTGAATTTATTGACAGTTTCTACTGGGCATGTTTAGTAAGAATCACCAAACGATTCTTGCTCTGCACCAAGGATTGAAATGACGATGCGAGAAACGGTACATTATTTGGTTGGAACACCGTGATGCATTGTTTAATGAACCGTCATAACTTGGTTGGAACAGGTTTTCTTGAATGCGCATGACGGTAATCGTCACATGTAAGCATTCGCATCGGGTAGGAACAAACTAATATAAACTGACATTTCACCTCCAATAGTGTAGATACCATACAGGTATTATACGTAGAGTGAATTAGGTATGGGCGTTACTGTAAGTGGCAGTGTAATAACAATAGAAAGAGAAAGGCAATATCAGGGTGCGTTTGCTATGTCTCTACCCTACCAATAGTAGGTGACACCACTGACCCTGACCAATCAGGATTGAGCCGCTTATTCTCTCTCTCTTTCTATTGCTATTACATGAATTTCACTACTTCACGTGCTCTACGGTCTGCATTGGATCATAATATATCGCAAAAATGATCCTTGTTGTTTCTGATATTATGTGCGATTGCCTTGCGACATTGAAGTATATATTTAAGTTATTAACTTTTGGAATAATTCATCAAATGACGATCACTATGGGAGCAAATATTTCCCTCATCCCCTCCAGTATCTACGCTACTGTTCTCCTCACGAAAGTGTAGAAAGAAATTTCTTAAAATTTCCTCACATGATGGATTCGAGGTTACCAAGTTCTGAACTTCTTCCGCTATCTGAGTACCTAAGAATAATTAATTCAAGACTCACCTTGGGTGTGGCATCTGCTTCACAATTTGGCGGATGTACTATTTCTTGTTTGACATCGCTCTTGTTGCACTGTAACAAAACATAAAACAAATTTATAGTATAGCAAACAAACTAATTCGTGTAGAGTACGAATCATGTTCTAAAAAATCAACCAGTAAACTGTCAACAAAACTTGCTTCAATCTGATATAGGCAAGAAGTATAAGATCGAATCAGTTTAAAAGTTGGATTAACAGATCATCATATCAGAATGCAAATAACTTACTTTACGGCATATATTTCCCATTCTGACAATCTAAAAATATGAGGTTACTAGAAAATAACGATGTTGATTCGTAACAATATGATTTATAACTGGGAAAAAAGATTGCTCAATCCGGTAAACAAAATAATTTTGTATTGTTATGGGGTTTTATTACAGTTCGAGTTATTATCGAATCTGTTATCGTCTTTTAGTCACACCCATTAAATTTCATAATATCGTTGTTAATCTATCAGATTTTACGATAATTCGTCAAAATTGTAGATTGTAATTAATGTAATGTTCATTATGTCGATGTAAGGTGCCGTACTCTCTTCGAGGAGTCATAATTTTGTACAATAAAACCGTTACCCGCTGTTTCACTAGCGTATAGAATATAGAATTTTTTGAAAAAAAATCTCATGAAACATATGAGCTATCCAATATAACAATTTTTTTTTTGTTCAACCACCTTACATAACTATAAATCTACCAATCATGAATATATTTCACCGAAATTGCAAGAACTTATGGGCCACCCTATATAATAATTCTATTTAACATTTTTTGCAACCACCTTGTATAACTGTAACTCTGCTTCACCCTAAAGTGCAACCATCCTGTATAAGCTGCTGTTTGTTTGTGAATCAATATAACATTTTTAAATTACCTAACTATAATTCTACTCCAACCTATACGCTATATAACAATTATTTCCCTCCGCCCTATATTTTAACCATCCTTTATATGCTCCTTTTTCGGACATTGTGTTAAACACAATATATAACAATAATTTTGCTTCGCCCTATATGTCAGATATTCCACATATCAGGATGCAACTGTTCATGGTCTACTTTATACTTGTACTTAGAGCCACCCAATATTACTTTTTTGTACCACTATAAATCCACCAATCCCCAACATATTTTACCCAAACCGCAACTTTACATGGTCACCCTATGTAATTTTCTTTAATATTTTTTGAACTGCCTTTTATAGCTATAAATCTACATCCTTCTTTATTTAAATCATCTTGTATATATTGCTGCCAATTAGTCAATTATTATAACTTATTTGTCTATCATTTTTTAAACCATCATATATAAACATAATTTTATTCTACACAATATTTCAACCACGCTATATATGCATCTTGCTTAGGGGTCACCGTATACCTATAACATTTTTTAAACACGTAACTATAACTCTGATCCTCTCTATATTTCAACTATCTTATCTATGCTACAGCTTATGGACTACGCTAAATAACCATTTTTCTGACATTTTTTAACCACCCTGGAAAATATAATAATATGTCAACCACCCATTAAATATAATTTGTCTCCACCTTATATGTCAACCACCCATTACATGCAAACTTCTTTTAACATTGTTTTAATCACACTGTATAACTATAATTTTACTTCACATAGGGTGAAGATATTGCATATATGCAACACTGCTCATGTTCTATTCTAGAAAAATTTGCATACAATTTTTTATCCACACTGTTTAACTATACTTCTACTTCACCCTGTATTTCAACCACCTTGTATGTACAACTACTATCGGCCACCCATTATAATTTTTTTTGTACTACCCTGTATAAATATAAATCCATCACTTCCCAATAAATTTCACCAAAACTGCAACTGCTTATTGGGCACCCTATGTTACAATTTTTTAAATACTTAACTCTAATCCTCCCTATATTTCAATTATTCTATCTGGGCAACTGATTATGAGCTACGCTATTTCACAATATTTCCTGATATTTTTTTAACCACAGTATAAAGTATAATTTCTCTCCACACTTCATTTAAATCATCCTTCATTTGCAACTTTTTCTAACGTTGTTTGAATCACACTGTGAAACAATAACTTCACTTTTTTTACCCACACTGTATAATTATTGTTCTACTCCACGCTATATTTCAACAACCTTGTATATGCAACTACTTATGAGCCACCCTATATAACATTTTTTCACCACCCTGTATACTTAGAATTCTAGTCCATTCTATATTTCAACTATCAGGTATATGAAACAGGTTGTTAATCATAAATTTTTTAATATTTTTTAAACTCACCTGTAGATACAGCAGTAATTATACTCTGCTACATATTTCAACCATCCTATAATATGCTACTTGTGAACTTGTGTGTACTATTTGTGGTTATAAAACAAATTTTTAACTACCCTATAAACTATAATTCTACTCCATCTTATATTTCAAACACCCTGTATAAACAACTGCTTCTAATTTTTTTTCAACCATTTCATAACTATAATAATAGCTCAAGAAAATTCAAATATCCTAACTGCTTACATAACATATTTTTTTATCCACCCTGTATAAATCTAATTCTATTTTACCTTGTTTCTCCCACATTGTATATGCAACTACTTATGACCCTAACAATATAACATTTTCTTATCCGCCCTTATAAATATAATTTACAACTCCACCCGTTTTTCAACCACCTGGTATATACAACTGTTTATGGTCCATTCAGTATATTTTTTTGAACCACCCTGTATAACTTCCCTCTTATTTCAACCACATTGTATATATGCAACTATTTACAGGCCACCTAATATACCTTTTTTCAAGATTTTTTAAATCCATTTAATTTTACCTCTCCTATATATGGAACACCCTGTAAAATTACACTTGATATATCAGTTGGAATTTTTTTAAAATCGAAATATGTTACATTGCCATATTCCGAATTTTGAATAAAATCTAAGCTGGTGCAAGTATCTAAAATTAGTGCATGCGGTCGAACCAATTGACTAATTGTGTACCTATGTATTACCGAACATGGTAGTACATTTTTTTCTATATCTACCGTTTCTGTCAAAGTAGGGAGATAAAATGTATATCAGATTTTAAGTCAAACTAAAAGCTTTGCAACAAAAAAAGATTCAGCAAAATCGGTTCAGTAGTTCTTACGTGATGAGGTAACAAACAAACAAACACACAACTACAATTTTATAATAGTATATACATATCTTTATGTTGTTGATACATATCATTGAATATGCGGACGTAAGAAGTACTGTTCCACATATATGACATGGAATGATTTTTAGTTTCCCATAAAGTCCTTAAGTAGTTCTGCAGAGTATTCCAGAAGCTAACATATAGATTTTGGTATGGTAATCAAAGTCTAATTCAAGTTTATCAGGTGCAGCTTAGATCACCAATATAGAAGTTTTGGGAAAAGTTTCATGAGATCGAAGCAGACATTAGATGGTTGGTGAACGTACCATATACATATGCATTTAAACAGTTTGGGGAACAATTTGCAACCCAAAGATTTAGTGTAGGTATTCGAGATGGTAAAACCCAGAGGAATCTGCAACTCAGAGTATCAAAAAGTTTTAAGAAGCTTTGCTCCATGCTTTAGATATTGAAGCTGTCATAAATATGTCTATACCTATAAAGTTAGAGCAGTCTTTTCGAAGCGAGATAAGCAAGAATGCCTAACTCATATGGTAGTCATTTTCAGTCAGTTTCTGACTGAGATAAAGAAGGTGTTAGAAGTTACTACAGGGAAAACTAATGCCAAGTCTACCAGTGCGAATTTTTTCCGATGTCAGCATAGAGGGGCGAATTCTGGACAGTATCTGTCTAAGAATTTTGTAAAGATGGATGCAGTTTACTCATATAGGGTACCATCAACAACGAAAATATTAGTATCACATTTGACACTGATGCTGCTGCATAGATCGCTAAATCTAAAAAAACGGTCACGGATGAGTCAATAACGGTACAGTGCTGTATGCAGTACAGTAAGACAGTATGGATTCATGTTTGATTCAAGGTATGAAGACTTGATGTTTCTGAATGAAGAATTTGAAGTGACAAGACCCACCAGTGCTTCATCTTAGGAAAATCCTGGTTGGAATCTTTATAGTGTTCTATAAAGTTAAGACTGATTATTTTCTTTAAAATCTGGAAAAAAACAGTTATTAAGTGACTGTCGTTCAATGAATCTCAACTAATGTCTTTGAAAAGTCTTAATTACATTCACACAAAGATTGACCGCCCAGCCTTGACATTATCAAAGTCAAGGTTACGAGCAAACTTAAAAATTTCCAGCCTTTCGATCCCTGGGTCACAAAATATGGTTCGCAAGTAAGAAATAAAGATAAATAGTAACAATATTTCTTGAAAGTAGTTTTAGTACATTTTCTTAATATTTTCCTCTCAGGTATCAGCCCAGAAATTAAAATAAATACTGAACAATTTTATGGACTATAATTACATCTTGTGAAAATGGTTCCTTTATCTCGATTTTTTGCGAACTATCGGATAACTTGATTTCATCAAGTGATTGCTTTCATCTTATAATCGTTTTAAACTGTTGCAATTAAGACTTACGTATGAGAAAATTTCCTGGAAATTTGTCAAAAATTCCTAATCTCATTTATTGAAGTAAAATGTGATGAAATCACAGATTATTTTAAAACTTTATACTTTTTTAAGCTCATTTTGCCATAAAGATTATACATCATAAATGCCGCTAATCGCGATGACATTGTACCAAAATATCACGTACACACATTGACTACTTTTATATTATTAATTCTCCATTATAGCAAAAATATAACTTTAAGGATTTCTTATTTAAAATGTAATTTAAAGGACTTTGACTGATATAGGGACTTTAGGGAAAGATAAAATCGAAATTCATTTAGAAAATTTTATAGAAAATTTCTGTCGTTGGATTTACATTAAACATTATGTTTCGAATACTCTCTTCAAGGTGGCACTCTTTTACACGCAAGACAATATATATCATATATATTGTTTCTGGTCGGGAACCTGCATCCTACAATAGAATGTCCTCTCGAACGCTTATTATGCACCTGATACATAACAGTAAATTTGTAAGACCGAACTTTAGGATTTTCGGGGAAACTACCACACAGAGGTACCGAATCTGGAGTCATTAAGTGTCATTGATGTCCTCCCGTGACTCCTAAGTTAGAATGTCACGATACATTTTTCAGGTAACCAAGCGTTTGCGGACATATATTCATAGGAACTTTTCTTCATAAAATGACTCCAGGAAGCACATCTTAGTTTGCATTACATGTATTCTAAATCTCCTTCCTCATCTGCGCATATTTCTTAATCATCTGCAAATCGAGGATATATATATGTCATAATTATATAGAAATTCAGTCATATAGCTAAACGCAGGCACAAAAAATTTGGCTTCGTATTTAAAAAATTGCGTAGGACGTCATACAGACCACATTAATGACGTCATGAAAAATCTATTTATGCCATTTAGCTGTACGTCCTTTTAGATTATTATATTTTACTTAATGACGAAGTTCACCCCTATTTTTGACAAGTTTACCTTTGTCCGCCACCTTGATGGTAACGCTCTAGGCAGACGCCTCTCGGGAATTTGCTTAAATATATCACAATCTTGTATGCAGTCACTTCCACTGGCTCCTGCCTAGAAACATGATCTAGTTCAGGAATTAAACTTAAAACGATACATCTGTCCATTTTCAGGATGATGAGCAAAATCCCGCTCTATCTCTCCTACTACTATTCATACAAATAACTAGTTGAAGCGTGACTAGATAGATGTTACATTACTGCTTTTGAAGAGGGATTTTACAAAAAAAAATTAAGACTATATAATCAACAAAAATAAGTCTTATTTGTCAGATCTCGCCTGGATATCATACAAATACAGTATATAAGAGAGTTTTTTTAGAATGTTGTCATTACATTTAAAATGTTTTATTTTAGAAGCAAAAAAAACATTTATAAACGGTCTTCGAACAGAGTTGGATTGGTCCCCTAAAAGTCAGTGAGTTCGACACTAAATCGAGAAACAAATTACGTCCAGGAACTTAAAATAAAGTAATTTCTGTGAGTTTAGACGGAAGATCAACTATTTTTACCACAAGAGGTCAATATATATCTACTATGTGTCCAAAGCCATTGAGAACTGCGCCCTCTAAAGCACGAAATCGCCCTCCCCTATATTTAAAAGATGAATTTTAATTTTAACGGATCTTCTATTCTGAAGAAACTCGGTATGCCGTTGGGTATTTATTATTGAATAGCCACATTTTGACAAACCCAATGGGATTTCAACCTGGGATTTGTCAGTTTACCAGAGAATTTTCTTTAGCAAGAAAATTTCTCAACATTTTGCTATCAGATCTGGACGATATATCCTCCAAATCATTCCAGATAAATCAAAATTAGTTACAACCCGTTTAAAACATAATAAATTGTAAGCTATTAAGTATATTTTCGGAAAAACAATATTATAAACGTAGGCATTTCATCATAAATATAAAGTTCCCGTTACTGAAATGTTTTGTGGTTTTTTAAAATACGTATAATATGAGTATTCTCTGATGTTTTTAAGGAAATAGCCGCTAAATATACAATGACATTTATATGCTTATCTTACCAAATATAAACGGTGTTTTATTATTTTCGTTTTTTTATCAATGAAGGTACTTATAAATAGACTTTTGGCAAAAAAATGCAATAGTAAATCAGAAACTGCTAGACCTTGCTAAATAGAATTTACGATAACACGTGGTGCTATGATTTTGAATTTATTTATAAAGTGCCGGAACAAAATTATTATAACGTAGGCAGTGTGTTTCCAAAATACATGGTATCAGCGCATTTTATATACATGAGAAGAATTTGGTATGAGTAATGCAAGGGTGTATCTTCAGCATTTTGATTAAATGTCTTTGCTGCGGTGGGCAAACAAAACAAAACTTGGGTGGGCAACTGCACCATGGGAGTCCCCCCATCCTATTTCCTGTCAAGGTTTAAACGAAAATGTTACAGAATATAAAATTTCAAATGAAACACCCTTTATATTTTTGAATTTCTGGGGCAATTCATAATATAACTGTATGTACTGTATAAAAGTACAAACAAAAAAATTTTGGAAATAGTTCAAAAAATCCCATTCTTTGGACTAAAAACATACTTACGTATTCGAATATAGAATATCTTTTAGTACTCAAGGAATAGAAAATATCACTATTTTGTTTACGTAGAACATCGTCTTTGACAGGTAGACAAAATGCGGTACATATTCCAAAATTTGCTATTAATATATATAATATTAGCAATGGAATAAGTTGATAAAACTATTTCGCAAATTAGCCATGAATCTGACAAAAAAAAACAAAAATATGGTTACAATTCATATCAGTTAGATCTTATAACGCTACATGTTATATCGCTAATTCAATTTTAACTTTTTAAAAATCTTTATTTTGAAAAACCTAAGTTGCAAAAATTAATAGTTACTTGAACTGAATACAAGAAAAGTTAATGTTAATACATTACAATAATGTTGTGTTATAGTTTCATTTAACATACATATCTCCGTTATTTGTTATAAAATCTAATACCTACTATTTTTTGTAATGTTCGAGCATAACCTACAGGATATCAGCAAAACAAATAGCTGTCATAATATTTACAGTAATATTACTAAATAAGTAGATTACATAAAGTCAAATTTTGAATAAATATACTCATTTTAAAATATAAAATGAGATTTATTCAAAACTGTATAAATAATCCATTGAACTGAACAGTGAATACAAACTTAGAACAATGAAATAATCGCATTCAAAACATCCCACATCTAAATAATTCGTTGCCCCTAATTTCAAGCAACCAGGCTTGCGCAAATTCGCCTTAAATGCAATATTCACAAGCGTTATAAACCACCTTTACAAATTGAAATTTAGTTTTCTGTATACAAGTCAAAAAAAAAAAATTTACATATTTTTGCTAATATTTATTATTTAAATAAATGATTTGTACAAATTTGCTGTTAAAAATGAACTACTACTGAAACGATGGCATTGGCGTTATGCTGTTGAATTTTATGTCTCAAAATATCTTCAATTTTGCTTTATTGACTGATGTAATAAATATACAGTTGGGTGCATTTTGACTGGTACTACCCCTCTAAAATGTTTATTAGTTGATCAATTTTAATTATAAGGTAAGTAAATATCTATTTCAAACACATATTTGAGGATTTTAATGTGGGCTAACCAATTTTTTTTATTAACTGCCAATGTATTTTTTATTTAAAATTCGAATAAACGGATGTACCCGAAGTTATTTTAAAAGGATACTAATTTTTTTAAAATAAAATGTCAATAATAAGACAAATTCATTTGGTAATTTTATAATAAAATGTTGTATTTTTTCCAGATAAAAACAGCATTGTAAAAATTGAATCAAAAAGACGTAGAAACAAATATTTGAGCATAATTCAGTGACATAAAATTGGTATATTATAAATAAAACAAAAAAATATATAACCGACTTCCACCTATATCTCAAAAATTGAAAATAATTAACACAAAATACAACTCTAGCAAATAAATAACCCATTCAATGTTGTTAGGTACCTACCCAGAAAGTAACAAATGTAAACATTAAAAGGTGATCATTCTATACAAATTAATTACCTACCAATCTAGTATATTTTTGAAGTCGGTGGCAAGCAAATCTAAAATACTGCATTGCGTACTTATCTACTACTTCATCAAACTTGATTGTTGCTTAGCACCGACTTCAAAAATATATTAGATTGGTAGGTAATTAATTTGTACAGAATGAGCACCTTTTAATGCTTACATTTTTTACTCTCTGGGTAGGACCCTAACAACATTAAATGTGTCATTTATTTGCTAGAGTTGTATTTTGTTATAATTATTTTCAGCTTTTTATTTATAGGTGGAAGTCAGTTATATTTTTATTAAAAATGTTTTATTTTCAACTTTTTAGTTTTCTTCAACTCGGGTAGTTTTTATTCTGTATGCATAACCTTAACAGACAGGACCAGGTAACATCGAGAGCCCCAACATTACAAAATGATACATTTTCATTTAAATTGACAGATAAAAGTTTACGAACAAAATGTACTAGTACGCGTTGACTTAATAAGGCCAAAATATATTTATGCCTTATGGACCACGCCATGTAACCTTTTTTTCAACTTTTTTGACAACCCTGTATAAGTATAGATAATTCCACTTCACCCTATGTTCCAACCATCCTGTACATACGACTGCCTACGGACAACCACAAATTTGTTATAGGAGTAGAATCCATCGCATATTTAGGGAGTCAAATCCGTCCTATATTTCAACCATCGTATATAACTCCTTGTGGGCTATCATATAAATTATTTCATTTTTAACATTTTGTATTATCACCCTGTATCACCTTAATTCTTCTCCACAGTATCTTCTTATGGACCATGAAATAAATTTTATATCACACTGTATAAATATAATTCAACTCCAGCACATATTTCAACCATCCTGTATATGATTTGTTTATGGCGACATCATATAACAGTTTTTTAATCACCCTATATAATTCGAATTGCACATTTTTTTAAATATTTTTAGACCACCAAACGTCCACTTCACACTGTATTCCAACCATCCTGTATATACAGCTGCCTAGTCCGTCCTAGATTTCAATCTTCATATAAATGCAACTCCTATTACTTTACTTTGTGATTTTGTTTGCTATAACTAAACACCCTGTCTATAAACGTATGAAATAGCAGTTTAAAGTTTGACATGTGTTGTCACTGAATTTTCTATTAGGCCGGGAGAATGTGACAACCAAAAGCACCTTCTTCGCAAAATGGAAAAATTTGCATTTAAATAGGTATTTGCCTGGTATACAAACAAAACGAGCTTGGTACTCATTGATTTAAGGAGCCAAAAATTCTATGCTTTACTACCTATATGCTTGAGATGTACATAGAAAATTTTCAAATCAGCAATTAAAACTTCCAGTGCCTAAAATTACCGCACTATTACGTTGGAATTAAAATATTTATGAGGAAATGTCCGTTATATCATTTCGATGAAATTTTTGATAAGAAATTTGGAATTTTCGGCGATTTTCTGCAAAACTGCAAGTCGCAGAAAAGTATATGAGACCACCTAGGAATCTTCCTTAATAGATTACACTTAAAAAACTATACACATCCATGCACATATGTGTTCATTCACAAATTTCATCACTTTACCAATATAATTCTTTACCCAAATTTGAAGTTTCATTAATCCGAATATAAACTCTATTAAATAAGACCATATTATTCATTCAAAACAGTTCACAACAGGAGGGGAAATCAGGTAACATTCAAACAAAAAAAAAACAACGAATTCATAACTTGGTCCTTTTTGGAAGTCGGTTAAAAATTAGTCAATTTTTAACAAACTGCAAGAAGTTTGTGTGAAGTAATGCCAACGTTTTGACGGAAGGTCGTGAGTTCGAATCCCAACAACGTAACTTTTTTATTTCTGTTTGTGTATAATAAAATATTATCATATTTGAAATTATTAATTCATTTTAAAGCGAATTAAATAAAATACTTACTATTGAGAATTTGCCATCACCAGAGAATGCCTTAAAATATGCATTCATTATAAGTCGGTAGGTATATAATTATCTATTGGCTACTTCATTGTTACAAAATTTTGTACAGAGGCATTTCAAATAATTAAGAATATATCGATATAGTCAGATTTTATGCAAAAAAATCCCTAACCTACTTTTTAACATTTTAGGTTAGGGAATTTTATCTAGTTAAAAACTACTTTACTATATCATTTGTAACAAAAAATGGTAGTACAAATTGAAATCGGGACAAAATAGTCCCGAACTAACAAGCTTTTTACTAAAGCTCAGTCTTATAAATTGTTCAGCAAAGAAGTTGTTTTGTTTCCATTATCTATAGTGTATTTTTAAAGTAGACTCAACAGACGTTGTATAACTTCTTACGTAAATATCGATATAATAAAAGATTATGTTTTGTCTTTACGCTTTTACAATTGAAGATCGCATTAATTACTTCTGTCTCCTTAATTTAACCTTCTGTGTACTTCGTAATATATTGATAGCGTTGTTTATAATTATAACTAAAGACATTCTTGTCATGTGAATGAAATACACCTATTTTTCATGTGAACGAAACGCACTCCCGTATACTGACCCAACGTATTCGGAAAATATTTTAATTTATGAAGTGAAAGTATATATGAAATTATTTTAAACCATCTACCTATAAACAGTGATATAACAGATTTATCGCGCCAAATATACGCACTATAAATACTGCCCTAGGTATTCAAGGACACCACGATTGTACAAATAACTACGTATAAAAATGTCAGAACTTACCACCATGCTCATATCCATATGATTATTGTGTCGCGTCTGTCTAGGAAAACAAATATCACTTTTCCGAAAACTGGAACTAAAAGATTTTTTAAGCTAGCAAAGTGTTTTTGGGAGAATCGCGACGAACCATATCACTTTGTTTATTAGTTTATCAGAGGGTCGTCGATAAAGGTTGAGCCAAACACTGATTACACAAGCTTATCACCGGTTTTGAAACGGATTATTAACTACGCTAGGACGTGTGGAGAAACTTAAAATTCATCACAACGCTGAATGTCTAGTTGCCTAAAATAAATCACGGTCGAACGGAAAATAATAAAAAATGGGACAGCACAATGTCAGAAATGATGTTTAGACGACTGAAAAACGACTGGCTATTTCAGCGAAAGAAACAAAAATTCACACATTTGCTCAGAGATATTTTACGCGAACGCTAACCTCTTCTAAAGTTAGATTATTATCTGACACATATTTGTTGATAAACGAATTTGAAATATTATTCGGGACATTGCTGGCATCCGTGGGATTTAAAGATCCTATATTTTTGCGACTGTTGCTGTGACAAATTACGCACTGAAAGTTCATGGTTATTTATTTCTACAAATACAATTGAGGTAAAAGAAGTTAGCTTTCTATGTCAAAGTTCACTCTCAAACTTCTTTATCTATAGTTTTTATTTGAAAGGATTTCTTACTTATCGGCAACCAAGAACGACTGAATTCGTTTTCATTTAACAAATTTAACGCAGACTCTTTGAGGTATATATTTGAATTTTGAAACTGAATTTTATTACCAAGCTCCCAAGAAAGTTCACAATTTTTGGACTTTTCATACTGCGATTTTGATGTAATTTTTGTGTTCGTTTATTCGAAGATTTAGAGGTCTTGAGGTTTCTCCAATATAGAATTTATAACAGTCACAAGGAATTTTAGAAATGCATTATGTTGGTTTCGTTTTTCATACAAAATGTTAGTTGTTCCATTATTGTATCAATGATGACAGGAATATTATTGTATAGATTTATAAAAAACTACTACTTTGAAGGTATGTTGGTGTTGTATGTGTGATAATTTCTATAAATTCTATTTTACGAATACATAATCCGACTTGATTCCGTAAGTTTTTCTATAACGTTTTTCAGGAAATCGAACCATGGTCAAGATGTCATAAAACGACATTGTTCGTACAGGGTCTTTGTAACAGTTTGTATTTTGATTCATTTGAAGTCAGTTAATACATCTTCCGATAACGTAAAACATACTATCTAGCTCAGGTCATTTACGGAGAAAAAAACATGACTAAGTGACATAAAATTCAACATTTTTTATCTATAAGTTTTTGTTTTTTTTACACACAACCTAAAAAAATCGGTAACAATTTAGTTTTTTTTACTTTTTACACAAAATCAACCTATGAAACCGTGTTTGCTACTTTGGGCAATGTTAAAGGGAAATGAAAAACCTACAAAATGAGCTATTATACGCTCAATTTCGTTCATTGGTTTCTTAAATAATGAAATCTTTACCGGAAATTCCAAAATAAATAAATAAATAAATAATGGCTTATACAGTGTGTCCGGTTATGGACTAGCGATAATCTAAATACATGTAAAGCAACTATTTTAATACACAAATTCACTATATACTAGGGCTCAATACCTCACCCTGCCATATGACAGTCATTTTATTTTTTTTGATGAACGTGTGAACAAAAACGTTCATATCTCTTAAAGTTTTGGTCTTACTGAGATAAAAATAGGCTTATTCGACGGACAATAAAACTGTCTATCAACAACATTTCAAAACAAAGTGTTAACGTTTTCTTAACTTTTGAGAAAAGATGAAATGCAAAGAAAAGGGTCAAAAAATATGCAAATCAACAAATTATTGCAAATCAATGCAAAAGTAGTCCCGATTACCTCTCATTTTTTTTCACTAAATCGAAAGTTTTTGAGTTAAGCTACAATACAACATTAATTTCATAACTGTATGTTTATTACTTTAGGAGTTATTGTTGTGTGAACATAGCGTATGCGCAAGCACAAAATACCTTTATTAAGTGACATCTGACATTAGCTGCGTGTTGTCCGAGAAAAGGCTAGCAATGCTATTCGCGACTAGCAGGAGTAAGCGAAATGGAACATATTGACTCTACCTGCAAAGAACTTACAGGATAAAGACTAGTTACGTTAGTTGTACCCTGCCCTGCCTTGTGATCCCTACTTTTACTTACCGTTCGTGCTGTTTACGTTCTGTATTAGTGGTTATTTTGTGATATGAATATGGCAAATCGTCAGTATTGAATGCAACTTATTGCTGACATACACTTCGTTTATGGTTTCAGCAAGTAATAAGACTTTAATGTGGTTTTAATGTTTACCTACCTGTTTAAAGTCCCGACAAAGGTCTTTTGGGCTTGCGCATACGCTATGTTCAAACAACAATAACTCCTAAAGTAATAAACATACAGTTGTGAATTTAATGTGGTATTGTAGCTTAACTCAAAAAATTTCGATTTAGTGTAAAAAAATTAAAGGTTATCGGGACTACTTTTGCACTGATTTGCAATAGTTTGTTGATTTGCATAATTTTTTTACCCTTTTTTTGCATTTTATCTTTTTTTTTCAAAAGTTAAGAAAACGTTAACACTTTGTTTTGAAATGTTGTTGATAGACAGTTTTATTGTCGTCGAATAAGCCTATTTTTATCTCAGTAAGACCAAAACTTTAAGAGATATGAACGTTTTTGTTCACACGTTCATCAAAAAAACAACATGGCTGCCATATGGCGGGGTGGGGTATTGAGCCCTAGTATATAGTGTAATTGTGTATTAAAATAGTTGCTTTACATGTATTTAGATTATCGCTAGTTCATAACCGGACACACTGTATATTTTTTAATTTATAGCTGAAACATTCTTATTAACTGAAAAGATAGACCTTCTCATACCCAATTCATGTTCTAATACTAATACTGTAGCTCCGGTGTTATTTTGCAAAATTTCAGTCAATCCTATCGAAGACATATTTTTGAGTAGCCATATTACCTCAACGGATGACCCTATCATTATGAATAAACCACCGATTGAAAGTAGAAGAGTTGATCTCGAGACCTCTCATCTCAGTTTTTAAAATTTAAATTATAAATACATATAAATACTGACAATATTTGGTCATTTCCTATAATTTTTCTGGACGAGTCCATTCGAAAAAATGCTAAGGGGTAGTACCTGTGTAACTGCATCCTTAAAATAAATAATCTTGCAAATTTTAATTTTAAGCAGATACATATTTATATTTCTAGCTTAATATGGATTTACATAATAAATTTTGCAAAATGGAATACCTAAGCTCCATTTAGATAGACACTGATGATAATGATGAAGCAATAATTTTTAAATGATGCTATTTTAAGCACTTAAATAAATAATGAAATTTGTTTACACTTTCAGTACATTTTATATTTTATTATTACATAGAAATGAAACACTGATACAAATTGATAATTGTTAATATTAGAAAAAAAGTTTTCTTCAATTAGTTAACAACGCATTTTTTATGTTCTTCAATTCAGATTCCTGTTAAGAAATTTTTTATTAATATTTAATAAACACTAATTAATGACAAGCCAAATTTCTTTAGATATATATGTTTTGATCTTTTATTGAAACATTTACAAATGAAAAAATCGCTTGCAACTGCCTTCACATTTTGCATATTATGATTGCTCCGTTATTATCATTTGTGGCTAAATGAAGTTTAGGTACTCTATTTTGCTAAATTTATTACATAAATCCATATTATCCAAGAAATATAAATATGTATCTGCTTAAAATTTCAAATTTGCAATGAAATTATTTTTTATAAGGAAATTATAGTTATATTATGTACTACCCGTTAGTAATTTTTCGAATGGACTCGTCAGACAAATTGATACGGAATGGCCAAATATTTTCAATACTTATATGTATTTTAACTTTAAATTTTGAAAAAGTGAGATGAGGGGTCTCGAGATCAGCTCTTCTGCTTTTATTCACAATGATTGACTCTATCATGAGGTAATATGACCTTTCAAAAAGATATGTCTTCCATAGGATTGACTGAAATTTTGCAAAAACTACCGGGGCTACAGTATTGATTTTTAGAACACGATTTGTGTATGAGAAATATCTATCGCTTCAGTTAATAAGAATGTTTTATCTAGAAAATAAAAACATATATAAGCGATTATTTATTTATTTGGAATTTTGGACAAAGATTCCATTATCTAAGAAACCAATTAACGAAGTTGAGCTTATAGTAGCTCATTTTGTAGGTTTTTCATTTCTCTTTAGCATTGCCCATAGTAACAAACAAGGTTTCATAGGTTGGCACCGACTTCAAAAATATACTAGATAGGTAGGTAACTATTTTGTACAGAATGAGCAACTTTTACTGATTACATTTTTTACTTTGTGTATAGGTACCTAACAACATTGAATGTTTTATTTATTGTCCAAGTTTGTATTTTGTTATAATTATTTTCAACTTTTAATTATACTTGGGAGTCAGTTATATATATTTAAAAAAAAGTTTTTTATTTATAAAATTTTCGAGGTTGTCAATTAAATATGTAATTTGTAGTTAGTGAATTAAACTGTAAAATGCAACGATATTTGGATTTCCAAAGAACACGTAGTTATAATCTATTTTCAATCATTCGCAACAATATATAGACATTTGAACTGAAAAATTATCCAACTGAATACTTGTGTGCAGACAAAAAATAAGGCAGGCATGCCAGATTGATGGATAGACTGCCAAAAATACACTTTAAGGTTTATCATGTTTTTATTTCATCTGAATTTAATAAAAACTTCAAAACACATGTAACATCTCAAACAGAATTTACTTAGGAGTCCTTATTGGATGGATAGGGTGATTGATTTTTGAAAGGTCTGGAGGATTTTTAGCAAATTCCGCCAATTCTTTCATACCTTGTTCTGCTATTTGCCAGAGTTGCACATTTTCCTTCTTATACCTAGAGTACCATTCTTGTACGGCAGGATATGCACTTATGTCAAAGTTCGATTGCTTCTAAACACATGGTTGCTGTTACAAACTGGAAATCGGCTATAGTTACGTAATCTGTAAATATATAGTTCATATACTACATAGCCATTTTAATTATCTTGAAAACGATATCACGTATCGCTATGAAAAAGGCATTGAAAATAACAAATTTTAAACAGGATTGTCAAAGGACCACGCACGTTTCTTATGGAAAATGGTGTCCGGCCAATTTTATTGAAACTTTTCAAAATAATATTTCTCAACCGGCTGATCAAAAATCTCAATGGGCCCCCAACGCCCCAAAACCACCCTTAAGGATGGGAGAAACGCTTAACAGCTTATATTGATGGATTGCCTAACCGAAATATTTTACTAGTGTGGTGGAATCTATAACTACCCAACCCAATATTATGCTCGAGGTTTTCATTCTCTACCACTCGCCCTAACTCTCCCCCCTCCCTTCAAGATCTTGTATAATAATTGTTTAGAAATCTGTGAGATAAAATACATCATAAAGAGTTTTCGTAACCCATAAGACCTCGGTGAAACTATAATGCTCAGGCATCAGTAAGGGGTGGTATTGTTAAAAAGATTGGGGGGTTACTTGTGCTCACTTATGCTTGTATACATGCAAGAGGCAAACGGATGGACTTAAAATAATCGGTAAAATGGTAACAATTCTGTACTTCGCGGCCTTTTGTAGAAGGTAGTGTTGCAAAATGGGGGCGTAATACTTATCGGGGCATAGAAGAGGCATGCAAGATGATGTAAGACACTAAAGTAGACTAGTAAAGAACTGAATAAGCTATGTAGCTCGGTTTGTATGTTGGTGAGTTTGGAGGGGAGGGGGGAGAGTGAGAGGGAGAGGTACAGAATGAAATCCTCGAGCATAATATTAGGTTGGGTAGTTATAGATTCCACTAGTACAATATTTCGGCTAGGCAATCCGTCAATATAATCTGTTACGCGTTTCTCCCTATCCTTAAGGGCGTTGGGGGTGGTTTTAGAGCTTTGGGTCTATTGAGACTTTTGACCAGCCTGTTGAGAACTATTATTTTCGGCAAAGTTTCAATAAAATTGCCGGAACCCATTTTCCATAAGAAACGTGCGTTATTTGGCTAAAAAATTGTATAAGGTAGTAAGGGTTTTTTGAAAACTAGTTTTAGTAATATCTTTTCTTACCTCCTGCAGTGCCCAGTATGTATTAAAAGTACGCCCAAAGATGTCCTTTCATAGTCAAAAAATATTGGTAGTACCTGGAAAATAAAAAATATATATTTTATAGAATATGGTTTAAACCAAAATTTTTATGTTCTTAGTAATTCAATTACCTACGGAATTAGGAATACCTACTAGCAATAGCCCAGTTGTCAAAATTCGACTGTAGTTGTAGTGTAGTCATTTTTGTGAGATGAGAAATAAACTTCTAAAGAGGTCATGAAATTATTTTTTATTTTTGTATATTACTGTAGGTATATATTTATTTCTATATAAATATGTCCTATACATTACATAGTCAAAAAATCGGCGGATTGGTAGTACCTGGAAAATTGTATCAAAAATATATATTTTATGACAGTTGATTCAATATTTTCTATATGTAAATTACAACATGCCTACATTTTGGTGTAAAAAAACGGCCTGCCATTTGACTTATGACCTTTTCAAATTGGGAGGTAGAGATCTTGGTGTTAGTTTTAACGTGTGTGAGAAAATTTATAATTTAAAACTCTGGTTTTACTTTAGAAAGTTTATGAATACGGTGCTTTAGTTTGGCACCCTTAGTAGTAATTCCGATTTTTGAAATTTATAGCTTTTAAAATTGACGGTTCATATCCTCCCTTAGGTTTTCCTCAATCTTATTGAAGAGATTCTCGCTTCTTATATCGGAGGAGAGTTCACTCAGTTGTCTTTCTAAATAACTTGTTTAGAAACAAAAGAGATTGCATTGACATTTTACATCAATTACCTCTGCATGTTTCTCGACCTAACTCGCGTACTGATAATAAATTTTATTTACCAAAACCAAGGACTAATTTTTACTCTCTATTTTATGTTGTAACTCCCTAAAATTATACATTTTAAATTCCTCCATAAGTGTAATAAAAAAAGCAATTACCTTTTCTATTAATCTGATGTATAATGTTTAGTAACGAATTTTCTTTATTTTTTATATTTCTATGTTTGTCCCTGTCCTATAATTGGTGTTTGTACTGTTGGATAGTGTAATAATAAATACAATAAAAATAAAATAATTACAACTCTAACATAAAATAATTACTCATTGGTTTGACCATACACTATGTTGTCGTAGAGTGATTTGAAGTTTATGACTTTTATATCGTTGTTAGGTTACCACCTTTTAGGGCAGCTTTGTAAGAATTCAAAGCAAAAATATAATTTACTCTAGCACCAATATACTTAACTTAATGCCATTTCTCTAGATTTGTTTATTTTAAGTAATAGATAGTCACCTTATATTAAAAGGCATGACTGAAAGATTGGACCATGTAAAATAAAATAACTATAAAATACCCACATTGTCAGAAAATAACTGACTGGTAGATTACGTACCTAAAAGAATATTTAAATATTCTGCCCTTAAATATATATATATATATATATATATATATATATATATATATATATATATAGTATAGTTATAATTTTCAATAAGATTGTTAAATCAGGTTTTTTGATTTGAGACTGAAGAATCCAAAAGTTTTAAAGTATATGTAAGTGAGTGATTGAAAATTCAAGAATCTAACTCAAAAGTTAGTATGAAGTACTTTACAAATAATTAGAATACATAAGTAGACATTAATAAACCTTAATCACAATATATTTGAAGATTTTCTGTTTTATATCCAATATATAAAGAAATGTGAAGTACCTATTGCTAATTAATATTAAATGCAGACCTATTTTTGTTGAAGTATTTTTTTCATTGTAAATGGAAATTGAAATCTTGAGAAGAACACTTTTCTGACTGTATTGAAAACTTTTAACCTAACGAATAAAAAAATCAGGAAATGTCAAACTTAGAATTAAATTCGCTACTACGACGATGACCATGATTACCAGGTTTGCCAGATCTAACTATTTATCTTGAATCTTATGATCTGTGCATAATTTCACGATTTTTGCATCTTAGTTAAATTAGCTAAAGTATATCAAATGATATCCAGTAAAAATAAAAAGAAACAAAACGAAATGTATAAGGAGTGATATCCAGTACGTATCTAGTAAAAATAGAAAGAAACAAAACGAAAAGTATAAGGTTAAAATTAATAAAATATCAGAAATAAATTGATCAGTTGCAATTCTGATTATAGTTGACCATATTTACTGCTGTTTTAATAGTTAACTATGTAAAAAACTTTAGGGAAGGATCAACTTTTGTTAGTTTTAGGATTTAATTTAGTTTTTCTTTCATATTCGAGTCATTCCATCTTTACGTTACAAGCAATCTGGTGGCACTGTTATATATTTGGCATTGACAATATGGACTCATATAATGAATCTTTTATTTCATTTTATTTTACGACTGCACTCATATAATAATTGAATTCTAGCTTTCTGCTCTAAGGCGTCCCAATAGTTACTAAAAAAATAGAGAGGACTGGTTGAGGGACAGAGGGGAAAATGGTACCGAAATGTTCTGCCTTTGCCTATTTTTATATAGATTAATCACCGAATCATTATTTATGGCAATAATTAAATACTTACCGCATATTCCAAAATATTTTTATAGTAAGTGGATAAATTAAAACAAAGCCTGTGGTTTACAATGGCTCGCGCTTGGGGATCCGTGGGGTACAGTTTGTCATCTTTTGGATATTTTTCTGCTAAATACTGAAGAATAGCATTGCTAAAAAAAAAAAATAAAAATAAGTTACACAGGTCGTGGAAAAATTAATTATATAATATTCAACATAGAGTTTTTTCAATATTCAGGGGATCAAATATATTTGACAAACTTCGATATAAAACTTAGGAAATTTGTTCTCTCGCTATGTAAAAGTTCTTTTTCAAACTTAACTGGAAAATCAGTCAGTTTTGGGTTACACTGTATATGAAATAATATTCTTTCGATTTGCCCAAATGTCTTCCCTTTGTTATTTTCGATGGTGTTTATTTAAACAGGTGAACTAAATAACAATTTTTGTAAAATATTGGCTTGTATGGTAGGCAACCAAAATTACGTTGTACTAATCCGAATAGTGTATTGCCTATCCATACATGCCAAAAAATTATTTCACAAATTACAGAGCACTAATTTAAAATATGAGTTTGATATTTACTATTGCATTTTCTCGTTTTATAAACAGTTACGAAAAATAAAAAAATAAATAAATAAATAAATAAATAAAATGTATAAAAAACTCAATTTAATATCCATTTCCCCGAACGTAGTTTTTAAGAAGTAAATAATTAATTTTATAAAATGTTTTTAGAGAAATTTCTTAATATGTAATATTTTTCAATATTCTTTTATGTGATTATTTTAAAGACCTGATGTTGCCTTTTTATATATCATGTTTGCAAAAATGCTTTTGACTTCTCGTAATAGAACACGAACGATATAAAATCAAAGGAAGCGTACTTTCGTACTTTAAAGTTAGGAATCGCGAGTGTAGCAATATAGAGATCAAAGTATGTTGACAGTAAGACAACACAATTATGATAATTCGGAGGCGTTCTTAAACGGAATGTAGCAAAATCTTTACTTTCATTCCAGAGACGATGAAATGCATTTAACTCGTCAATTTATGTTCGTATAATTTAAAGTGCTTAAATATTTTCCCTTTAAATTAGTTTTAATCGTGTAGGAGGATTTGAGTTTATAGCTGCTGTTTGTTTACGTAAATAAATGTCTACAGAATTATACATTAGCTATAACGAGGATGAGTTTTTGAACTTAATGCAAACGAGAAATGTTACTTTTTCGGAAATTTCTGTATTCAGTAAAGGCTTTGTGCGGGCTGTTGTGAAGTTGCCATCTTCATGTAAAGTAAATAATTACATGAGTAAAAAAAATTGAATAGGTATACAGGGTGAGTTTTTTTTGATGATTAGTATGGGGATCTCGAAAACTAGCGGAGATAGAGCAATGGTTAAATTGGGAAAGATTTTCAATTTTACTGGTCCAATTTAATGACACTTTCGGATTTTTGTAAAAAGTCATGGCTTAATAGATATTTTGAAAAAAAAAATTCTGTCGATTTAGTCAAATCCCTCTAGCTCCTTTGTTTTTGATTTTATAAAAAAAGTGTATATATCAAAATTGAAGGGAATTGTATCCCGAATATTATTGTCATGTCCTCGTTTGCGTGACAGCTCTCGTTTTCGAGACATGACACAAACTTATCTTTTTTTGAATGGAAACCATAGTTGGCTATGACCTCAAAAAATCGGACATTTTTAGAGCTTGTCAACGATATAATACTCGATATAGTTACTCATAAAAATAACGGAGTTATGGATGCTTTTCTTTCTTATTTTCACTTTTAATGTAGGTAGCTATGAAAAAGATTATTTTCACTTTGACGTTTCCTCATTTGAGAGTAATTCCATTAGTAGTGCTGAACTGACAGTCGATATTGACAAGTTTTCGTGATAAAATGGAATATTGTAACGAAGAAAAACTGAATATGGTGGAATGTTATATCATATGCTATAAAAATTAGTTCGTGCAGCTGACGAATACTTTCATAGATATTTTAATCGTCGTCAACCTGCTCTATGTACATTTAAGAGGCTTTACGATAGTTTACGCAGATATGGATCTGTTACTAAACCATCAAAGGAACGTAATCAAATTAACGAAGAAGCACAAATAAATGTTTTGGCAATGGTAAATCAAAATCCATCTACATCAATTCGTGAGATTGCGGCAGAAGCTGACACATCTCAATGAACTGTAGTTAAGGTACTGAAAGCGTACAAGTTCCACCCGTACAAACTTTCAGTTTCTCAAACTTTGCATGCTGGTTAGGAACATCGACGTATTTTGTTTTGTACATGGTTTAGAGACATGTGCCATTAAAGGTGTTATGGTCAGATGAATCTAGAATTACTAATTGCGGTATGTTCAATAGACAAAATGAGCATATCTGGGCTAAAGAAACCCTTTCCATGTAGAACAAAGACGACCCCAGATAAAATGTTTTTAATGTTTGGTGTGGTATCATAGGGTCTACTATTCTGGGGCCTTTTATCTATGAGGAATCACTTACTGGGGAGCGCAACTTGCATTTCTTTCAATACATTTTTCAAGACATGTTGCATAATTTGAATTTGACTCGTTTAGAAATTGAGTGGTCCCAACATGATGGAGCACCTGCTCATAACTCGTTATTAGTAAGACAATATCTATCCAAACTCTTGGAGAGGAAGAAATGGCCCACGCGAATGGCCAGTCCGGTCTCCCGATTTGGCAGTTATAGACTTCTATTTATGGGGTGTGCTAAAAAACAAAGTATATAAAAGAAAGCAAGGGAGGCAGTATTACAAGCATTGAAGAAATTGATAGGCGGTCTGTGAGGAAAGTGGTAATGTCAATCTTAAAAAGATGCAATTTTTGTCTAAATAACAATGGTGGACTTTTCGAACATAAATTGTAACCATTATTATGTACTTTAATTTCTTAAGTTTTTAGTAAGTACATACTTATTTAGTTTTTTCGTTATATCTGATATACCTAATAAAAAAATCGTTCAATGTTTTTTGGAATAGTTGTTAATAAATAAATCTCTTTCATGGCTAACTACGTTAAAAGTGAAAATGAGAGAGAAAAGCATCCATTACTCCGATATTTTTATGAATAACTATATCGAGTATTATATCGTTGAAAAGCTCTAAAAATGTCCAATTTTTTGAGGTCATAGCCAACTATGGTTTCCATTCAAAAAAGATAAGTTAGTGTCATATCTCGAAAACGAGAGTTGTCACGCAAACGAGGACATGAGAATCATATTCGGGATACAGTTTCCTTCAATTTTGATATTTACATTTTTTTTATAAAATCAAAAACAATGGAGCAAGAGACAGCGTTTCGTTTTTTCAAAATATCTAGTAAGCCATTACTTTTTACAAAAATCCGAAAGTGACATTAAATTGGGACAGTAAAACTAGAAATCTTTCCCAATTTAACCATTGCTCTATCTCCGCTAGTTTCCGAGATCCCCATACTGATCTTCAAAAAAAAAACTCACCCTGTATAATCTTGGTGAAGAACCTTCTTAACGTAGACCCACACATACACATAAGAAAATAGATAAATATGGTAGTCAAAAGCAAACATTTCATTTGTTTCGAGACCTCGTTCCGAACGACACCACACTTCTTTGACCTTGAAATAATTTCTGACTGACTAGACCATGAAATACCGTATCCCAAACTTAAACCGTTTTCAAGATATTGCACATTGTTTTTTTTTATCCCGTTTTTTAATGTTCAAGCACTTTTTTCGAAGTAACACCACAAGTCACGAAATTGCTGTATATTTCCAAACGTTTCGGAGTCTAGGTCAGACTCCGTTGTCAATTACTACGAAACTATGAAAAAAGACACAATTCTAAAATGTAAAATTAAATGTTTGGCAATATCTATTATTTGAGTTCTGACATAACTAAGAGAATTTAATTTGTCAGTATACAACATAGCACATAAACTTTGTAACGTGTAAAAAATTGTAGCCTCTTGACTAGTCTTATGATTTGGTGGATGGAGATTATGTACCTCTAGTACGGTGGACTTGCTGTGGCTAGAGTTGTTTTTTTGTAGGCTCTATGAACCACTTGGTGTTCTGGTAGCACAGTACAATGTCAGTTAAGTTTGATGTCATCCATAAAATACTTTTCTTCTTAAAAATCTGTTAGATTCATTCATATCCTCTAATTCGTAATTTAATTGAAGCCAGTCCTATGCTGTAAAGATTTACGCATGTTTGGTTCATTTGAGTAGGTAGATTTTCTGATTCGAAGAACGCAAACAAACAAGAAGAGAGTGAAGCCGTACTTAGCTGTTGAGCGATTTCTCAAAGCTACTAAAATGGCGTTCCCTTAAGTTAGTTGTTCGATTTTTCTGCATCAGAGAATGATGGCTGATTGGTGGTATTATTTGGTGAGAAATACCATTAGAAAGAGGCGTTGATGGTTGAGATTTCGTTGGATATGATTAGCCCTTCGTTGTAAAGGGTCCTAGGGAGGATTTTCCCTAAGGAAGATTTTTCTATGGAGGGTTTATCCTTCGGTATATTTGAGTTTTGACTTACGGTGAATTTTTCCACGTTTTGAATCCCGTTTTATGGTGGATTCGATTTACGGTAGATTATTCTACGTTTGGAGCTATGTTATAACTAAGAATTTTTAAAGTTAGAATTTTCTATGTTTTGGGACTGTTATTTTCGAGATGGGATTTTGAAGTTATTATTTGGTATGGAACCGATTTAACCGTTTAGATGGAATTCAACTGATGTCCAGTCGGTGATGATTTAGTTGGAGATAATTGGCTTTGAGTTTCCAGGATCAAGTACACACTACAGATAATCATGTCAATATCATAAGAGCTAGTAAATTTCAGAAACGTTTAATAAGGTAAGGTTTTAATTTGTCGACAGATTTTAATCAAATCATCATTTTGATTAGGTGATTATTGTTGAGTCCATTTTTTGTAGATTTCAGGTAGAATTTTTTTTGTAAATATCTAAATTTTCGCTGTGATTTTGAAGTCAGATTTTTAAATATTCCATAATGTCATTTTACTTTTAGCTACATTTATTAGAATGTCCTAGTTTTTTTGAAACAAGCTTCTTATCTCGATTTTTTGTACTATATATTTTCTATTTAATTTTTTTTATTAAACTCTCTGTATTAACATTTTGCATATTTTTTATAAACCTAACCTATCGATTGTGATAGAATTTTTGGAAGCACCACTGAAAATATTGAATACATAATTTTTTAACAGAATCAGATTATTAGCAGTTTGTTCATAAGGAACATAACAATATCACTATAGCCGGTGTGAATTACATCATAACCGCATACTATTTTTTGGTTTTTAAGGTATGTTCACTTAAAGGTTTTCAACCAAATGGAGTCCGGAATAAATTTAATTTTTGTGTTTTACTATCTTTTACCTACGACCATATGTTCCCCGATGAACAGCAGTCGCCTAGCACATGTGAACAAATCAAGCTAGGTTTTATGTTGATTTTTGAGTTTTCCAAATTTAGGATACCAAGTTAGGGTCACAACTTCTAGAGATTATATAATAATAAAGGTCCTTTCAGATTGAAAGAATTTGAAAGGGTGGTCTTCAGATTTGTATGTGGCGCTCCTAGGAGCCACTTTGTTATAAGATAGTGCAATCGCCAAAAATGCGATCAGAGTTTTTTGTTGATTCTTATAAAAAAAAAACAAAATCATAAGGTAAAACCTAGGAAAAACCTTATGAATTAAATTAACAGAATTAAAAATAGCACTCTTATAACTTACAACAGTGAATTCAAGTCTCAAAAACAAACACATTTACGTAAATTAAATCAACTTCTTTCAGGTAAAATATGCTGAAATATTATGTAAATTTTTTTTCAAATAAATAATTAAACGCTTCTGGAACCTCAATTCTAGAAAAGGGCCTTAATTTTGCAATTTGTCCAAACTCTATTCCAACATTTAATATTATCAGTGCCATAGAAAAATCTATACATATCAAAAATAACCTTTCGAAAAATGAATTACATTCAATTAAAGTTTTAAAAAATGACAGAACTATTAAGATTTTATCTGCAGATGCTACAGTTATTTTAAGTAAAATTCGTTATCAATGTTCGAAAGGAAAATACTAAGGAAAAGCTATGGGCTAGTGAGAGAAAACGATGGATACTGTATTAGAAATAACTTTGAATTGGAGCAATTGTACAAGAAATCTAACATAACACATTATGTTAAAACCTAACGCCTTAAATGGACCGAACAGTCGAGAGAATGGAGCCAAAAAGGGTGCTGAAAAGGATTCTCAAGGGCCATTTGCAGAAAGATGCCAATGACAAAAATGTTAATGGTTAATTTCTAATAGGACTGTCGTACGATTTGAAGAAGAAGAAGTGACTTTTATGTACATCTAGAAGGATAAACTCTTACCAGGTGACCATGTTAAGAGAAACTGAACTTACTTTTTCATACTCTCTTTGAGGTGTCATTCCTTTGTATGCAAGACAATATATATAATATATATTGTTTCTGGTTAGGGAACCTTCATCAGTTGCGCTTCCCATAATTGAATGTCCTCTCGAACACTTCTTTATGTATTTGATACATTTCGTTAAATTTGAAGACGCGAGATGTAAGACCGAAAATCCTAGATGTTAGTCTTACATCTCGCGTCTTCAAATTTACTTTTTCATCTTAATTCTTCGTCTTCGTAACTTATTTTTTGCAGTAATATATTCCAAAAATATTTAAGATTGTTTTCGTCAAATATTATTATAATTAAAGACCGGATTATATGCAACATAAAAAGCTTGTTATATGCATGCAAATATGTATGAAAAATGCTTGAAATATGCACGAAAATTGGCAGAATATGCGAAATTAAACTATAAATTTTAGGAATCCCCAAAAAAGAGAAAAGTAATTATTCATTATTTTTTATTCAAAATCAGCATAAAATTAGTAAATTATTTTTTGATAGGAGATAATAGGTACAGTAACATTATATGACATTTAAATTATTTAAAATTTTTGTAAACGTAAGCAATCAAATATTTTTCTAAATTTTCAGTGGTAAGATTGTGTCTACGATCATTTAGAATATTTTTGTAAGTGGAAATGGTTCGCTCCACATCCACTGAGGTAACTTGGCAGAATTTGAACTTAGGTGCTATATTAGCACTGATAGTTTCTGGCAGAAAATTCTGCCGTCCCATTAAAGAAACTATCAATTTCACACAAACTTTGAAAACCTGGGTTATTTTCTTTAAGTTTATGCGGTTATCCCTTTGGCAACTCGGAATTCATTTGGCGTATTTTATTCATTGTTTGGATAGATTCAGTCAATGCCAGACCACGAGTTTCAAGCTTTTTAATACTTTCAGGTATGTAGGAAAAATGAGTGCAAATCATGTTTTTTTTAATTTTAGGATCGTTAAATGCTTCCCTAGACTGATAAACTGCTATTGATTCGGCACTGTCAAAGGCATTTACTTCACCTTTAATAGCCTCAAAATGTTCATTGTAAAACAGCTTCGATCCACGTTCCCCATCGAGTTATAACTGGTTCAGGAGGTAGTGGCAAATTCGGTAATTTTTCTTTATAAATTTTGATACGAGCAGGTGCCTTAAGAAAAACTTTTTTTATAGACGAAATCAGTTCATTTACATTTCCAAATGTGGATCGTACTTCTTCAGCAAGTCGATGTTCTCCATGAGCAAAGCACGTAACATGAATCAAATTGGGATAAAATACTTATAGGGCCTTGGCTGCCTTGATCATATATGCATCTGACAGAAATATCAATACTCTTTCTTCTACAGCTGATTCCGGAAATATTTTTTTAATACCCTCATTTACAAATCTGGCTATCGTAGAATGATTTGTCTTTTCCAATTCTTTACAGGCTACCAAGTAGGAAGAAGAGGGCTCCAGTAGTAATGTACCGACAATTAAATTCGCTATATAATGGCCACAACTGTCTGTAGTTTCGTCAGGTGAAATCCAAATAAAGTTGTCTTTGAGTTCATTTCGTATTTCTTCCGAAATATGTTGACAAATTGTTGGCATATAATTTTAACGCAAAGTAGATTCGTCCGGTACATTTTGATTTAAGCAATACTTACTCTCTTCGAGATGTCATTCCTAGATGTTTGAGGGTAGGATTGTTAATTTTAAGCAGAGGAATATTACTTGCAAGCAATGCTTCACATAAATCCATGCTAAATTGGTTGTTTTGTTTGCATTTAAAGCTAAATGTAGACTCGGTTATAAGTTGTTGTCGTGGACCTTTCTTTTGCAATCCTGCGATGTGAAGACTTGTTTTGATATGTTGGTCCATTTGAAATTTTTTTGTGCACGAAATATTTTTTTCGCAAACACGACAGTATAAAACATTTCCGTCGTATGTAAATGTTCCAGGAAAGTCAGTTATCCACGAAGACACCCTTTTTTTCGGAGGCATGGTACGTATCAAATTTCACACAAATAAATAAAAAAACTAAACTGCAGATCAATGAGCACGCATGTCAAGTATGAACGTAACAATTTATATGCGAAGTAGGTGGAACGACTTTGTAGTAGGCGAGCGCGACGTTCTTCTGTCTCATTTTATTATCGTGATTGTCAAAACAAAAGAGGCGCGCGGCTACTGACTGCGTTCCGAAATGCAGTCAAAAATCACAATTATTCCTCAATAGCTAAGCCCTTATATTTTGTGACTGTTATTAAATTTGGATTATATGCATTTGCAAATATGCAAATGCATATAATCCGGTCCTTAATTATAATATTAAATACTTTCGAAGACTACTTACCTTTCACCCACGATAAATCCGTTATCGTCTAGGACGGGAATTTCCATTTGCGGATTTTTCTGCAATCAAAACGAGTTTTACTTCATCGGTGTTGTTTAATAAAAGATCTGAAAATAAAAACTTACTTCTGCAAATTCTGGGGTCATATGTTCACAATTAACGTAATCAATGTTCTTCAGTTCATATTCTAAGTTCAAATACTTCAGAGCTTGTCTCACAGCTAGGGAAGGAGGCCCATCCGAAACAGCATATAGAGTAAGCGGCATATTCCTACAAGAAATTTTCATTAAACTGACTGGTAAATTTGTTACCAAAGTATTCCAAAGTTTAAAAAATAAGAATAGTAAGTAAATGCTATGCTCCTGATTCCAAGGTAAAGATCCCACAACTATCATTCAGGAGCTTTTATTGACCTAGAAGACTTGTATAAGAAGCTTGCCTGAGCCAAAAACAACTTGACATTCTTGTGTAGATTTGAAGACGCGAGATGTAAAGACTGACATCTAGGATTTTCGGGAAAATTAGCACATAGAGGTTCTAAATCTGGAGCTGTTCCATGTAATTGCTGTTACCCGTAATTTCTAGGTTAGAATATCACGATGAAATTTTCAGGTTAACTTCACCTGTCAGATATATTGAATGCTCTCTCGGGGTGTTATTCCTTTGTACGCAAGACAATATATATAATATATATTGTTTCTGGTTAGGGAACCTTCATCAGCTGCGCTTCCCACAATTGAATGTCCTCTCGAACACTTCTTTATGTATTTGATACATATCATTAAAATTGAAGAAGCGAGATGTAAAGACCGACATCTAGGATTTTTTGGGATAACGATATGTATCAAATACTAAAGAAGTGTTCGAGAGGACATTCAATTGTGGGAAGCGCAACTGATGAAGGGTCCCTAACCAGAAATAATATATATTATATATATATATATATATATATATATATTATATATATATATTGTTTTGCGTACAGAAGAATGACACCTCGAAGAGAGTATTCAATATCACTGACAGGTGAAGTTAACCTGAAAATTTCATCGTGACGTTCTAATCTAGGAATTACGGGTAACAGTAATTACATAGAACGGTTCCACATTCGGAACCTCTATGTGCTAGTTTCCCCGAAAATCCTAGATGTCGGTCTTTACATCTCGCGTCTTCCAATTTAACTATATGTATCAAATACATAAAGAAGTGTTCGAGAACACTCAATTGTGTGAAGCGCAACTGATAAAGGTTTCCTATCGTCAACCGTACATAGGTGGAAGAATTCATAGCATATAGGAACAAGCAAGCTTTGCAGCTATTTGAGGCCCAATCCAATTTCATGGTTTTAATAATTTTGAATTACAAAATTAGAAACCTTTATTAGGTATGTATAGAACTTTCTTGCTTATCGAATACTAGAAAACGAATTTAATATAATTAAAAATAGTTATAAATTACAACAGCGAATTTAACAAACATATTTACGTTAATTTAATCAACTTCTTTCATACAAAAATGTGCCTAATAATATGTAAAAAACTAATATTTTGAAAACTGTCATTAATCATACAGATAAACAATTAAATGCTTCTGAAAGCAAGTGTTACAAAAGGGACTTAATTCTACAATTTACCAAAAAAAAAACGTTCCAAAATTTCATATTGTCTGTTCTACAGAACTCGAAAAAAATTATCTTCAGTGAAGTTTATTCATATTGACTACGACTGAAAATTTAACTATAAATTTCAAAAATAGTCCTTCAAAAATGAATTTCATTCAAAGTTTTAAAAATAAAAATGACTAGAATTTCAAAATTTAAAACATAATAAAGCATTGACAATATAAGACAACTTCTATAGAATATTTACTTTTCGAGTTTTTTCAATCCATTGAACGCAAGACGATATATTGTTTCTAGTCGAGAACCTTCATCAGTTGCGCTCCCCTCAACTGATTGAATTCTCTAATATCACAGGGAAACGGCGTTCGTTACACACAGTACGACTCCCGATTTGGAGTCTCTGTGAACTAGACTTTCCTGAAACTCCTGGATGTCGGAAATCATTCCGCGATAAAATATTAAGATCAGTTATATTTACTATATACATAAATAAATATTCGAGAATTCAATCAGTTGAGGGGAGCACAACTGATGAAGGTTCGCGACTATAAACAATATATTGTCTTGCGTTCAATGGATTGAAAAAACTCGAAAAATGAGTATCGTAATTTCCTTGGCAGGTTTTAGTAAACCTACGAATTTTTTCGTTTGATTTCTATCCTAGGAATTACAGGGAAACGGCGTAACACACAGTGCGACTTCCGATTTGGAGTCTTTGTGAGCTGCATTTCCTGAAACTCCTGCTTACTTTACAATCACAAATATGAATTTACCGAATAAGGACGTAAAACTCTTAACTTCATTATTCTGAACCACCACATTTCAATTTTTTGATCGCATCGTGTAACAAAGTCCCACTAGGAGCGCCACATATAAATCTGAAGATAACCTCTCATATTCTTCCAATTTTAAAAGAACTTTATTATTATTTTATCTTTAGAATTATCTGTGCTACCCTGAATAGTGTCAAATTAAATTATCTTAGTTCTGTTATAACATCACATAACATTGTCAATTATTTTATTTTTAAATTTTATACTTCATATGGTTTTGTTATTGCCATTGACAACGGGGTCTGACCTAGACCCCGAAACGTTTGACAATGTACAGCAAGTATTGTGATGTTATTCCCAATAAGAGCGTAAACACTGATTTAATATAGTTGAATTATTGTTTCCACAATAGTTATAAATAATAGTATATGTATCTGCTTACCTTTTAAAATGAATAAAATATTAAATAACAACCAGTAGCTAGGCGTGTACAGCGTTTACATCGAAAGACACTGAACTGAAAGATAATATCTTTAGTTGACCTCGATTCTTTTATGAACTTTCTTATAGATAATTAATATTCGTTGTTCCAAATTGTACGTTTAACGAAACTTTTTAATTCAAATTTAGATATCTACTAAAAATTAATATTCTAGTTTTTGGGGTAGGTTGATTCTTAAACAATATATTACATACTTGCCTACCTAAGCTAAGATTTCAGCAGGTTTTATAAAATTAAATGAAATGCACACTCACTGTATTTTGCAATCCATCGAAAATTAGTTTACATTTGATTTTAATAATGCTTGATAAAGTAAAGTAATTTAAATATATTGAATAATATTTAATGTGTACATATTCAGAATAGAACAGATGAGAAACTAGACATGAATAATAAAGGGTTTCCAGAAGAAATGTATGAGCATTTGAAGAATACATTAATTGAAGGACATTGAGAAGCTTTAGGAATAGAGAACAACTTAAATCTATACACAGAACACTTCTCAGAGGGTCTGACTAAAAAAAAAAGAAAAAAGCTTACATGAAATGGTTAATTTCGAAAATATTGTTGAGGAGGTTTTGAATTATTTTGCCTGTTCATTGGGGTTTTCTTACTTCAAAAGTTTTTCCTGCTACAGATAAGTATTTAAAATCGTAGTTTGGAGAACAATGTTTAGTAAGGCTATTTCGTATAATTGCCCGGATTACTGGCTGTCCGTACAGAAATTCTTCCTCACAGTTATTCTGAGAGAAATCGATATCTTAAAATGATCAACCAGTATTCATTTATATAAATAGTGTATTATATATTCGATATATGTTAGGTAGGGATGTTATACTTATCTGTTTGGAGACGTTATCAAATTTTTGGCGCGGGGGGGCAACCGTCTGAAATTTTCCGACTCTGGAGAAACACTTTCAAAGACCCAAGTGTACGACTGGCACAAAAAGTCAATGGCCGAGAGACGTTTTGCACGCCGTCCCACGACAAGCATAAGAATATCTACGCAATTTCTGATTGAAGAACTGCTGGTTTTTGCACGAACGCCCAAAATGCTGAGTATTTGGAACTACCCCAAAACTTGCCTTCGGCAAAAACGGGATATGTCTTCCGAAGTGTGATTCTGTTGTGACAACGCTCGGCCACATACAGCTATTCTGAACAAAACTAATAAACTTACAGTTATTTGTCGCCATGTGGCTACCCATGTTTTTATAATCTAGAAACGGTCAATTGGTTATCGACACGAATATTGAGAAAGTATTAAAAAACTTCCGCGGTGGGAAAAATGTATCTGAGAGAGGAGACTATTGAAAAATAATTGTATTAAAATTTGATTGAGATAAAGGTGGTAAGTGTATTTTAATTCTGTTTACTTATCTGTTTAAATATTTTAGACAAATTATTTAAAAATACAAATAAAATATATTTTTCAAAATTTTAGATATTTGATTTTTTATTTTTCTTTTAATTCTATAACTTGGCCCCTAAAATTATTATTAAGGATTTCCTGTAAAGAAATAATTTTAGGTCTTTAGGATAGTTTGGGGAATAAAGGGAGGAATGGATAGTTTTTTTAAATATTTTTGTTAATATATTTTAAAATATTCATTTTAAAATAATAAAAAAATACATTTGTATTCTTCATAATGAGCTCTTTGATTTGATGTATTACATGATGCGTTAGAAATATTTTTTATTTTATAGTTTGCATTTAATGCTGTAATTAAAATTAAAATTTATTTTAGGGGTTTCTCCTTATTTTTAGTAAAGTTCAGGTGGGGCCCTATATCTCTAATTGTTTTCAAAATTTTACGGCTTATAGTGTCGGAGATAATGTGGGGGGAATGGGTAAAATTATTATTATGTTGTTAATATCTTTTAAATAATTCATTTTAAAAATATGAAAAAATATATTTGTTTTCGCCATAATGAGCCTGTATGTTAAGTAGTAAAATAATTTCTTAATTTTTTTTAATTCCTAATTGTTATTCCAAATAAAAAAAAAACTACATTTATGATTACTTTGTATGGTTTATTCAGTTACCTTAATTTTGTTACAAGATATAAACCTATTCTTTAAGCATCTCATCTTTATGAGGATCCTTAAAAACCTATAATTTCAAACCCTTCTTGAAACTGACCATCGAACAGTAATTTATTACCTTTGACAACCGTTCTTTGAACCCAACACTGTTTATTAGGATCTCTAAGTACCTAAATGCGACATGGGTCGGTTCGTGCCAAAGATATGGCAAGGTAATTGTGCGATTATAAATACCCTTGTCAGTTATTCCCTAATTTCCTGGATTTTTCTATATTTTGGAAAAAAACTACCTGAAAGAAATTGAGATCGAAACCAAGCGTCCGACCAGGAACCACTACTTCTAATTTGATTCCAGCCTTCTATAACATTGTCGCGTTAATTCACATCTTGAATTTGTTGTTTTGTATTAATAACCTCGTTTTGCAACTTTGTTTAATTCAACTTTTATACAGTAGTCTCAATAAACCTATTTAGTGTGTAGACATTTTATCTCTTAATTTGAACTACTTGTAATCCCGTAATTGGCATCATAGGAACGTAAGGCGTTCGTAGACCTTAAAAACACACCAAATTCAAATACGTACGTGTATTGCGGACGCAACAGAGCTCTTTGATTTAATATATTACATGATGGGTTAGAAACAATTTTAATTTTAGATTTTCCATTTAATTCTGTAATTTGCCCCCCAAAATTAATAGTAGGGTTTCTTCTTATTTTTCGGGAAAAATTCAGGCCCTATATCTCTATTTTTTTTTCAAAATTTTACGTCTTATAGTTTCGAAGATAAGGGGTGGGGGACGGTAGATTTTTTAGTTTTCCCCCCAGAATTACCGCTAAAACCAAAATTTCTTCATTTACGATATGTATTCCTAATTCCTATACACTGATACCAAATTTCAACCTTTTCCGTCCAGTAGTTTAGGAGACAATTCTTGTGATGTGAAACAGCTAGAAATCCGGAGTGATATTATAAGGGTATCCGTATATTGTATATACGGAACCCAAATAAGAACAAACAAAATTGGTTGTAGAATAATACAACCAATATCATCGACACAGTGGAAAACACATTACTCAGATTTATTGCAAGAGCAAAGACAAGAATATCAACAACAACAAGAAGAATGTTTTCTGCATGATACTTGTGGCATATTTTTCAATGTCTAAGTGTTTCTTGGGAAATAACACCACAGTTTAAAGAAAATATTTTAAATTACATCTTAGAATTGTGCCTGTTTAATCCGTAGTTTCATAACCATTGACAACGGGGTCTGATCTAGACCCCGAAACGTTTGGAATATACAGCAACTGTGGTGTTATTTCCCAAGAAGCACTTAGACAACAAGAAGAATATTTGAAGAAAGGGAAATACCAGAAATTACAGAGGATGGGTTACAAGAAACCCTGATGATGACAATTTAGAGTTGTTGAAACAGCGTTGAGTGTTTAAAATAAAGGTTTGGTGTTAGGGTGCAAAACTGCAAGGTTTGGATATGGGATTTAGAATAGACAAACATACAGTGCCGATGAGCAAGTGGTATTTGCACAAAATCAGGAAGATCTGGAATTTATCTTGAGAAAAGTACGAGAGGAATATGATAGATGGAGTCCGAAGCAATAGATAGCCAAGAGATAAAATCGTGCACCGTTTTTAAGAATTTCGAAACGAGAATAAGTTCTGATGACTCCTGCAAGAACGAGATTTCAACGAGGATAGGTATGAAAAAAAAATGAATGGTTTCCTATGGATTAAAAACCTAAGCCAGGATACAAAGAAACATTTGTTCCATAGTAATGTGGGAAATATAGTATTCTACGGCCAGAGATGTGGCCAACAACAGCAGTTCGAGATAAGATAAAAACCGTATGACTGGACTATATGCGGCGATGTTTGAGGGTTACAAGGCATGACAAATTTAGTAATTCAACATATCTGAGAGAGAATGGGCGTAAATCATTCCATAACAAAGATACTGGATAATCGAGCACTCCAATAGTATGAACATGTTAAAAGATTGCCAGAAACAAATGGTCAAAGAATTATAATTATTTTTAATTGGGAAAAACAGACAAAATGTGATGGCTGAAAAGTGACTAGAAATGGGAGATTGGAAAAGTAGACAACTGTGGAAACAAAAACGGTAAATCTAGGTGAAAACCCGAAGAAAGAAGCAGATCTGCACATATGACAAGAACTGCAGAATACAGTGAGTCTACAAGTCAAATAGCGTGTTGTTGTTGTTTCTAAACTGTTCAGATATTTGTTCTTGGCACGTTACCTCCAGAAGGTGGATATGCTTAACTGTTTTACGAAAATATAGTAAATAAATATGGTAAACGACAAAACGATATGCGAAATAAGATAAAAATATGCCAAATGTAACTTAAAAAATGCTGAAGAGGCATCACTGACAGGCAATTTGAAGTGAGCAATCGGTATACTGAGGCCTAATTTTTTGCTATTACGAGCTTTAGAGGTTCAGCTTGTTGTTTCATTTATTAATTAGCCATCAGCGCCTTTCATCATCATTATGCGGGCTCTACATATGTTCACCTTAGTGTAATTATTTGATATTTAATATCATGTTATTTGCTTTTTGAGAAATCGCTGTTTTTTGACAATAATATTCACTTCTTGATATTTTATTTCTGCCTCTTTTATCTCCTACCACTATATTTTAGGCATGCCCATATCGCCTTTCTTTAGAGGGATTATGTTTCCATTTTGTTGTGTTACTTCGCCTGTCTTTACGTTGTTGAATATTGTTCTTATCGTTGAATTAAAAATGACAATAAATTATTATTTTTTATTCAAATTAACAGAAAACAAAATAAATAACAATATAAAAATATTTAAAAATAATGTATAACTACTATCTATTCTACATGAAAAAATATTTACAAAAATATCCATGAAAAACGGCAAATTAAACAAATATTTAAACAAATTACATTTATGTGTTTATGGGATGGCTTTCAGATATTTGAATCGCTGAAAATGAAATAATCGGAATTTTCTTCCCCTTTTTTGATATACAATATCAAAGGAAGAAAATGGAAAATAACAATAAAATTAAAGGAAATTTATTATCAAAAATTCTGAGAAGGATTTAATTTAGAAAATAAAGTAATATCTTATGTGCTTGTTTTCTTCTGCTGGATGTTTGAGTTCATTTCGATTTCTTTGCAGCTAAAATAAAATTATTAAATACTGTCTTGAAATAATAAATACGATTGAAAATAAAAATAACAATAAGGTTTGCAAACAAGTGAAAAGACTTTAATTAGACATAGAGATTTTCGTAAAATCCGATTTATTTAAATAATATTGGAAACGAAATATAGAAAAGAGGTAAACTGAATAGAGTGTGAGAGCGATTAAATAAGAACAAGTTCAATGAGAAAATGGTAGAATGAGTGGCTAACGATATAGAGAGAAAATTATAGCATTTTCACATATTTTAGCTTCGGTTAGGTTTCGATAACTTAGATTGGGTAACGAAATTTCAAATCACAAGTTTTGTATTAAACCATGAAATGCAATACTGAAATATGAGAAAGAGAAAAAGGAAAATTTCTAGTATAGGTATTGACTGAAAATTTGTGTATAATTCTTTTTGTTTAGTTTTAATTGTGCCTATATATCTACAATATTGCATGACATATTCGCGTCTAAAGAATATAGAATAAGAAGTAAACATCACAAAGGAAGATTACGACGTGAATATATCAAAGAAGTCATTGTGTGGAGTCTGGTATTTTGTTCTTTTCAAATTTTCGGGTCTCTAAATTCAGTTTTGATACTCAATACTCACACCTCACACCCTGTAAAAAATGCAACCCTCTTTTTTAACACAATTCCTAATTTAAAAGAGGATTTCTCATTTATAAATATCTTTCAGAAGAAAATTTGTCAAGCACATAACAATATTAACAGGGTCACGACAAAAACTCTATACATTACAAATCTCCTGTAAAAAGTAAAAGTCATGTTCGTTTATCTTCCACTTCAAGTACTCCATTCCCAGCGAATTCATCGTGAATCATATTTCAGGATTTCCTTTCTACTTCAGCAACCAATTTTCAGAAGTGGGGTCTATGTGCTCGTAGTATTGTTGATGCCGGCTGAAACCTGGAAAAATTCAAAATTAAGTCATCGCAGGTTCTTTTCTTAAAGAAAAAAATGTGATATAATTTACCATAAAGAGAGTAAAATCCAAGCATTAGTTATGTTCAAGAAAATTATTATTTCGCATTAGAATTTACTTTGGCCGTTAAAAGTGATTAATAATAATGTTGGGCTTTACGATTCAGTCAAATGCAGTTTCAAGGAATAGAAAAAAGCCGAAAATCAACATTGGAAGAAATTCTGACGTTTTACACAAAAAACATCTTTAACTATGAAAAATGGACATCTCAGTTCTTATAGAATAATTGCAAAATTATTTTAGGACATAATATATTTCTATATTCAATAAGATTGATTGATTTTTTTTTCATTTTTTAGCCAAGAAAAATCATGTAGGTATGAAGTGTTGCATTCACTTACACAGGCTGTCGCAACGAACTATGGAAATAAACTAAGACATTTGCTAGCAAACGAAAGAAGTTATTACATTTTATGTTATATGAGAAGTTATACACAGTGGCGCACCTCAAAAATTACACGTCGAAAGAGTACTCTTCGTCAAACAGGCTAAACAATGGAGACCATATGGAACTATGTGTTATAATAAATTGTCAGTTTCATTTTCCTTGTCTTAATAGAAAAAGTCTTAAAGTCTTAATTATTATTCGGCAATAACATCACAGGTTAGAAATCTTTTGACGTGTTTTAGCGATTTTCAAAATAATGAGTATTTTGGAAAATATTCCAGATGTCCCGTTTTGGTTGTGACACCCTGTATATTTATCAGATAGACAATTATTTAACCACGTCATTGGCTTCTTCAGAATGCAGAGTAGAACTAAATGTTAACTCACCTTATTGAAATTATAGGAATAAGTAGGGCACTATTACATAGCAACTTATAGACACCCGAGTTGTTATTTTTGTTAATTTCTGTGTATTGTTTTTACATGTTTTGCTAAGTTGTTGATTTTAAACGCTGTATGGACTGTTCCTTTTTAGTAAAAAATGGAAGGTTTTTGAGAGGGAGGACTAGTGAATGTGATACTTTACTGTAAATAAGGATCGATTTTAGGGGTGGAGAGATAAATATCTTTTGAAGTTTTTTATTTAATATTTCGATTAACATGCTGTTGATGAAGATTATAACCGTTAACAGTGCATTTCAGTATCAACGTGAGATTTTAGAATTTGATGGTTACCAATTTGTGGTAACTATCAAATTGTCAATTATCTATGTAACATCAGTATGTTATGTATGTGATAGGCTGAAAGTTTGTGTTGGTAAGGATCGTATTGGCTATTGTGGATAGTAAGCTCCGTGTCTGACGGTTTATAATATATGAAAAATGTATGCCCCTTTCTACCGGTGACCATGACGCATTGAAGAACTGTGTCCCATCAGAGGTCCTGTCACAAAATAGTACCGATTTGGAGCTGAAAGTCAATCAATATACATGACTTAGGGCATCCACTAAGTCAATACGGGGCGTTGAACCCGTGTGTAGGATTATAGCATTTAAAATAGTCGATCTGCAGTTTCAACCGATACAAGTGACATTTGGATTTTCCTTTTTTAGTTTTAAAGTGAACTTGAAGCTCACATAGGGGGTGCTCGTCCTCATCACCCCTCCTCTGGATCAGCCCCTGGTGGTAGGCCGAAACAGCAACGAGATTTTATGCGCAATATCACGTTTTTATTTAATGTGAATTTAATATTTATTACTGATAACTTGATCTTTGTTCAAACATTGGGTCTCATGTTGGCGACGGTTGGCGATAACGGCGAGCCAATAGGCAATCCATCTTCTTGCATGAGGAACCTGTCCTTCTCTAGAAAGTAGCAGTTCTTGAGGCAACATTCAAGTAAGTCCATGATTGAGTCTATTGATAGCTCCGTCCTCTCCATCAAGGTTTTGTTTTCAGTAAGTTTCTTCCTCACTATGTTGAGAGATTCGTCTAGTGGTACGTTCGTGAAAAGGTTTTCAACGTCGAAACTTACTAAGCAATGTTCTGTCCCAAGTTCCATTGATCCGATGATTTCGACAAAGTGCTTTGAGTCCTTGACGTGCGATGATGTTGTGCCCTCCAAAGGTTGAATGATTGGTAGAAGGAATTTTGATAGTGCTGCTGTTGGCGAGTTGCGTGAACTAGTAATCGGTCTGAGAGGTACTCCAGCATTGTGTATCTTGGGTTGTCCATAAAGATGTGGTGGTTTGCTGTGATGTAGCGTCAATATTCTCCTTGTCTCGGGTGGAATGTATTCTCTCTGAGAGTGTTGTAAGTTTTCGGTTCTATCTTGGAACTTGGATCTGCAGACAATGGCTTGTATTTTCCCTTCGACAGTGCGTCCTCGATTTTCTTATTGTACTCCATTCTGTCCATCAGGATATTGGCATTTCCTTTGTCAGCTGGTAGAATGATGATAGATTTGTCGTCCTTAAGTGTTTTTATGATCATCCTTTCGGATTCGTTGATGTTTTGTTTGATGTGTTGTGTTTTCTCAATCGCGGTCCTGACTTTCCATCGAAATTCCTCCAGTTGCGGTGTATCTTTGCTGCCTATTGCTGACTCCACTGAACTGATGATAGCTAATACTGGTATCTTTTTTGGAGCTACAGCGTAGTTTAGACCCTTAGAAAGCAATGTTTCTTCGATTGCTGTGAGAACTCTGGATGACAAGTTCACCACTGTTTTCTTGTTGGTTGTATCCTTCGGCAATGACCATGACCGGCGACGCATGATCGATTAAAGGTATAAATACTACGGATAAACTGAACTTCTCATCATTCACCTGATGACGATAGCAGATACAAACCTATTGAAACGTTGTGAGATCAACCTTCTCAAGACGATGGAAGTCCAAGGAAACTTCGAGGAAGTAGTTGAACTACATTATACCAATATATGTATATCGTATAATTACGAATACATTATAATTTCACTTTGATTAAACATTCATTTTGTTTCAATAAAGCCATAGATTTCACCTAGTGGTCCTCAAATCTAGAAATAAGCACTTACATATACTCATACTCATATATAAACGCAAAAACTGTATTTACTGTAATTTCTGCTTCGTTATTTTGATTTTCTAGTGCTTGGCGCTACTTAATATTAGTATATCTTGATTAACTTTATTAAAACAAATAGAATTTGGTGATTTACACGTGTTTAATAAAAGTTTACAATTATTTAGGCACTTATTAGAGAAAATATGAAACAACCTACTAACTTCAAAAATGAAAAAAAAACAGAAGAAGTAGGTGATATGAAAGTTTAAAATCATCAGTCATAGTGGTTCGATTTTGAATACCTTCCTGTGCTATTATTATACAAGCACGGATAGCAGATTTAGAAAGGAGCTTCGAACTGTGTACAACGTGCACATTTCGAATATTAATATTTTGGATTTTACAAGTTGTAACTTGTAGAATAATTTTGTGGAATTAAGAAATGAAATTCTACAAGTTACAGAACTAAAGTTACTAGTTGATTATGAAACAGGTCCCGGGCTGTTGGATATCAGATTCCCTAGTGTTAGGTTTAAAGTAACAGTTTTTGATGCTTTTGAAAGAGAAGAAGAGCATATTTGCAGCAGAAAAGCACAACGTTATATTATGTTGCAATCCCTGGAGACCAATAAAATTAAAAGTCATTCCCAATTTTTAAATAATCGAATTGGAAATACTTTGTCGCCGTTGTAAGCCGTTGTTAAACAGGACGTATGATAAAACTTAAAAAAGAAAAACAGAAATTTACTGAAGAAGGTAAATAAACTGATAGAGGTCATAGTAGGAAAATGTTTATGTACAAATGTGTGCTTCATTTGAGAACAACATTTTTTTTAATTCTCACCTAAAAAGTTTGTAGCCGTTGTAAAAACAAAAATTTTGAGCTTTTTTGAGCCATAGTTATTAAAGTTTGAAGTTTTTTGAGCCATAGTTATTGAAGTTTGAATGTATTTTCAGGATATATAAATTCTATTCTTATGATAAACATTAAAATAAGCAAAATTTTTTTGACAAGAAAAAATTTGAAACATACTTTGGCTCTATCATTGTAGATGAAGAATGTAAGTGGAATTTTTGTAAGGGAATTTTGTGTCCCTACAAATTTATCTTGGAATATTTTGTCTTCCCTCTAGTTTTGTTATTACAACTTTCACTTCAACACCAGTATTATTTCAGGATGACAGTAAGAGTAATGGGTAAAACCTAAAAATACAGATGAAGAAAATTTTGTTCATTCACTATATGATATAGCTCCCAATGAACCATTAATTCACTGACCCCGGCCCTACCTAATTTTTTATTCCCTAAAATTAACCGCTGGAAAAAACTCAAAATTTTCGTTTATATTGCTAGGCACTTCAAGATCCCAAAATGAACCCCTGGAAAAGACAAATAACAAATGTAAAATACGCTGCCGAAGCAATAGTGGATATTTTGCATTCCATGAAAATATTCAGAATTCGAAGAACGGATGATAATTTGAATTCCAGAGTCAAATACTGAGGACGAAGTTCTATGTTCAGAAATGGATCAGAACTTCAGGCAAATGAGATAAGATGAAGGTAGGGAACAAAATCCGTTGGAAACTTATGTGGATTTAAAATATAAATTAACACTTTTTTACAAAATTCTTTTTCCTACCTGTAAGTCAAATCACCCCGACAATACTTTTCTGCGAGTTAACCATAGAAACTACACTTTTCATTATTTTTTCTGTGATTTTTCTACTGAATACCTGTTCTTTCAACCTTCCCTAACTTGAAATATTTCACCAATGTTCGTATTCATCTCCCAATTATCATTTTCTACAGGGTGTTTGGAAAAACATGCCCCAACGTTCAGCTGGAGACTAGTCATATAGAAATAAGAGAAAACTTTATATAAGCTCTGCTAAGGATTTTCATTTTTTCAAGACACAGGCTTTAAACAATTTTTTTTGTAATCTTTATATTTTTGTGTGTTTAATCCCAAGGCCGTAGCTAGAAAATTTTTTCGTGGTGGGTTCGATAATTTTTTGAGTGGTGATGAGCTGATAAGGACTGCAAAAATTTAGTTTTGTTTAGGTATTCCCAGTACATATAAAATTGTATAATTATAAAATTTATTCTTATGAAAAAGATAATTAATTTGTTAAAATTGAATGTTGAAATTCAAAATTCCAAAATTGAACCTCTAGACCCCCTCCCTCCGCTAGCTAAGGCCTTGTTTAATCCACTAATCCGGCAAGTCTTTTTGCTACCTACTTTTCAACGGTTTATAAATTGGATCAGAACATTAATGTGCCTCAGTTCATTATGAAAACTCTGTTAACTTGTCTTCCTTTTGTGTAACTACAGCAGACATCATTGGCAGAATTAATGAACTTCGGATAAAGCTCTCTTGTGGCCCTGATGGTATTCCATCGCATTTTTTAATAAACTGTGTCTACCCTTTAGGGCTTTCTCTGAATCCAATTTTTAACTTGTCACTGTCATCCGGAAAGTTTCCAAGTTTTTGGAAATATAGCTACCTGAGGCCAATCCACAAAGGTGGATGTAAAGAAAATATTGAGAATTACCGAGCTGTATGCTTGCAATCGGAGATCCCGAAATTATTGGACTACTTTTTCTCTCAATTCTTATCATGGCAATTTAAACACATTTTTGTTAACGAACAGCATGGATTTCTTCCGGGTAGATCTACTTTAACTAATTTGGCTGTCTACGAGTCATTTTTAGTAAAAATTTTGGAGAATAGACTACAAGTTGATTCTGTTTATACGGATTTCGCTAAAGCGTTTGATAGAGTTAATCATAGAATACTTTGGGCCAAACTTCAAGCTCTAGGATTTTATGGGCCACTTTTAGAGTGGACAAAGAGTTATCTCTCAGACCGATACCATTATGTTAAAGTGGGGGGTATTATTTCCAGGATTATAAGTGTGCCTTCAGGAGTTCCACAGGGCTCTCACGAGGGACCATTTCTTTTTAATTTATTTTTTAATGATGCTACGTTACTCCAATCCGATTTAAACTCTTTATTTGCCTGGTGTATTAGTCATGATCTTGACTTGAACATCAATAAATGTTTTATTATTACTTTTGCAAAAATTTCATAACCTGTAATCATTTCATACGCTATTAATTCATAAACGATACAGCGAGTAAGTGAAATTCGTGACCTTGGTGTCGTTTTTGATAATACTCTGACTTTTCGCAGACACATTGATCTAGTTGTTTCCAAGAGTTACAAGGTTTTGGGTTTTATCAATCGTTCATCTAAAACATTTTCTCATAATACGATTCGTTTATTATATTGTTCACTAGTACGATCTATTCTGGAGTACTGTTCTGTCATATGGAACCCCCACTATAACACACATATAGATAATATTGAGAAAGTTTAAAATAAATTCCTTCGTATAGTAGCATTTAAAATGGGTTTGAGCAGGGACAATTATCAATATAGTGATATTTTAGTACAAATGCATTTACAATCTTTGCAAAATCGGCGTAACATAGCTGACATTTGTTTCCTACACAAGTTGTTGTCAGGTGAACTTGACTGCCCTTGCTTACTAGACATACGACAATGAGAACTCGTTCTTCAGAACTCTTCAATGTGTCATTTCATAGAACTAACTATGGATTTTGTTCAGCAATGACTAGGTTATTGCGTACAGGCAATCAGAACTCCTCACATATCGATCTGTTTTACAACTCCATCAGGGTAATCAAGCGCTCGTTGTTCTATAATATTTAATGCTGCCGTTTGTTTTGTTTTTGGTTTTGTTTTGTTTGCGACTACTATGTATGTATGACTATGTATCTTGATTATAATTTTAATTTTAAGTAACTATATTTTATTTTTTATTTTGTATAAACTTAGATTTATGTTTTTTGTGTGTTTTATGTTTCTAGATTTAGTTTTAGTTTTAATGTTGTTTTCTTTAAATTTTTTGTTTTGTATTTTATGTAAATGGGGTTACCCTTATATAAGAATAAATAAAATAAATATTTTATTAAATCAGTTTATAAGTTTGTTCCAGGTCTGGTGTTATTACTCTAAATAACATGAAAAGAAAAATACGTTTTGCCAATTTTCTCCAAACAGCCTGTATACATAAAATTAAAAAATCTCCTATGTTTATATGAATGCATTTTTGGAGGACATAAACGAGCATTGGTGCATGTTATTTGGAACACCTTGTATAACCGAAGAATTTTTATCATAACATTACAACATTCAACTGATAAGATTATTAAACAACTTAGAGTGTGTTGGTTTTCACAACTCTTATTTTGTTACCAATTTCGTTAGTTTTTACCTCCATAGTTTAGTCACATGCTCAAACCATAGCTGATTAGTCTCTTCACCATTCCGCTTAGTATGTGTTAGTCATAAAAAGTGAAAACATTTACCTAAAAAACAACTACCACTACGTCAGTCTTTTTGGTCCTCCAGGCCCTAATTCGTACGTTATTGACTCAACGACGTCAAAATTATGACCTTTTGGTTTGTGAGAACTTCCAGATGATGGATACCTCTTCGAAGGAGTGTGTTTCCTGGTTTTTGGCACGGATTTGCGATAATGACTCAAATACGAGTCCACAGAGGGAGGATGTGCAGCTGCAGTTTTGATATTTGAACCTGACAAGAAGTGGTTTTTCTTGGGAGTTTGCAAATGCAAGGACGGTGAGGAAATAGGCTTGTAGGAGTACTGGTTGAAATTAGAAAAATCTCCGTTGTTTTGGCTTGAAACAGTTGGTCCTCCTAAAGTTGGACGTCCAGCATAGGTGCCGTCAAAAGTTTGCTCAGCAAAACTGCTACCTGCTCCAACAGAATCAGATGGTCCTCCTAATGTGGGACCACCTAGTGTGGGACAACTTAGAGTAGGGTTTCCTAAATTTAAGCCTCCCGTTGTCGGACCACCAAAGGTTGGTGATCCAATAGTTGGACCATCAAAAGTTAAATCGATCCCAGCACCAAAATTTGGGATTTGATAGTTTGGATTGCCAAGGTCAGGGAATAGATTTTGACTTGACATTTGTTTATATTGAGAAAGGCTTATTGGGTCTATGGGTTTAGAATCAAACTGCTGATTTTCTCCTATTAAAGAATACCCATTCAAGGCAGCTGCTGTTGGTAGGGAACTTTGATCACTATTTAGAGTCTGAACTTGATTTATGTTAGACAACTGATATTCTGGATTCTGATTTCCAACAAAAGATTGTTGCTGGGTAAAAGATTGGGTGAAAGGTTGGCCAGGATTGATATTAAGCGACAATGATTCTGGTTGAGTTTTGTTTTTAACTTCTTTCATTAGTTGTGTTTTTATAGCATTCAAAGACGTTTTGGGCACTTTTACAGTTTGAGGGGAATGTTTCGTATCAGAAGTTGCGTAATCCTCAAAGTTTTGATTAACATAGTGAGGCGTTTCCTCGAATGGAGAATCGGAATGGGATCCAGACGAACCACCATGGTGTTCGATATGATCAGGTTTCACCAAATCAGTTGCAACAGGTGAAACGTAATCTTTTGATGGCGCAGCTTCATGGTTGGATTTTGAAGATTCATAATAAGACTCGCCAGGTGAGGTGTAACCGAAAAGTTCAGGTTTGTGAGGATTAAGAGAAGAAGATGCTCCGAAAAATTTACCTACGATAGTACCCAGTGAAGGGCCGCCGTGATCGATTGGTTTGAATGCAGGCACTTTGGATTCTGTTGCGTCGAGTCCCGTGTGGAGTTTCTTCAAGATCAGCAATCCGTCATGGTGAGGTGCTCCATCTTCAAAGTAAAAAACAAATGTGAATGAAGTTAAAATTGTTACGATACGAACATAATTTTTGCTGTGAAATAGAAGCGTAAACATGCAAGAACAAAATGTTATCAACACAACAATTACTATATTTTAAATAATCAATTTACATACAATGCATATAATGATTTTATGCAAATAAATATTTTAAGAATATTTGACTGAACAGAAAACTTAAAAAAAAAGAATCGCCCCCGGGTGGGCTCGAACCACCAACCTTTCGGTTAACAGCCGAACGCGCTAGCCGATTGCGCCACGGAGGCTTGTTACATAAGTTTGCTGCGGCCGGATACAATCTTCACTTCAGAGGTAAACATAATTTTACTGATAAGGATAATAGTAATCTATGGAAATTTCATAATAATATTTTTGAATAACTAAACTTCATTACCTATAAAATAGATGATTTGTTGTTTATTTAATTTTATTATTAAATTAAATTTATTTTAGAGTGGGCAGGTGTCTGCTACTTCATACGAAATTTTATATGTGGATAGCTGGGTGTTTGAAATGAATTAATTGTAAGTAAGTTTTTTTAAATACTATTTTTTCATTGCTTATAAATTGTAGTTGCCTTACAATTATCAATATCTATAGGAAAATTTTAGCTAAACTTGATTAAACATTTTCAAATATAAATATAGTTATAACGTTAACTATTAATTAAGTATATAATACCCAAACCCTATTTATTATATACATTTACTTAGAATAACATAAGAATTAAAATCTTGAAAATTTTTAATGTAAGTATAAAAATATTTATTAATTAAGTACCTAAACATAAAACAACGGTGACTAGTTTCGACAACACTATGTCAGCTTCAAACCGAAACAAATTCATGTAAACTGAGTGAATTCATTAATAAAAAATATTTTAGTCGTAAGCATCTAAGGGTCTAATTCTACAAAAACTCTCTAATTCAGTCAGTATCTATATGTAGGTATACAGGGTCTTAATTTTCTCCATCCTTCATTAATACTACAGTGGAAACCGTAGGCTTGAGGAAACATGAGCTGATAAAATTGTATCTAATTCATGGGCAGTTCATACCGGGAGCATTTATTTCAACAACGTTGTTGGCATTAAAACTAGCCAGTTTTGATACATTGAATATATTTCCTCTTCAGATATATTTATAATATTAATTAGCAATATACAGGGTGAGTTTTTTTTTGATGATCAGTATGGGGATCTCGAAAACTAGAGGAGATAGAGCAATAGTTAAATTGGGAAAGATTTGCAGTTTTACTGGCCCAATTTAATGACACTTTCGGATTTTTGTAAAAAGTCATGGTTTACTAGATAATTTGAAAAAACGAAATTCTGTCGATTTAGTCAAATCCCTTTAGCTCCTTTGTTTTGATTTTATAAATAAGTGTACATATCAAAATTGAAGGTAATTGTATCCCGAATATGATTGTCATGTCCTCGTTTGCGTGACAGCTCTCGTTTTCGAGATATGACACAAACTTATCTTTTTTTGAATGGGAACCATAGTTGGCTATGACCTCAAAAAATCGGACATTTTTAGAGCTTTTCAACGATGTAATAGTCGATATAGTTATTCATAAAAATAACGGAGGTATGGATGCTTTTCTCTCTTATTTTCACTTTTAACGTAGTTAGCCATGAAATAGATTGATTTATCAATAAGTATTCCAAAAAACATTGAACGATTTTTTTATTAGGTATATCAGATATAACGAAAAAACTAAATAAGTAAGTATTTACTAAAAACTTAAAAAATTAAAGTACATAATAATGGTTAAAATTTATGTTCGAAAAGTCTACCATTGTTATTTAGACAAAAATTGCATCTTTTTGTGATTGACATTACTGCTTTCGTCACAGACCGCCTATCAATTTCTTCAATTGCTTCTAATACCGCCTTTCTTAGGTCACACACTGTCTCATACTTTCTTTTGTATACTTTGTTTTTTAGCGCACCCCATAAATAGAAGTCTATAACTGCCAAATCGGGAGACCGGGGTGGCCATTCGCGTGGGCCATTTCTTCCTATCCAAGAATTTGGATAGATATTATCTAAGTGTTGTCTTACTAATAACGAGTTATGAGCAGGTGCTCCATCATATTGGAACCACTCAATTTCTAAACGAGGTGTTCAATTCAAATTATGCAACATGTCTTGAAAACTGTATTGCAAGAAATGCAAGTAGCGCTCCCCAGTAAGTGATTCGTCATAGATAAAAGGCCCCAGAATACTAGACCCTATGATACCACACCAAACATTAAAATCAAATTTTATCTGGGGTCGTCTTTGTTCTACATGGAAAGGGTTTTCTTTAGCCCAGATATGCTCATTGTGTCTATTGATCATACCGCAGTTAGTAAATCTAGTTACATCTGACCATAACACCTTTAATGGAAACTGGATTGTCAAGGCACATGTCTCTAAACCATGTACAAAACAAAATACGTCGATGTTCGTCACCAGTATGCAAAGTTTGAGAAACTGAAAATTTGTACGGGTGGAACTTGTGCGCTTTCAGTAGCTTAACTACAGTTCGTTGAGATATGCCAGCTTCTGCCGCAATCTCACGAGTCGATGTAGATGGATTTTGATTTACCATTGCCAAAACATTTATTTGTGCTGCTTCGTTAATTTGATTACGTTCCTTTGGTGGTTTAGTAAAAGATCCATATCTGCGTAAACTATGGTAAAGATTAAAATATCTATGAAAGTATTCCTCAGCTGCACGAAGTGAATTTTTATGGCATATGATATAACATTCCACCATATTCAGTTTTTCTTCGTTAGAATATTCCATTTTATCACGAAAACTTATCAATATCGACTGTCAGTTCAGCACTAATAATGGAATTACTCTCAAATGAGGAAAGTCAAAGTGAAAACAATCTTTTTCATGGCTACCTATGTTAAAAGTGAAAATAAGAGAGAGAAGCATCCATAACTCCGTTTTTTTTATGAATAACTATATCGAGTATAATATCGTTGAAAAGCTCTAAAATGTCCGATTTTTTGAGGTCATAGCCAACTATGGATTCCATTCAAAATGATAAGTTTGTGTCATATCTCGAAAACCAGAGCTGTCACGCAAGCGAGGACATGATAATCACATTCGGGATACAATTCCCTTCAATTTTGACATTTACAATTTTTTTATAAAATTGAAAACAAAGGAGCTAGAGGGATTTGACTAAATCGACAGAATTTCGTTTATTCAAAATATCTAGTAAGCCATGACTATTTACAAAAATCCGAAAGTGTCATTAAATTGGGCCAGTAAAACTGCAAACCTTTCCCAATTTGACCACTATCTCCGCTAGTTTCTGAGATCCCCATACTGATCATCAAAAAAACTCACTCTGTATATACTTAATTTTTTTTATAGATTTAACAAGCGTTAATAATAAAAAATTATTATATTAAAAACTGTAATATTGATAATGAAAATATGTTATTCCATTAATATAGTGAGGTACAGACTTTATTGATACAATAGATATATGACATTACACAATAAACACAATATATGTACATCATTTTGAAAAAATCAATAATGGAATTAGATCTTAAAGTTTCTTATATGGAGGTGGTGGCGCTCAGAAAACCGTCAAAATTCATCTTATGTACTGTGTGAAAATGTTGTCCTGAACCAAGGATAATTTACAAAGGATTGCTTGATCAATGTTAAAATATTTCGACTAAAACCTGACCACCTTGTGACGTAGCACCGCCGTATCTTGGCCCCGCCTACAAGTTCTTGTGAAGTTTTGTGTCTGTTGACAGTTGAAGTTGAATAATTTTTGAGGGTTTGTTTGATCCCATCGATGTGTGATTTTTAATAACTGTTCGCTTAGTTCAATGAGAAACAATTTATAATTAAAGTTAGTGTAACTACAGACATTTGTGCGCTTAGAATATTAATTTTAAAAGTTTTGATTGATTATTGATTGTTAGTATGACACTTTATGCAGTAGCCAGGTCCGTATTAAAAAATAGTTTCAGTTTGTAATTAGGTGAAAACACAGCATTTAAGTCAATACTGAATTATTTAGAAACACATATTTTAAGTATAACATTTACGTCCATTAATGGCATTTGTACTTGATCAAGATTTTCATTTCTTTCTGCTGTTATATTGCTGTTTTTTTTAATTATGATGTATCTGTGTAAACTTGCTGGTTAAAAAATAAATAATATATATGCAGTATGTCTGAAATTGAAGATGTTTTATTATTAACTTTATTTTCAAAAATTAAAAAAATTAAAAGTTATCAAAAATGTAGAATTTTTCATATTTCTGAGGTTTGAAAAGATGATTATCGGATTATCTCATAATAGTTCCAAAAATAATGCAAATTATTATACAGTTATTGTTGAGGTAAGTTGGAAATTTGGTTATAATACATAACTAACCTAAAAATTCAAGTTGATCAGCTGAGTAGTATAAATTGCTCTGCTATTTTGTTATAATGCTCAAAAAACGCTATTAATATTATTGCAATAAATATTTATATCAAAATCTGGATCAGTTTGACTGCCTACATAATGTTTATCTGGCTAAACTCTTCCATTCACTTCAACATTTATATCTTGAACTATTGACATTTCCTATAAGAATCAGTTTCATAAAATCAACAAAATTAAGATGTTTTCTTTTTTTAATTAATGCATGATATTTATCAAAGTCATTTGATTTAGTACTCATTATGATTTATATTACATAGTCAACTTCAAATTCCAATAATTTACTCTGGCAAGAAAACGACTTACATGATTAATGTTTTTTATTCCAAGATTAATCAAAGGCTAGTTTTCCTAAAAGATCAACAATTATGATAAATTCGATGTATTTAATAATGATTAAGGATGTGGAAATAAAATTTAATTACACTTGACGACGTACTGCTGCAAATCATTTTTTACTCTTCTCCAAGTCACATAGAAGTCCAGAAAAGCAATAGAATTGCATTCCCAGATTCTTACTTTTCACAATCAACAACACATTACTTTCTATTTTATGATGTTCTTTCTATTTCAGCAAACATTTAATCTAATAGTCGTAAAATATATGAGAACACTGTTATAATACTTATTTGAGCACAATAATCCATTTTTAAATATACCCAAGTAAATAAATATGTGCAGACAAGATAACGATTGCTGAGTTTTCTTATTTGATTTGAGACAATGAGTTGGGTTATTGGGAAATGTTGTGTGACAACGTTAAATAGATTCAATTATATTATAGAACAAATTCTTAATAATTATTTAGAATATTTACCATGGTGGGACGGATAATATTCTCCTGGGTGATGTTCAGATCCAGGTCCTGAAGGTGCGCTGTGATACACTGCTTCGGGTGCACTTGGAGCTGAGTAGTGATATCCTGAAGAGCTGCCATCATCATGCCCTGTTACCAAATAAAATTTTAAATCTAGGTTTCTAATCAAAGAAACTTTGTATTGTATTATTATGTAATAACGGAAATTCTTCTCTATACTCTATAGTATATTGCAACCGCCTCGATATCTTAAAAAACACTCTGTATAAGTATACATCCTGTCCACATTATTGACTGTTTCCATTTTTCTATTGTTTAAATTATACCTGTATAGTTATAATTTTACTTCGCCTCATATGTCAAGTATTGTATTTATGCAACTGCTCATGGTCTATTCTATGTAACACATTTTTTTCAGAGTTTTAAACATTTTATAACTATAATTATACCCTAGCATTTATTTCAACCACCAGTATATGCAACTACTTCTAAAATTTTTTGAACCCAACTCTATAACTATACTAAACCCCGCCTAAAACTCAAACATCCTAACTGCTTATGCTTATATAACACATTTTTGATACACCTTGAATGACAATTATTTTACTTCCCCCTTACTTCAACCATCTTGTAAAGTAACTACTTTTGTTGCACACTATATAACTTTTGTTAACCACCCTGTATAACTATAACTCTTCTTCATCTTATGTTTCAACCATTCTGTATATTCAACTGCTTCTAACATTTTTTGAACCCTTCTGTATATATGTAGTTATGTAACTATAACTTAAATATCCTTTTTGCATATGCCTATTTAATAATGTTTTAACGTTTTTTGAACAATTCTGTATAACTATAGTTTACTCCACTCCACTTATGTGCCACCCCATACAATATTTTTCAAACCACTCTGTTTAAGTAAAATTCAATTCCACCTTATATTTCAACCATTCTATATACTACCCAATATCACATGCACGCACGCTGACACACACACACACACTATTGGAATATTTTTTGCCATTTCACTCAACTGTAAGCACCGTAACATAACTTCTTTTCGTTTCCGATTTCAGAAAAACCTTTTATTTCTGTTTATATTTACGTTAGATATATAAAATATACAGAATCAAACTGGAACATATTTTTGTAGAATACAATTTAAAATATTCAAATTGATTATGCCGTTTTAGAGAAAAGAATTTAGTGAAGGTTAAGTTCTTCTGGGTGAAAAAGCACAAAATTCGACTAACGAGATAGAAATTTATAAATAGGTAAAGCGATATAAAAGATAACAATAGAGAGAATATTTTAAAAGATTTTTGCCATATGTTAAGTTTAAGGGATTTATGATAGGTGGGGGTCGTATTGTACCATGAATTTAAAATATTTGCCTGATTTTTGTTACAAATATACATAGAAATTGTAATGAAATGCTAAAAAAGCCTAGAAATAGCTGACTCACATTTAAATAAATAATTTGGTCAAGTGCGAGTTGGACTCGCATACTTTGGGTTCCGTACCACCTTCAAGATTCTAATATTCCAGTTTCAGACAAGCAGGAAATGAGTGCATTTTCTTATATTTACCCTTATATCGTTTAAAGGAAGCGTTTTAAATTTATATATAATATACACTTTGATTTTCCACACATAGACTTTTTATTTTATCTGCTTCAGGATTCGCTTGATTTTTATCACAATACATATGTATTTAATTTTCTAATTTGGCCCCCAAAAATTAACATTAGAGTTTTATTTTATTAATAAACTTTCAGAGAAGTCTTTTATAATCTACTGTCTGAGTTTTGAGGCTCTGTAAATTGGAAGGTAAAGGGCAAAATAGGTCAAGTTTTAAATTATAAATTATTAAATCTGTTATTCAAATTATTAAAAAATACAAATAAAATATATTTTTAAAAATTTAAATAGTGTATTTTCCAAAGTGGGAATTAAGTCGATGTTTAATATTTTTGTTAATATCTTGTAAACGAATGATTTAAAAATATAGTATATTTGTAATTCACATAATGAGCCTTTTATCTGATATATTACATGATGCCTTTGAAAATTGACCCTTTATTTTCCATTGTATAATTGTATAATTTGTCCCTAAAATTACTATGGGGGTTTTCTAATAATTGTTTTCCATTAAATTTATTATTTGGCCCCCAAATAATAGAATTAGGGATTTTTTCATATTTATCCAATAAACAAAAAAATTTAGGTCTTATAGTTTGGGGAATAATGGAGGGAATGGGTAATTTTTTTAAAAATATTTTAAAATATTCATTTTAAAATAATTAAAAATATATATTTGTATTCGTTATAATGAGCCCTGTGATTTGATATATTACATGACCCGTTAGAAACAATTATAATTTTTTATTTTCTATTTAATTCTATAATTTGCCCCCCAAAATGAATATTAGGGATTTCTCCTTATTTTTCCAGTAAAGTTCAGGTGAGGGGCTATGCTTCCATTTTTTTTTCAAAATTTTTCAGCTTATGGTTTCGGAGATAAGGGGGGAATGGGTACAATTTTTTTATATTTTTGTAAATATCTTTTAATTAATTTATTTAAAAAATATGAAAAAAATATATTTGTTTCTTTCATCATGAGCCCTTTCATTTGATATATAACATGATCGATTAGAAACAGTTTTAATTTTATATTTTCCATTTAATTCTATAATTTGCCCCCAAAATGAATATTAGTGGTTTTTCCTTATTTTTCTAGTAAAGTTCAGGTAAGGGGCTATACCTCCATTTTTTTTCAAAATTTTTCAGCTTATGGTTTCGGAGATAGGGGGGGGGGATGGGTTAAATTTTTTATATTTTTGGTAATATCTTTTAATTAATTTATTTTAAAAATATGAAAAAATATATTTGTTTTCGTCTTAATGAGCCCTTTCATTTGATATATAACATGATGGATTAGAAACAATTTTAATTTTATATTTTCCATTTCATTTTATAATTTGCCCTCCAAAATAAATATTAGGGGTTTCTCCTTATTTTTCCAGTAAAGTTAAGGTGAGGGGCTATACCTCCATTTTTTTTCAAAATTTTCCAGCTTATGGTTTCGGAGATAAGGGGGGGAGAATGGGTAAATTTTTTATATTTTTGTTAATATCTTTTAATTAATTTATTTTAAAAATATAATTGTTTTCATCGTAATGAGCCCTTTCATTTGATATATAACATGATGGGTAAGAAACAATTTTAATATTATATTTTCCCTTTAATTCTGTAATTTTCCCCCCAAAATTAAAAGTAGAGGTTTCTCCTTATTTTTTCAGTAAACTTCAGGTCAGAACCCATACCTCTAATTTTTCCAAAACTTTACGTTTTATAGTTTCGGAGATAAGGGGGGGGGAATGGGTAAATTTTGGTATATTTTCGTTAATATCTTTTTAAATATATATTTTTTAAATATGAAAAAGATATATTTGTGTTCCTCAAAATGAGACCTTTCATTTGATATATTACATGATGCGTTTGAATTTTTTTTTTATTTTTAAATTTTTATTTAATTCTATAGTTTGCCCCCCAAAATTATATTAATGGTTTCTCCTTATTTTTCCTGTAAACACAACGATCTATATTTCCTATTTTTTTCAAAATTTTAGACTCAGTAGTTTCGGAGATCAGGGGGGGGGAACGGTCGATTTTTTAGTTTTCTCCCCCAGAAGTACCCCTAAAATCAAAATTTCTTCATTTACGGTATGTACTCCTGATCGGGTCACCAAACTATACATTGATACCAAATTTCAACCTCTTCTGTCCAGGAGTTTATTAGGAAATTGCTGTGATGTGACAGAGGCAGAAATCCTGAGTGATATTATAAGGTATCCGTATCCTGTATATACGGAACCCTAAAAATGAGGATTTTTTAAAGTAAAACTAGTCAGGAATAATTGGAGTGTATGGATGATGTGAGTAGTTCTACACCAAGGTTTTTAGTTTTAATACTTATGACTTTATGTGATTTGTTTTAGGAACGCTATTTGAGGTTTAAATTATGTTGTAGTTGTTCCAACTTCCAAAGGTAGGAGTTGAAACAAATACAGTACAGAGGAAGACTGGTTGGTTACATAGCATACATATTGGAGAAATTTCTGTAAATGATAACGACAACCAGTAATACCAGCAATTTTTGAGATTGCCCCTCTATACTTTGTCTCCGTTACAAATTCGAATAACTTTCTGTTACCAATAAAATAGTTAAGAGGAAAAATCCTAATAACAGACAGAATAAATAATAATAAAAAGTTACTTACTTATATTCTAACGCCATACATAAATTGGACAACCTGTATATTTTGTAATATGTGTCATATGCATGAGCGGCAACCTATAACTAATTCATGTCATCTGTTGATAGAGTTTCGGTGTAATACGAAGCAAACAACTTTGTAATTAGATAGTTAAAGTTTGTCGACTGAGGAGTTAATCGTGCGCTTCACAAAATGTAAGTAAAGTAAAAGCTGTTGTAAATTAGATACCAGTTTCCTTTCAAGCTTAGATTAAACTTGTATTACGTGGTAAAAATCAAATTAGTTGGGGTTTCCTTCAAATTGACTAAACGAATTCAACTCCTTTGACACAGAAGCAATCATTACTTTACACCTCTATTTTAATGTTATTTCTCATACAAATCCGAATTGATATGTGATAACTTAGTAATACCGTAAACTTTGGAATGAATACCCTCTTCGAGGTGTCATTCTTTTGTACGCAAGAACATTTATATTGTTTCTAGTCGAAAACCTTTATCTGTTGCGCTTTCCACAAGAGAATATCGTCCCGAATAATTATTTATTCGGTATCTCTGGTTGGTGAAGTTAACCTCATAATTTTATCATGACAGTCTAACCTAAAAATTAACAGCTATGACATGGAACGGCTCCAGATTCGGGAGCTCTGTGTGCTAGTTTTCCCGAAAGTCCTACATCTAGAGCCAATAAATTTGGAAATAACTAATAATAGATAATACATTGAATAAAATTAATAAAATATCAAATCATATATTGTTTCAGAAAAAATATAAATATTTCTCCAAAAAGGCAACTCAAGTAACATCTCTTGCATCTAGGCTTGTCAAGAAAGTTCTAGTATAGTCCACAGAATTTTCGAAACATTTTTTTCGAAAATTCAATAGATCTGGACCAGAGATGGAAAAACTACTGCTAGAAGAATTATAATACCCAACCTTCAATATCAAGTGATCTCCAACTATCGATAAACAACAAAAGGACGCTGCACATTCCTTATGGAAAGTGGCTCCCGGTGGATTTGACTGAAATTTTGATATTTTGTAGATCTTAACAAAATGAACAAATGCCTTCATGGCCGCAAAGTCCGATGACCGATAGTTTTGAAGTTAAGGTTAATTTTATATTTATGGTCAGAGTATATCACGAAGAGCTAAGTGGATATATATATGAGGAACTACTGGGAGTATTAATGTGAAAATTAGTATACAGGGGGTTTTCGAGGAGCCGGTTTTAGTTACAATATTTTCAATTGCCTACGACTTCCGGAAGTGGACCTAAACTTTGTTTTTTTAAATGGAACATCCTGTTTTTTGTAGCATTTTTAGAATCTATGGTGAATTTTAAGATAACTTTATTAAAAATGTCATATGTCTGAAGGGTTCCAGTTGAAAGTTATTTAAACATTTTGAAAATTTTGACAGATGCAGCTTTCTAAAAAATATATTTTTTTGGAAACAGAGAGGACCAGGTCAAAAATTACCAGAATTTGTCCGAATAAGCTTCCTAAAACTTTGGAAACTTTTCAAAAGCATATACGGAGTGTTCAGAAATTGGCTCCGAAACTGATTTTTTTCAAATGGAGCATATCCAGAAAATTCCTCAGTAGATGCAGAAAGAGATGTGGGAATATCTATGATTAGTTTTCAGAGGATCCTAAAAAAACATAAGAACCATCCGTTTGCATTCTGATTAGTTAAGAATTTAAGAGCAGGTGACGCTCAAAGACGGAATGATCTTTCGAATTCATATTAATCAAAATTCAGGAAGACGAACATTTTCAAATGATTTGGACGGATGAGGCAAAATTTATGGAATAGTCAACCACATTACTGGAGTTAGACTAATCCACACATTATTTCTAGGTGAGAAATATGTCGAAATTTTAGAAAATGATTCAAAGCTATTAGAGTTGACTTAGAATCAGCTGTGGTCTCAACACGACCTCATAATATTGCACCTGTGAATCATTTGGATCATTTCGCCGATACGCCGAAAAGTTGATCGAACACACTGTAGTGGATGTTGACTATATGAAGAAAATCCTCTTTAGCTATGAGGCACACTTTTATCTCAGTGGATTTGGCCACAAGCAGATTTGCCGCATTTGGGCAAATAAAATCCAACAGCACTTAACTTGAGGAAGGCCTGATTCATTGGCAAATAGTGACTGGGCTGGAGGCGTCATCAGGTCACACTTCCTCGAATATGAGATCGGCCAAACTTATTTCGGTCCAACAAGATCGTGCCACTTGCCATACAACTAACGATACCATGACTCTTTTGTGTGAAAAATTCAATGATCATGTTATCTCACGGAGTGGTGAGGTTATGGGCCGCCAACATCATTCGATTTGACACCGTTGAACTGTTTTGAGATTATTTGAACGAGAAGGTGTATGTCAATAAGCATACAACAATTCAAGAGCTAAAGGATGAGATAACTTGGCATATTATAATAATAATCATGATCTTTCTCTAAGGACTATCTAAAGTACATCGTTTAAGACCCTTCTATTAACAGCGACAGATGCAGGTACGGTTGCCAAACATCTGAGTCTTTCCAACATATGACAAGAGGTTGTCAAGCGTTCGCTGCAACTGAATACAAAGAACGACACGATGCTGTCGCTAAAGTACTGCAACAGGAATTAGCACTGAAACTTGAACTATCAAAGTCGGTAAGATTACCATACTATAAATACAAACCAGAATCTGTTTTAGAAAATAACAACTACAAGCTATATTGGGACCGCACGATACTGACTGATCGGGCTGTTGCTCACAGTAAACCAGATATAGTTTTGGTAGATAAAGTCGCTCGGAAAACAACTTTAATTGACATACCAATTCCTAACAACAGTAATATAAATGTCAAGCAGGCTGAGAAAATAACCAAATATAGAGATTTGGAATTTCAAATAAAGACTCAGTGAGACATGAACAACACACGAACTGTACCAATTGGTATGTCAACGACAGGACTAGTCCCAAAACATCTATTAAACAATTTAAAATACCTAGGTCTGGACGAACATCTTTACCAAGTAATGCAAAAAGCCGTCCTGTTAGGAACAGCCCGGACCATCCGGAAATTCATGGGAAACTGCCGCCACGACTCCAACCACGGGCCTGAAAACCTGGCAAGGGCTCCCACAGAGCTAAACCCTTTTGATAACTAGGATATCTGGGGTTTAATGAATTTTCCCCTAAAGGCACTCTTAGCGTGCCTTAGAGGGAGTGTGATGCCATACATTGTATGGTCAAGTCGGGTAAATGATCTTTCTTACGAACCTGGGCCAGGACAAGACTGGATCTTGCCAAATATTCCATCAAGAGTTCTGTCGTGAGTACCCAGAGCTTCAAGTTACCGAACATACAGTCGCAAATCAATATCGTGTCATCTTGAGAAATGACCTTATTTCGCCTGAACAAAAGGACACAAAGAGCGATGTGGAGCGTGAAGTATTTGGTCGAAATACAATCGATCCAGAGCCAGAAACACCTTTGGCACAAAGAGCCGACGAGACTCAAGAACTTCAACAAGATTTACTATTCTATTTACTGTATAAAAACCAGGGAACAGTTCACTACTAGAGACTCCTTCTTGAAGCCATATAACATCATAGTCATTGCACAAAACAGAGGAATAGAACGACATAACTTTGGTGTTAAGCCCTTGGATATTTTGATAGTAAAGAAGATCATAGTTGATGTTTTTGCTGTTGGGAGTACTTAGTTTAAATTTCTAGTTGACACTATCCGAGTGATACCGTTGATATATTTAATTATACAATTGCTGTCACCTGCATTTTGACGACCGGTAAGCTGATGTTTTATGTTTTTATAATGTGAAATCTGCCTTGGTGTTCTGTCAAAAGATACATAAACACTTTTGTAAGCTTCATGCTCTCTGATGCTTTTAGAATTTGTTCCAATTACTTTAGCCTGATGTTCATCTTTTAACGTCATTTTGATCGGACGAATTTTGTTTCCTACGTATTTGCCTAGTCTTATGGGTTTTATGTTGTCACATCGGCCCTCATTAATGACTCACCCTTTATCTAAATGTTATCCTAAAGTCCACTTGAATTGTGACGCAGTGTTGTTAAACAATGTACCGATTAAATTGCTGAATCCTTTTGCTATATATCTTCAACTTACAGAATATTTATGCCACAGCGGTTAATAAATTACACAAAAGCCGATGTTTCCGTTATCGCGATCATTTCGTAACTAAGCGAACGTTAATACTTTACCTGAATGTCCTGAAGAGGAATGCCCGTGATGGGGTACCAAGACCGCAGACGTAGCTAAGTTCTTTCCCAAATTTGTAATAGCATCTCCTTTGGCGCTTAACAGTTTGCCTTTAGCCGAGATGAGTTTTCCACCTCCTTTGATAAGCTGACCCTTGACTGCAATGACGCCACCCTTTATGGCTTTAACGGCTTGGAGCAAGGTATTCAGTATCGATTTTTTCAGGGACCACCAGTCAAAGGATTTGTGCTCGTAGGTCTGGGAAACAACAGAAATGATTTAGGCGTTAATATTTCATAAATTATGAGCGAATAAAGGTTTAAAGGTAACTATTTTTTATTATTACATATTTTGAGTAGTCCTTTTAAGATATCACAAACAGCATAAATCTCATATCAATATTATGATCTGTGTGAAAAAGAAGGTAAAAAAAATTACGCCCTCAGCAAGTAACTAAGTAAAATTAAAAACAAAGCATGAGGTAAGAATAAAATTTAGTTAACAAGTATGTTATTAAATTAAATTGAAAAAATCAAAAAAACATTTAGCCGATTTATTAAATAGTAAAATTTTGATAGATGCGTTTGGTTTGCTCCAATGAAGATGCCAACTTAGAATTGATGAAACAGCGTTGAGTGTTTTAAATAAAGTTTTGGTGTTAGGGTGCAAATCTGTGTTTTTTTTTATATTTGTGCACCAAGCAATATTGATTGGAATGACTCAGTTAACTGTACAAATATAAATGCAGCGTGTGACCTATTTTATTCAAAATTAGATTCAGTTTTTGATAAAAGTGTTCCAAAAACAGTAATTAAATTTAATTTAAAGTATCCGCCATGGTTACTAATGAAATAGTTAGAAGTATTAAAACTAAAGCTCGTCTTTCCTCTCGGTATAAGCGTACATTTTATATGGATCTTTACAATGATTTTGGTATTTTGCGTGCTAAAATTAAAAAAGATATTGCAATTAGTTATCAAAACTACATGCGAAACATTGAACAAAAATTATCTAGTCATCCTATATATTTTTGGAGCTACATTGACTCGCGGAAAACTAACCCCAATATACCAAATTCAATGAATTATGGAACTACTTCATTAGATAATCCACAGGATATATTAAATTCATTTGTTAACTTTTTTCAATCGACATTTATTAGATCGTCTTATCCAGATGTATATCTTCTGCCTTGTACTAATTATAATAGTTGCACGATACCATCCGTTTCTGATAACAATGATTAGAAGCCCTTCCCCGATTAAAACCAAAAACCACTAGGGGCCCAGACGGCATACCTGCTTTCTTTTTAAAAGACTGCGCGTCCGTATTGGTCAAACCGCTTGCATTTTTATTTAACTTATCTTTAAGTAGTAGAACTTTTCCGGTTCTTTGGAAATATTCTAAAGTTTGTCCAATATGGAAGAAAGGAGACAAAACATATATTGAAAATTATAGACCGATTACAATTCTTAACAATTTTAGCAAGGTATTTGAAAATGAATTGTATGAATTCATATTTGCACATGTAAAGCCGTGCATCAGCGTAGAACAACATTGAGTCTATTCAGGTAGATCTACAACTACAAATCTATTATGTTTAACGCAATATATTGCTGAGATACTAGATGCTGGTGGCCAAGTTGAAGTAATATATACAGATTTTTCTAAAGCTTTTGATCGACTGGACCATGGTATCTTATTGAGTAAATTATCGAAGCTTGGTTTCACTTCATCATTTCTTATTTTTTTTACAATCTGATCTCACTAATCGCAATTTAAGAGTTCATTATTATGGTTTCCAGTCGTTCAATTTTCAAGCTACATCTGGTGTACCACAGGATTCTGTTCTTGGTCCGTTGTTATTTGATATATTTATTAATGACATTGTTGATATTTTAAAGTGTAAATCATTACTATATGCAGATTTTCTAAAAATATATAATTCAATGTATGATAAAGAGGCATGTAAAGTATTACAAGAAGATATTAATAGTCTTTCACATTGGTGTATAGAAAATATTCCCAAGTGTAATCACATGACCTTCACGAGGAAATCAATTTCAATTGAATATCGATTTAACATTAATGGGAACCTCATTAACAGGTGTGTTACATATAAGGATTTAGGAATAACTTTTGATTCAAAACTAAATTTTGCTCAGCATATCAACATTATTCAGATGGAGGCGTTTCGAAATTTGGGGTTTGTAATACGGAATGGGCCTCACTTCTCCAGAACTAGCACCGTAACTACTCTGTTCAATGCTTTTGTACGTTCTAAACTTGAGTATGCCTACATTATCTGGAATCCTGGATACGAAACATATACTAATGCTGTTGAAAACATCAATATGAAATACCTTAAATATCTGTGGTTTAGAACTGACGGGGTGTATCCACATCGTGGTATATCTAATGATATGTTACTGCAACGATTTCAGTTAATGGATTTAGCAAACACGTAGCAAATATTACTCATTAGTGACTTTGCATAAGGTTTTAAACAACAAGTTGGACTGTCCAAGTTTAGTAAGTCAAATCTCGTTTAATGTTCCCTCACTTTTTTACATGGCAACGCCCAGAACAAATCTACTACAAAATTTTCCGCTTGTCAATATGTTTTATAATTATTATGAATTGCAGTCAGATATTGATTTGTTTAATGGGAATATTGGAATGATTAAGAGGCAAATGCTCCAGGGCCTTGATTTTTGATCATTTCTTTAGCAGTGTTTATTGTAAGTTGTTGTACATAGTATTTGATTTTTATGTTATATGTATGCAACTTTATAATTTTGCATGTACACTAATTTAAATGCTCATCCTTGATTTGGCCTATGGCTGTTGGATGGAGTACTAGTAAATAAAATAAAAAATAAATAAATAAACAAATGTTCCTTAGCATTTCCATTAGTGTTTCAAAGGTAAGCCAAAATATTTAAGGGGGCTATTGTTGGATTCATTTTAGGAAAAAAACTGCATGTGGATATACGTTCTAAACGTCTTAATTTTTGAGATACAGGCTGGTAAGTTGATCAGAAAAAATATTTTTTTATAATAAATGTGATAATATTGTAGATATCTTTATGAAATTTGATAAACTTCTGGTATGCATCTTAATGCATTTTCTGATGCCACCCCATATTATAACAATACAGGGTGTAACATAATGCAGTGCAGATATTTTGGTAGATTATAAAACAGAAATGTAATAAAAATTTTCGTTTATGAGAAAAAAATTTTCAAAGTTGTCAATCAAATAAATGGTTAAATACAAATGTAAGTTCTTACCTGTGTATTAACCATTTCTTTGCAAAATTGTAACAAATTTATCAGCTGGCCAATATAATAAACTAAATCCTCTACAATTCTTATGAAATGAAGGGATATTTAAGGCAAAAATTATTTATATTTTCAACATATTTAATGAAACAGAAATCATGGCAACAATGGATTAAATTTACTTTCGTTCATTAAGAATAGATCGTAATATACGAATTATTACGGAACGTACTGGTTCGGTTTTGCAAAAAAGTAATGTGATATTTCTTTGTTTAAAATGTACTATTTTAATGTGGTTAGTTTAGCTAAGGAGTTTGTTTTATTTCAATATTAAACTGCAAAATGTTTTATGGTTGTTTTTAGTTGTGAAATTTTTGTTTTTGAGTGTGGAAATATTAAGCATGGAATAAAAAACAACTGAATTATTGGTGAGTTTGTTTAGATATTGCAAATTCATCTTATTTGTAAAATTTCGCAAGTGCATGTTGGTAGTATCGGGTATCATACGTTTTAGTTATCTACACTTTCCGTTTTTTGTTTTTTTTTGAAATGTCAATGGAGATGCCACGACTATCTTTCAGAAAAGAATAAGTAAGATCATATTAACATTACTTTTTATTAGATGCCTTCTATTAAAAGAATTTATAGAGATTTTTAATTTAATAAATACAAAAACTACATATTTCTAAAAACCATCATGCAAATTTAAAACTTGAATGTTACATCCTGCATTTTTAGATATAGATTTATAAAGCCGTACGGTACAGAATTTTTAATTGTAATCAAATGTACTGAACATAATTACATCTGTAGTATCGTGTGGATGATCGTATTCAATGGGAGGATGGTCATGGTAACCATAACTGCTTCCAGTTTTCCCACTGCTGCTGCTTCTGCTGAACGATCCTGAAGCAGACGCTGACGCTTTAGCAACCTGGCCGATTTTTTTCTTCAAGCTTTGGCTGATGGCATTCTTTAAATGTCCAAGGATGTCACCAGACCCAGAACCAGCCCTGAAAATAATTGGTACATTAACCAATGATTTTATTTCGTTTTCGAAACTCATTGTGATTGAAAATATGTGTACCTACTCTAATTTGGTTTGACAATTACCTCAGTGGAGTCAAGGCCAACCAAGACGATATTTCTCTTTATTTCTTTATTTCAATATTTGTGCTTTTAAGAATTCAAATTATAGCAAGTTGTATATCAATGAAATCAGAATGAAATACATTAATTTTCTGTGGAAAGATCTAACATGGCGTCCATAAGAAATAAAAATTGATAATGGTAGCTGAAAAACTAAAATATCTGAAAGGTATATATGAAAAAAAAGTAAAATTGTACGTCAAAAATGCTTTTACAATGTAAAAGCTGTTTCTTATAATTTTACAAAGAACTGAGGTACGGAAGTAGTTGATTAGTGTTACTATATAGCGGAAGTGGCATAAAAATGGCGGCAAACTTGAACTGAAGATCTTGGTACGCGCAAATGCCATCATGCAGAGACCGCGTTAATTTAAACGGTGTTGCGGCGCTATCTTGCGGCGGAGGCGGTAAATTAAACGATGTTTTGCGGGTAACGGCGCGCAGAAAGTTAGAGACATCTTGGGGGTTAATTTAAACGGTGTGTTGCGGTTTGCGACGCTCAGTTATTTGAGACCCATCGAGTGACGGCCGCAGCAATTAATTAGAAAAAATGCTAGTACTTGGGCGAGTTTCGATCCCGAGACCCCCGGACGGAAGGTATCGTTCCCAGCACATGCGCTATATGGTTATTAAGATATAAGTTTCTTTGGGAGAATGGGTATCTGAAATTCGGCATTTGGCATGTTGAAATTCGGCATATTGAACATCAGGATATTAAAATTAGACATGTTTACATTCGGCATATTGAAATTAGGTATGTTTGCATTGCATTTGAATATATTTGTCAGCATCGCAGATTACGTCACCACATAGCGGGAAGCTTGTGACGTCATAGAAGAAGCGTTGGGAGGTACTGCATACAATACCTTGTTATCAGATTATCAATCTCCTCTTTCATGTTTATTAGTAAGAAAGAGTGCGACATATCGTATTCCTTATACAGATTGCGTTTCTTGTTATTTGATGAAATGATTCGGCTTATGACGTCACATAAAAAAGGGAGGAAGTCCTGTTTCTTTAGATTTGACGTCAGTGATGAAAAAAAAACTTTTTTCATGACTCAAAAACAAATGATGACAGAGGTTTCTGATTGATTCCATCTTTTAAGAAAGGTTGTATATATTGAAATCCTAGTTTTTTGTGTCCTGATAAATTTAGGTAAAACGGACGTAACACATTATTAGCTCACCAAAAATACTTAATTTTTTCCTTTGCTAAGACTAGACTAAAAAAATCTACCAGCAAAAAGAAATGTACAACGTAATGTTATAATGCTGTAATTTTTCTTCGGATAGTAACATAAGCTCGTTCAGATAAGAAACACGCCTCGAGTTCAGTACAAAAATTGCAGACGGTTTTATTAAAGTCGGCCAAGTCACGCTTGTATATAAGAAAATGTTTTCGGGTTTCCAGACAAAAATGTTTTAGGGTGACTATTAGACAGATAGTTACGTCTGGAAGGGCACACTGCCGCATTTAGTAAATTTCATTTTCGCTCACGATATAATTCTCAACTATAATAATTAAGGGAAGGTCTTAATTTTCTCCACCCTTCATTAATACTACAGTGGAGACCGTAGGCTTGAGGAAACATAAGCTGATAAAGTTGTATTTAATTCCTTGGCGGTTTATACCAGTAGCATTTATTTCAACAACGTTGTTGGCATTTGGAGTATTCAACTATACAATGAATATATTTCCTCTTCTGATATGTTTATAATATTAATTAGCCATATATAGATTTAAGCTTTACGATGAATTTTTGCGAATACCGCCTTCCAATATTTGACAAATCCCCCCTAATTAATGCTGCACCAATCTTGACTTTACCCTTTGAGGATTACTGTTTATAAGAAGAGACAACCTTTTTAATAACTTCTTCCATAATATACCCAATGCCAAAGAAATCGCAACAACCAGAAGGAGATGATTAAATTTAATATTGTTTTGGTAAAATATAGATGCTATAGCTTACTATAGCAGCATACTATAGCTACATGTAATGGTTATCCAGGAAATATTGTAGATAAGCTACTTAGAAAGAAACAACTTAGGCTAAGAATAATTCAAGTGTCATTTTGTCGAACCAAGAATACAAGTTTATCTCTGTCCCATATAATCATTAAACTATGGGCTTTAAAATAATTTTTAAGGAAGTTGGTATAACGGTAGTATATAGAACACTGAAAACTTCACAAAAACTATTGGGCAATCCCAAAGATAAACTTAACGATTTCGAAAATTTGGGAATATATGAGATCAAATGTAATGTCTGCGATCTGAAATAATATCGTCAAACACATAGATCTACCAGAACTCGATTTAAAGGGAGATCTGATAAATCTGGTTTAGTACATCATGTTTTGTCACTCCATACACAGATTTAAATTCGTTACAATTAGTTAGTTAAGTCATTAATTGTAAGGAATTGGACTGGTACGAAAGCATAATGTTATATAAAAATAAAAACATAATGAATTCCGACAAAGGACCAATTCCTAATTCCAAATTTCAACTCTCAGAGGTCATGCAGAATACATTCTACCGGAGACCAGGAGAAAATTGACGCCACATCGCAGCAAACCATCACATCTTTATTAACTACCCAAGATACACAAGGCTGGAGTACCTCCCAGACCGATTACAAGTTTGCGCAACTCACCAACAGCAGCACTATAGAAATTCCTTCTACCAATCATCCAACTTTTGGAGGGCAAAACCTTATCGCACGTCTAGGACTCAAAGCACTTTGTTGAAATCATTGGATCAATGAAACTTGGGCCAGAACATCGCTTAGTAAGTTTCGACGTTGAAAACCTTTTCACGAACGTACCACTAGACGAATCTCTCAACATAGTGAGGAAGAAACTTATGGAGAGGACGGAACTACCATTAGACTCAATCATGGACTTACTTGAATGTTGCCGCTACTTTCAGGAGAAGGTCCGGTTCTTCATGCAAGAAGATGACTTTCTTATGGGTTCCCCGTTATCTCCAACCATCGCCAACATCTACATGGAATGGTTCGAAGAACATGCACTGAGGAGGTACGAGAAGCAGCCTAAGCTATGGTTGAGGTATGTCGGTGACACCTTTATTATTTGGCAACACGGAGCGACAGAACTACAGGCATTCCTGGAGCACCTGAACCAATCTCTACCATCCATTAGATTTACCATGGAGATGGAAGAGAGTGGGTGCCTACCATTCCTTGATATAAAGTGTCAAAGAATTAGGGCCGGAATGCAAACAACAGTCTACAGGAAGGCTACGCATACAGGATTATACCTTCACTACAATTCCAACCACCCATCAGCAACGAAAACTGGCATCATCAAAACACTAATCCATGAAGCCGAAAATATCTGCAGGACACCAGAAGCTCTCAAAGAATAACAAGTGGAACTTAGAGAATAAATCACTTTCATTACCCACTAATAAAATTCCAGGAACGTATACAAAATTTCATCACAATCATAAAATAATTCCATTAAGTGCCTCCACCCCTTCTTTTACCTGAAAATTTCGAGGGCCAATTATTATTTTTTCATATCTATTATTCATTTACAATTTGTGCGTCATTATGACAAGTGGAAAAAAAATGGAGTTTCGAAGTATATTCGTGAGGAAAAGATGAAATGAATGGAGTGGCCACAAGGTAAGTACCATTTGTTTTGTTTTTTGTCTCATCCTTGAAAAATCCCCTTATAAATGTGGGCGTAACGTAGAAAAACTTTGTTTATATGCCCGTTTAGGTATATAAATAAATTAATTCGAGAAAATGACTCGGTCCAAATCCGGAAAAATTAGAATCAGCTATGACTCTGGCCGCGAAAACCTCCGTTCTCAACAGAAGAATTGTTTGTTTTACGGTAAACACGAAATTGATAATTTTTACAGAAAAACAGTGGCAGATATGAAAACAACCGAATAAATAAAAAAATTGCAAATTTATAAAAGATTCATATACAATTTTTGTCAATTACCAGGGGCGTACAAAAGTTGTAGGGACAGAAAAAACCGGTAACCCCAGAAAAGGAAAAAGAAAAACTTCATAGAGGCATTAATGTTTTAAAATTGAACTAAATATCTCGAAAAGTTTAGTAGTCAGAAGGAAAAAACTGAAACAGCTTGAAGATTTCAACAACTTGTACATCGGCCACGAAGCTTTTGCGGACATATGTTCATAGGAACTTTAAGTCATAAAATGACTGGAGGAAGCACATAAAATTTACCCATTCCCCCTCCCCTTATCTCCTAAACTATAAAACGAAAAGTTTTGAAAAAAAATAGATTTATAGGTTCTGACCTGAAGTTTACTGGAAAAATAAGGAGAAACCTCTACTTTTAATTTTGGGAGGCCAATTACAGAATTAAATGGAAAATTAAAATTAAAATTGTTTCTAACCCATCATGTTATATATCAAATGAAAGGGCTCATTATGACGAAAACAAATATATTTTTTTCATATTTTCATATTTTTAAAATAAATTAATTAAAAGATATTAACAAAAATATAAAAAATTTTACCCATCCCCCCCTATCTCCGAAACCATAAGTTGGAAAATTTTGAAAAAACAATGGAGGTATAGCCCCTCACCTGAACTTTACTGGAAAAATAAGGAAAAACCCCTAAAATATTTTTTTGGGGGCAAATTATACAATTAAATAGAAAATATAAAATTAAAATTGATTCTAACTCAGCATGTTATATATCAAATAAAAGGGCTCATGATGAAGAAAACAAATATATTTTTTCCATATTTATAAAATAAATAAATTAAAAGATATTAACAAAAATATAAAAAATTTTACCCATTCCCCCCTTATCTCCGAAACCATAAGCTGAAAAACTGGAAGTATAGTCCCTCACCTGAACTTTACTGGAAAAATAAGAAGAAACCTCTAATATTCATTTTGGGGGGCAAATTATAGAATTAAATGGAAAATAAAAAATTATAATTGTTTCTAACGGGTCATGTAATATATCAAATCCCAGGGCTCATTATGACGAATAGGTACAAATATTTTTTTTTTAATTTTTTTAAAATGAATATTTTAAAATATATTAAAAAAATATTTTTAAAAAATTACCTATTCTCCCCGTTATTCCCCAAACTCTAAGACCTCATTTTTTTTGTTTATAGGAAAAATATGAAAAAAAAATCCCTAATTCTATTATTTGGCCTCCAAATAATATAATTAAACGGAAAATAAATTACTAGAAAACCCCCATAGTAATTTTAGGGACAAATTATACAGTTAAATGGAAAATAAAGATTCAATTTTCAAACGCATCATGTAATATATCTCAGGCTCATTATGTGAATTACAAATATAACATATTTTTAAATCATTTGTATAAATGATATTAAAAATATTAAACATCGACTTAATTCCCACTTTAGAAACTACACTATTTAAAATTTGAAAATTATATTTTATTTATATTTTTAAATAATTTGAATAACAATTTTAATAATTTATAATTTAAACTTTGACCTATTTTGCCGTTTTTCTTCCAATCTACAGAGTCTCAAAACTCAGACAGTAGATTATAAAAGGCATTTCTGAAAGTTTATTAGTAAAACTCTAATGTTACTTTTTGGGGGCCAAATTAGAAAATTAAATACATATGTATTGTGATAAAAATCAAGCGAATCCTAAAGCAGATAAAATAAAAAGTCTATGTGTGGAAAATCAAAGTGTATATTTTTTATAAATTTAAAACGCTTGCTTTAAAAGATATAAGGGTAAGTATAAGAAAATGCACTCATTCCCTGCTAGTCTGAAACTGGAATATTCGAATCTTGAAGGTGGTACGGAACCCTAAGTATGGGAGTCCAACTCGCACTTCACCAAATTTTTCATATCATAATTTCGAGAAGTCAACTGTAGCAGTTAAAAACTTTTCCTGTTTTAAATTCACTAAAAAGAATTTCAATTGGCCATATTGTTCTTTTATGCCTCTTTAATTACTTCAAAAAATTCAACTTTTAATTGAGTTACAAAAAAATCTGGTGTTGCCGAAAAGAAATAAACCTATACAAAAGTTAAAGTGATTTTTTGTGTCTTACTCTTTAACACAGGAAACAAAGTTAAGATGAATGCTCATTGAACTTCAATCATTAACGAAGTAAGACTCGGGTAGATTGGCCTTTGATTTATTCCTTTCTGATTCGCAGTAACGAAAAAAGTTTGCAGACCGAGAATCGTAAAGAGAGATAAGAAATTAGTCGGTATTGTTCAAACTGAATTAAAGTTCGAAATGAAAGCTAAAACTTTGCTTGAAATTAAATGTAATTTAAATGTTAAATATTTGATAACAGTGATAACGTTTAAAATAAAATTTGTCTTATTAAGTTTAAGGTTTCCAACTTGTGGGAATGTAGTAAGGAAGTTGTTGCTGGTGGTGTATTTAGAGATAAATGTTTATCTGGAGCGGATCTAGAATTGTCTTGAGGGAGGGGCGCACAATGAAAACTGTTTACTTGTTGAGTTGATTATTAAAATTAGGCCCTTGAATACCGAATAATAGAATTAAAGTGAAATTATTAATACTAAAATTAAATACTATTTCTGTTATACGAGAGGTATTAGTAAAATAAGGTTCCTTGTGCCGTCAAGACAAAATGCGATGTGATGGGAGGAATCTGGTAACACTGTTTTACTCATCAGCTGTCCCTCTCTATATCCTTACCACTCGCGCCTCGCTACTTCCAACAGTGTCGGCCTAGCTGCTTTCGAAGATGGAGCTCCCTATCGCTGTTAGCACTAGATGCCAAATTCTTTTTTTGGGACAAGAAGGGCCTGATTTTGATCGACTTTTTGCTTCATGGAACAACAGTAAACTCTGACAGATATTTCAATACAGGAAGATTTTCCAGTGGTGTGAGGTCAAACTCAAGAACTGCTGACAAATTTTGGCTGGACTATTGTGCCCCATCCCTCCTACAGCCCAGACCTAGCGCCAAGTCATTATCACTTATTCCCAAAATTAAAGGAACACTGGGTAGTCTACGCTTCAGTACCGATGATGAAAAGGTTATTCGATTCCCCAAAGGATTGGCGGCAGAATCCTACAATATGGGGATAGAAAAGTTTGAGCATCGTCTGCAAAAGTGTTTAGGCAGAAACGGCGATTATGTGAAAAAAGTTTTAAGCTTTAAATTGATGTATAACACTAAGTAAAAATATATAGCTGTCTATTTTAAAAAATCATGGGAACCTTATTTTACTAATATCCCTCGTAGTTTATATAAAACAACTTTTATACTATTATCTGCCTCAGTCTCATTACTAAGTATTATTCCGTTATTATTTTCAGTTTTTATGTTCTTTATTTATATCTTTTACAATTTTCCACATTTCATTAGAATTTTATTTTAGTCTAAAGTTGGTAGACAATGTAACTCGTTCCTCGAAGTTTCCTTGGACTTCTATTGTCTTGAAGTGGTTGATCTCACAACGTTTCAATAGCTGTGTATCTGCTATCGTCATCAAGTGAATGATAGGAAATTCAGATTATCCGCAGTCTCTACGAATTTTCTTTTGTACCAGTGTTCTTCCTTGTGAATTGCTCTGGTCTGGTCCCAGTTGATATTATGGTGTTCGGTCCATGCGTGATTAGCTAGCCCAGACTTCGTTACCTCTGCCCTTTGAGTAGCTGTGCGGTGTTCCTTTGTCCAGCTTTTCAAACGCCGGATATCCGGAAACGATCATTACCAAGGCGTATACTAAAGGCTTGTCGGAGAAACTTGCACATAGCTATGGAATCAGAATGATCTTCAAAAGCAACAACACCTTGAGGAGCATGATAACAAGAACGAGGCTCGACGCACCAGCCATACCAAATAACTGTATATACAGCATACCGTGTGAATGTGGCAATCTTTACATTGGAGAGACAAATCGACTGCTGGACACCAGGATTAAGGAACACCGCACAGCTACTCAAAGGGCGGAGGTAAGGAAGTCTGGCCTAGCTAATCACGCATCGACCGAACACCATAATATCAACTGGGATCAGATCAGAGCATTTCACAAGGAAGAACACTGGTACAAAAGAAAATTCATAGAAGCAGCGGATAATCTGAGTTTCCTATCATTCATTTGATGACGATAGCAGAAACACAGCTATTGAAACGTTGTGAGATCAATGACTTCAAGACGATGGAAGTCCAAGGAAACTTCGAGAAATATGTTTTATTTTGTGTACTTTTTCTAAGTAATACGCTAGCTTTCGATTCCTAATAATTCAAGTTACTAGATTTCCTTTTTGTTTTTGTTTTTTGCCAATACTACGTTTAATCTAGTTAGTATAGTTTTTTTAAACAACCTTTCACTTTATTGTTAAATAATTCAGTGAATGAATTTTGTTTTTTTCTATCATGTAAGCATTGCACGTTTAAAAGTTTCGGCTAGAAAGTTAAACATGTTGACTTACCTTTTGGTTCTGCTAAGTTTTTCCTCTAATGCTGCTAGTTCTTTTCTTTCTTCAGGAGTGATATCATCTAAAGAAATGATATCAAGAGGAGCATGAATGACTTCTTTCCGAGAAGCTGCTACTACGGTCAGCGTACCAATCGTCAACATAACAAGATATGTGTTCTGGAAGAGACAAAAGGATTTGTTAAAGGTTGTTTCCTAGTTTATTTTAAAGATTTTTGATAATGTAACATTTCAGTTGGATAACAAAAACTGTGTATCAAAGACTGTAGGCTCTCACGTTTCGTGCGAATGGGTAAAATGTGTCGGGATATTTTTCGCGATACCAGAGTAACCTGCAAGACGGGCAGTCCCCGCCTACTTTATCTCCATCAACCAATCAGAGCCCATTATACCCTTCCAGCTACCTATAAATGTCAGTGCTTCACGGCTCGCAAGTCCTATTCGACTCGAGCATTCAACGAGATTGCACCTTCGTCAACGCCATTAACGATGCCTAATTGTAGATTAAACGTTTCGGAGAAATTTTAATAAACGATTACTAAATAGCCGTGTACTTAAAAATGTAGAGATTTTGAAGAACTGGGGTCAAACCTAACTTTCCATGAATTTATAATACTATCTAAATTTTCTTTGAAAAACTTTCAACGATGTCAGTAACAAATAACCAACTATATAGTTCACATTAGAAATTGAATTCCTTGCGAATGTAGTAATTTTATATTGGACAAATCTTGATGCCACTATATGTACGAATAAATGAACACCAAAATTATAAAAAGCGATATTTCAGGTAGTAAATAATTTGCGTACATCCTGGCGATCTTACTCATCAATTACAATTTCATAATTCAACTAATTACACAAAATTAATTTTATTAACTGCATCGTTAATTCTTCTGGATATTTCAGCAGTCCTGGATGCATATAAAATTGGCCATATCGTTTTGAATAATAATCTCTCAGTTACATCATTTATCATTTCATATTGTCAAACATTGTATACTTTATGGTTTATTATTTACAATTTTACAATTTGATTTTACGGTTTATCTGTTAAGTTTGAAATTATTGACAATTTTGACATTTCTGGCATTTTTAACAATTTTGATATTTTTGACATTTTAAACATTTTCGACAGTTTGGATAATTTTGGGATTTTACTTTTTTCCACATTTACGGAGATCTTACCGACTGTGATAATTCCAGTTTCAGTGCTAGTTCCTGGTGAAGTATTTTTGCCACAGCATCTTGTCGTTCTTTGTATTCAGTTGCAGCGAACGCTTGACAACCCCCTGTGATATGCTGCATAGATTCAGAAGTTTGGCAACCGTACCTGTATCTGTCGTTGTTAATAGAAGGGTCTTTAACGATGTACTTTAGGTAGTTCTTACTTGGAATTACTTGATCTTGGATTTCCAATATAAAGCCTTCCGTTTCAGGAAACATATGACCAGAGATCAACTAGTAGTTCGACGCTGCACTGTCGACATAGTCTTGGTTGACGTCATTTATATGCCTTCCTTGAAGGGGCTTCTCTTTCCATTTCAGCAGTTTCTGATTTGTGGTCTGGTGGTGTAATTGGTCAGCCGCAGTGGTGTTGAGTCATCAACCTGGCACATGACTCTGTGTAGATTAGAAAATTCTGCGAGTTTCTGGAAATGACTACGCAAAATAGAAATTTGTTGATCTTATAGTTTGCTTAGATCTGTCAATCCTCTTTCTCCTCCGTACCTTGGCAAAGTTGTACGTTCAACACAGCTCTTTGGATGGTGATTTTGAGCTGTTGTTAGTAAAACACGATCTTTTCGTTGTAATTGTTCAATGCCAGTCTTGCACCAATACTATACCGAAAGAGTAACTGAGCACTGAACACGCATAGGTGTTAATAGCCTGAAACAGATTTTTACTGTTTAGTTTGGTTTTCAACAAGCGTCTTACCCCTCTATAAAACTCTGCTGTTAGGTCCTTTTTCATAGTCAAGTGATAAATACGTTGAGCTTGCTTTAATCCTTTATGTCCTTGCTGTATTTTGCCTTTAACTATATTTATAATTCGGCATTTGTCTAGGCCAAATTTGATGTGGATGTCACTAGAGAACCCTTCTACTATTTTAAACATATCATGCAGCTGTTGTTTCGTAGCTGCCATCAACTTTAAGTCGTCGATGTATAACAAATGGTTTATCTTTAATGCTTGTACGTTGTTGTGTTTGAGACTGAACCCAAAATTAATGGAGTTCAGTTTGTTTCAGAGAGAAGGGTTCATGGCAAGGCAGAACCACAGCGAGCTAAGAGAGTCTCCCTGGAATATACCCCTTCTGATTGGAATGGGTCCAGTTTGTATCGAACAGTTGGCTTCATTCAGTGAGATTTTGGTTTGCCAGGTGGACATGGCATATTCTAAAAAGTTAATAATAGAATTATTCACTTTATAGAGTTTCAGTACCTTAATGAGCCAGTTATGTGGAACTGAATCAAAGGCCGTTTTATAGTCCACATATGCCATGTAGAGATTTCGTCGTTTGGTGTGGGCTTGATTGCAGACAACGGGATCAATTATAAGTTGTTCTTTGCAGCCCATCGAATTTTTCGCTCATCTCTTTTGTTGTTGAGTAATGATGTTGTTCAGCTCACAATGTTTGAAAATGCGATGAATAATGCACGATGTTATGAGTTTGTATAAGGTTGGAAGGCAAGTGATTGGTCGTTACTTTGCTGGGTCCTGTGCACATAGGTTGTCCTTTGGTAAGAGGTATGTAGCACCATGCGTAAGGAAACTAGGCATCTTGTGTGTGTAATTACGTCATTTATAAGGGCTGTTAGTGTTTCGTGGGTTGCGTACAGTTTCTTTATCCAGTAATTTTATACACCATCTGGTGCTGGTGCTTTTCAGTTATGGAGGTGCTTCATTATGTTGGATGTGTCTTCCGTTGTAAATGGTTGGTGTTGCATGACCTCACAGCTCTGAGATGCTGCCTCCACCTCAATAATCCAGCTGGCTCTGGAGTTATAGGAGATTGTTGCTGAGAGCTGTGTTTTCCAGAATTCCTCGATGTCTGTTTTACTGGGGTAACTAGGGGCTTCATTATTATTGTTGTTGTTTAGTTTTCTATAAAACCATTTTTCTGATTGTCGGAAGGGTAGGTTGTCTAGTTTCTGTTGGTTACTGATTTTGTACCTTCCCAATCGACTTGTGTAGACGGAGAGCTTTTGTCGTAGACTGTACAGACACTGCTGAGATGTGATGTTTTCTCCATCCCACTGGGAGTGTATTCGGTTATTGTCCATGATAGTCTTGACAAGCCTTTCTATTCTGTTGTTCCTGACTCCTCGTTTGTACTTGGTCAGTCTTCCAACGTCTTTCCGAAGAGTATTGATTTTCCCTTCAAGTTTTTTTTGTCAAAGTGGTATTCGAGGTGTTTGTCTAAATTGGGGAGGGTCTTGCTTTGGTCTAACTGCGACTCCAATTGTTCTGCAGATGGAAGTTGCAGCACAGTAGATGATTGTGTGTAGCGACTCTAACATAGTTTGACAAGATAAATTTGTTCAGAGCCTGTAAGACGATACCCAGTTTCTTAGAAGATCTTAGTTTGGGAAGAGCTGGTCTAGTCAGTGGATCTGTTCCACTATACCCTATAAGAGCTTCTTCCATTTCTGCTTGGATCTTCTCAAGCAGGTCAGCGTTGGTTGGCTGTTTTTGTTGTAGTTCTTGAGTCTCGTCCGCTCTTTGTGCCATAGGTGTTTCAGGGTCTGGATCGATTGTATTCTGATGAAATAGTTCGCGCTCCACTTCGCTCTTTATTATATCCAGTTGTTCAGGCGAAATAAGACCATTTCTCAAGATGACACGATATTGATCTGCGACCCGCTGTTCAGTAACTTGAAGCTTTCCACTCGCTTTATAAATAACAAAAAATTAAAAATGGTCTGTCCAGGAGTTCTTTAGGCAACCTATTTTTAAAGTATTTTCTAATATACTAAATTTATTATAAAATAAGTTTCATTCTATTATCAGCTCGGTGAAGGTCGACCTAGGTTCGGTTAGACTAATAAGTGTTGTGTCTCGTTTCTATAATTATAAAGTTATGATGCCATAATAATCAATCAGTAAACTGGACTATTAAATCATTAATTTATTTATGCGAACATCTTTACTTATTCACCTTGAAATCGTAAAACTATCACCGCTATGCGTTATTTTGTTAAAACTACTAGGCGTTTTAACTTCTACCAATTAAAAGATTCTTAAATACAAATACTACTAGATTTCATAAAACATTTAAGTTTTAATAGACATCAAAATTTAATGTCGCTACAAAAAAAAAGAAAGTAACAAAATCGTGAACTAATTTTTACTGTGAAATATCGCCATTCACCGTCACTGCTATTTTCGTCGAGTTCGCAACCATAGTTGTGTTTCCGATAGGCCATAAGGAAATGGGTGTTTCCGCAACCTTGTAACCGTCGGCTTGTCAGGGAAAATACGTTTAGAATTGACATAAGTTACCGCATCGCACCGATCGCAAAGAAATTCCCAAAACGAAACGTTTACTATTACATAATAAAAAAGAATAACAGTATTTACTTTAATATACTACGTGGTCAAATCAGAAATTATATTATCATCGACTTACAAGTAGCTCACGAAATTTATATACTTTGTACGTGCACGACAGTGTCGTGATTGAGGATTTGATTGAACGGATTGACCAAGTGATTGACTGACTGACTTCCTGACTGATATACTGAATGTCTTTTAATGACTCAGTACAAACGAATATTACTACTAGATCAAATTAAGCGATTTTTTTTGCAAAATTTATTTATTTATATATTTATTTATTACCAGAAAATACATTTACAGTAAGTGATTTACATGTAACGTTTCTAGAGGCAAACTGGTTACCTGTACGTAGAACTGGTAGGTACTCTACTTAGTAGCTAACTTAAAACGAAGTACAAAAATGAAAAATGGCAAAACAAAAAAAATGGAAGTCATATAATTTAAAATTAATATTAAAACTAATAAGCAATAAACTTGTATATTTTATATTAGGTTAATTTAAAATATTCTGTTCTTTCTTACTTATGAAATATTCTTTAAATTTTTGAAACTGCACAGAAGTTAGTTTCATTTATTACAAAATCTTATATTTAACAACTTGGACATTTGTTGTAATACATTTTTTGAGTTTAGTTTTCGCTGATTTTGTCTTATACAGGGTGAGTTTTTTTGATCAGTATGGGGATCTCGGAAACTAGCGGAGATAGAGCAATGGTTAAATTGGGAAAGATTTGCAGTTTTACTGGCCCAATTTAATGACACTTTCGGATTTTTGTAAAAACAAAGTTGAAATATCAAAATCGTTTGCGTGACAGCTCTCGTTTTCGAGATATGACACAAACTTATCTTTTTTTGAATGGAAACCATAGTTGGCATGATCTCAAAAAATCGGACATTTTTAGAGCTTTTCAGCGATACAATATTCGATATAGTTATTCATAAAAATAACCGAGTTATGGATGCCTTTCTCTCTTATTTTCACTTTTAACGTAAGTAGCCATGAAAAAGATTGTTTTCACTTTGACGTTTCCTCATTTGAGAGTAATTCCATTAGTAGTGCTGAACTGACAGTCGATATTGACAAATTTTCGTGATAAAATGGAATATTCTAACGAAGAAGAACTGAATTTGGTGGAATGTTATATCATATTTATTTTAATCGTCGTCAACCTGTTCTATGTACATTTAAGAGGCTTTACGATAGTTTACGCAGGTATGGATCTTTTACTAAACGGAACGTAATCAAATTAACGAAGCAGCACAAATAAATGTTTTGGCAATGGTAAATCAAAATCCAGCTACATCAACTAGTGAGATTACGGCAGAAGCTGGCACATCTCAACGAACTGTAGTTAAGGTGCTGAAAGCGCACAAGTTCCACCCGTATAGGCTTTCAGTTTCTCAAACTGCTTTTGACGAACATCGACTTATTTTGTTTTGTACATGGTTTAGAGACACGTGCCTTGACAATCCACAGTTTCCATTAAAGGTGTTATGGTCAGATGAAACTAGATTTACTAACTGCGGTATGTTCAATAGACACAATGAGCCTATCCGGGCTAAAGAAAACCGTTTCCATGTAGAACAAAGACGACCCCAGATAAAATTTGGTTTTAATGTTTGGTGTGGTATCCACACAAAGTAACTGTTTGGTGGGGTTTTTGGGCTGGTGGAGTGATTGGTCCATACTTTTTTGAAGATTTCAATGGAAATGCTGTTACTGTGAATGGTGATCGATATCGAACGATGATTATTAACTTTTTGTGGGATGAATTGGAGTATATTGGTTTGCAGAATATGTTGTTCCAAGAGGACGGTGCAACATGTCATTCAGCAGCAGAAACAATCAATCTTTTGAAACAGAAATGTGGTAAGCGAATAATTGCTAGAAGAGGAGAAACATTAATTGGCCCCCTAGATCTTGCGATCTAACAGCTCTAGATTTTTTCCTATGGAGCTATTTGAAAGAAAAGGTCCATGCCAACGATCCGCAAACAATTGATGACCTGAAGTAGAACATTATTGACTGTTTTCAAGTGATTGAACCGCAGTTATGCCAGAAAGTTATCGAAAATTTTGGCAAAAGATTAGAAGCTTGTCGTACAGCCGCAGGCGGTCACTTACAAGATATTGTTTTCCATTACTAAACCGAAACAATTGTACTATCATTTGATATAAAAGATTTGATGATTCTCAAATAATTTGTGTATTTTATCAAAAATTTAAAAATTAACCTCAAATTGGAACATCCTCTATTATTTATTATAGTCTCTATTCTGTCAACCTTGTAAATCCCCTGGGTAATATTTAGAAGAGCCCCCATAGAGGCTTCCCGAAGGCCTAGAATTGGTCCAGAATATTATATTTAAAGCATGAATAGTAACTCTAAACTAGCAAAACACATAAGAAGCATTTGTGAGTGGTGCTTGAAAAGGATTTTAAACAGAAGCTGGAAAGAGAGTGTGGCAGAAGCGCAAGTACCGGATAGTCCAAGAAGAAATGAGACGGATAAAACGAGTCTAGAGCAGAAAGTATACATTAATGATCACCTTCTCAAACACTAAGGATTGCAAACAGATAACGCATTAAAGAAGGAAGAATTGACCTAAAATAGTACATGGCCATGTTCTTTGTATGAAAACTGAGAATACCCAGAAACAACATACACTAGCAACAAATAAAAGATATATAAAAGAAGAAAATGTTCATTATAAACCTAAAAACACAAAGCGGTATAAATCACGACTTTGTTTTCCATTAAGTTGTTGCAACTCGGTAACAAATTTCGCAAAATACATCGTTTTAACAGTAATGAATGAAAATATTTCCTCAATGGACATGGTTTCAACACTATATAAGAAATTTCTCTGTGGTAAATGTTTCCTTTAGAGTTAATAGCGTATGCAGTCGAAATAATGTACCAATTTAAATGTCACTTCCAACGAAATTAATAAACATAGCGAAATTAGCATAATAATTCAGACGAATATGATGAAACCTGGCGGCACTAAACGATGATCAAGTTCCTAAACGGAGTTGGTGTCAGTTTCGCTAGCAACTTTCTCCATGAATACTCGTATTGAAGGAATAAGGATATCAGATGACCGTGAACTCGTTGAGAATGCAACATCGCATAACGATACCCACGAATAAATACATGCGGAGGCACAAATTGTGTTTTTACTTTCATTTGGTCGTTTTCAAATTTATCACCGTAACAAAGTTCAAAGAAATTCGTGTAGACCAGCTCAAATTTGGCGGGGGATTACTTCTTCGAAATTCGTCTGGTATCACGGAATGTGATATGTTTGACTGAGCCAAGAACTTCTGCTAGTTTATTTTTATTTAGCAAAAACATGAAACTAGTTGCGAACTCTGAAAGTGAATTTGCAGGAGACATTGTATTAATAATAAAAGGAAAAGGGAGCACCAGAATAAAGTCACCACACGTCTCGATTTTGGCGGGACAGTCCCGCTTTTTGGGGGACAGTCCCGCGTCCTGGTAATTTTTAAAAAATGTCCCACATTTTACAAAAATCGACGGGATTTTCTGAAAGAAGTCAGAAATTTTTATAATAACTGCTTGGATATTTTGAAGAACGGACAGTTTAATTCAAGGATATGAAAAGTTTTCATGGGTGACATTAAAAAACGAGAATTTTTGGGAATTACTTAAATTAAAAAATATACAGGGTGAGTTTTTTTGATGATCAGTATGGGGATCTCGGAAACTAGCGGAGATAGAGCAATGGTTAAATTGGGAAAGATTTGCAGTTTTACTGGCCCAACTTAATGACACTAGCGGATTTTTGTAAAGTCATGGCTTACAAGATATTTTGAAAAAACGAAATTCTGTCGATTTAGTCCCTCGAGCTCCTTTGTTTTTGATTTTATTAAAAAGTGTAAATATCAAAATTGAAGGGAATTGTATCCCGAATATGATTGTCATGTCCTCGTTTGCGTGATAGCTCTCGTTTTCGAGATATGGCACAAACTTATCTTTTTTTCAAAGGAAACCACAGTTGGCTATGACCTCAAAAAATCGGACATATTTAGAGCTTTTCAACGATATAATGCTCGATATAGTTATTCATAAAAATAACGGAGTTATGGATGCTTTTAACGTAGGTAGCCATGAAAAAGATTGTTTTTACTATGACGTTACCTCATTTGAGAGTAATTCCATTACTAGTGCTGAACTGACAGTCGATATTGACACGTTTTCGTGATGCAGTGGAATATTCTAACGAAGAAAAACTGAATATTTTAATCGTCGTCAACCTGCTCTATGTACATTTAAGAGACTTTACGATAATTTACGCAGATATGGATCTTTTACTAAAACACCAAAGGACCGTAATCAAATTAACGATGCAGCACAAATAAATGTTTTGGCAATGGTAAATCAAAATCCATCTACATCAACTCTTTACTATAGCATTTATGTTTAAAACCAGAACGATATTAATTTAAACTTCTCTTTCTCGGTGTTACGATTGCTTTGTCAGTGCGTAGGAATATTTAATGTATGTTACAAATTCAAAATATCAATTGGCCCACTAAGGCTGCAACTAATAAAATAGTAAAGATTTTTCCTTGCATTATATACATTTATATGGTATTAAAATGTAGAAACGTGAAAATGCTTACATGGCAAATGGTAACAAACTCTTCACATCCTGACTTTACAGAGCAAAAGAAAATAAAGGATAGAGGAATTCCCTTGTGGAAAGTTCAAGAAACTGAAAATTCACCAATAATTTACACATCTGTGACTAAACGAAAACATTGATGGAAATTAACTAAACAGTCCGAATAGCATTTTAATTAAACCGGTTTGTATCGTTGAAAAAACGATTTAATGTAATAAGAAAGTAGGAGATCTACTAGTAATGCACTACTATTGATAGTCTTGGCATCAACCGATCGTAATTTAACTATAAAAGCATCCGCAGGTTTGGTTTGTTTTTATCCAAAACAACTAAAAACATATCTTTTTTTAATGATGAACAACCATAGACACTTTCTTCTGGTGCTGCAATGAAATGTCGACCGACCAGTTACTGGATTAAAATTCCCAAACTTTTACTTTTAGATGTTTCAGGTTATTATTTATTGCATATAAATTAATTGATATATTGATCGTTAAGGAAATACTATTAATACTAGATGGCAATTAAAAATAAAGTAAGATGAAATTCCCATGATGAGATGATGTATATTGTATGTGGGCAAAAACATTTCGCGAGGCCCTCTGATGGTGCAAGAAGAAGGAACTATAAAATCAATAATCATTTGAAATTAAGATTCGAGGTCCTTTGCCCCGCGAGGCCGTGGGCGGTAGCCCACACCGCCCACGCCTTACGCCGCCTCTGCGTATATACGGAACCCTAAAAAGGTTGATCAGGTAATGTTGAATATGATAATGAGCAAGTTCTGTACCACAATTTCTAATATGATAAATTAAGATTAACTTTATCAGGATTTATTATTCAACTGTATGTTTAACAATATAATTTAACTTCAGTTAAATACTTTAATTTAAGTTACATGCTTTTGTTTTTCAAAAATTCATATTTTTTTGCCTTAAGTGTGGATATGTGAAATAAGTTCTCAATGACATATACGTTGTTAAGTTCAATAAAAACATTTGTCGATTTTTGGCATACTCTTTCATGATATCTTGTTTAAATATGCACACTTATTAAATAATAAATAAATAATAATTAATTTAGTTTATAGTTATTTGCATTGTTCGAGCAACCTTCTATATTTCATTTTTTTTTCAAAATTTTAGGCTCAGTAGTTTCGGAGATCAGGGGGGGGAACCGTCGATTTTTTTAGTTTTCCCCCCAGAACTACCCCTAAAATCAAAATTTCTTCTTTTACGGTATGTACACTTGATCGGGTCACCAAGCTATACATTGATACCAAATTTCAACCTCTTCCGTCCAGTAGTTCAGGAGAAAATTGCTGTGATGTGACAGGGGCAGAAATCTGGAGTGATATTATAAGAATATCCGTATATTGTATATACAGAACCCCAAAAAGTATTGCAGTTTACGGAGGAGAAAAGGAGGCTGTTGTTCCCCCTAAATTTTGACGATACGGTAATTTTGAACTCTACACAGTATACAGTATTTAATTTTTCTCACTACTTGCTTGTTAGAAATCAGAAAGACAGAACACCAGCCATGACTGACCTGAGTTCAAATGCGTAATTATGGTGGGCAAGAGTCCAACTGCACCTCCCCCCTTAAAATATTGACGATAATTTAGTTTTGAACACACACTTTAGTCTTCTTCCCCCCCACTCCTTCTAAATGTTATTTGTGGCATATTCTTGATTATTTTTATGTGTTCTTGGGAAATAACACCTCAATCGAAACAAAACTGTATATTCAAGGAACCAAACGTTTCCTGGTCTATTCTGACCTCGTTTTCAATGGCATATATTGAAAATATCAAATACAAAATGAAAGTTTGATATATGACATTTAATTGCTTCTTGGGAAATAACTCACAGTTTAAAGAAAATTGCTGTATATTCCAAACGTTTCGGGGTCTAGATCAGACCCCGTTGTCAATGGTTAAGAAACTACGGATTAAAAAGGCACAATTCTAAGATGTAAATTAAAATATTTAACAATGTTTATTATTTGATTTTTGACGTAACTAAGAGAATTTTATTTATAATATACAGGGTAGCACAGAAATTTCTAAAGATCATATAATCGTAAAGTTCCTTTCAAATTGGAAGAATTTGAAAGGGAGATCTTCAGAATTTTATGTGGCGCTCCTAGGTGCGACTTTCAGTGATCCCATTAAAATTATAAGGGAAAACCTAGGAAAAACCTTATGAACTATCCCGATATTGGGTTGTTCACAAGGACATGACCATTAGCAATTTTTTCCTTAATCATCGGCAACCACGAACGACTGAATTCTACGGAGGTAGTAGCGATACAATCGTTTTCATTTAACAAAATTAATAGAGACTCTTTTAGTTTTCTTTTGGTGTTGTGTTCTTCTTTGTGTAATATAACTGAATTTTGAAACTGTATTTTATGACCAAGGTCCCAAGCATGTTCACAATTTTTGGATTTTTCAAATTGTCGTTTTTTTTATGTAATTTTTGTGTTCGTTTATTCGAACATTCAGAGGTCTAGAGATTTCTCCAATATAGAATTTATTACATTTACACGGTTTTTGATATAATTGATTTTAGTGTATTTCTTGTTTTAAATGATGTTTTGACATTGTATCGGTGTCCCACTCTTTTTAGTCTTCCTGATAGACCCTGTATGTATGGTATAGTTATTGTATTAATGTGATTATCTTGGGAGTCAAAAATCAAATATTTTAATTTACATCATAGAATTGTGCGTTTTTAATCCGTAGTTTCTTAACCATTGACAACGGAGTCTGATTTAGACCTCGAAACGTTTGGAATATACAGCAATTTTTTTTAAACTGTGGTGTTATTTCTCAAGAAGCACTTAGACATTGAAAAATATGCCACAAGTATCATTCAGAAAACAACTATGACATTTAATTGTCTTCTAAACGTTATTTGTGGCATATTTCTGATTACATTCATGTTTTTTTTTTGGTAACAACACCACAATCGAAATAAAACGACGTATATTGAAGGAAATCCAAAGGTTTCAAAGTCTCTGACTTCGTTGTCAATGGCTCTATATTTATTGACAACGAAGTCAGAATAGACTTTGAAACGTTTGGTTTTCCTTCAATATACGTCGTTTTATTTCGATTGTGATGTTGTTGCCTAAAAAACATGGAAGTAATGACATTTAAGTTGACATAAGAAAAAACTGTTGTTTGTAGATATACAGGTAGCACAAAAAATTCTAAAGATCATGTATTACAGTTAAACAGCTTCCAAGTTGGAACAACTTGAAAGAGTTGTCTTTAGAAGTTATAAGTGGCGTTCCTAGGTACCACTTTGATATAAGATATCGCATTCGCCAAAAATGTTATAAACGAATTCTTTTATTTCAGAAAACTTAGTAAAAACCTTATGAACTATCCCGATATTGAGTTGTTCAAAAGGAGATGGCCATTACTAATTTCTTCTTTAATTGTCGGTAACCAGATACGATTGAATTCTACCGAAGTAGAAGCGATACAATCGTCTTCATTCAAAAGAATGAACGCAGAATCTTTTATTTTTCATTTTGTGTTATGTTGTCCTTTTGTTTTTGAATTGTCAATTTGTATTCCTCGGGAAAGAGGAAAAGTTTTCAAATTGCCAGTTAATATCACACACACTGGTAATTCCTTGTTATCTATTATTTTTCTACCTGTTCAACAAACCGTAGGCTTTCATTAAATTGTGCAATGAGATGATACCTCGTTCGGTGTGTTCGTGTAATTTAGTTTTCAATTTGAAACATTTTTTGGGGTCACATCGCAGACAGAACATAAGCACTTTTCGTGCTTCAATAGAAAGTGGATTTAGCGATTGGTGATAATAAATTAAGGAAGCAGCTAGCGATTTTTTTATGTTAATGGATTCTCACTATTCCGATGATAAATATTTCAGTTCAATTTTTATTGAAGTCTTAAGGTGAAACCAGCGGTTTTATAAATCATGTACAATGATGAATAGTGTGAGCAGTTTCCAATGTTTTCTAAAATTAAAAACCATCTTACTGAAATAAATTCCTATTATTTTCACATCGGGTTTAGAGTATCTGAAACTCCAGGCATGATATATGTAAATAAAATCTAATTATATTCATATAATAGTCTCCCGTTCGCGAAATTACAAATAAAATTTATAATTATACAATTTTTGGTGACACAGCTTTCTTGGATGGACTATCCAATTTTGATGAGTTTTGTCTAATAGCAATATCAGATATTATAAAAAATAATTTGGTCAAGTGCGAGTTGGACTCGCATTCTAAGGGTTCCGTATCACCTTTGAGATTTAACACAATGTAGGTAAAACATAGTACATATTTTTCTAATAACTCTAGTCTCTAGACAAGCAGGGAATAAGTGAATTTTCTCATATTTTCCTTAATATATTTTTAAATTTTTTAAATATACAGTTTTATTTCTCACACAGAGCCTTTTTACTTTATCTGCAAAAAATGATTCGCTTGATTTTAAGAGAAATATTTATTTAATTTTCTAGTTTGGCCACCAAAAAATATTAGTAATTTTGCTTTATTTAACAAATAAAGTTTCAGTGAAATCCTATATAATGTTGTCCGAATTTTAGGCACAGTAGTTTAGAAGTTAAAGTGGAGTATGGGTCAAATTTTAAATAATAATTTGTAAATCTTTTAATTCATTATGTTAAAAATAGAAATGAAATATATCTGTACTTTTATAATGATTCTTTTCATTTAAAAATTCCGTTACGGGTGCACTAAAAAAAAACAAAAGTTTATTTTCTATTTAAGTTTATAAATTACTGTAAGAGTTTGTGTTTTACTTTTCTTAATGTATATTTGTTTAATGACTTTTTAACATATTATTTTAACAATATGAAAAAATATACTGGTATTTCTCATTTTTCCCCTTGATATATTACATGATACATTTAATTTTTTTTTTCATTTTCACTTAATTCTGTAATTTGGGCTTTCTCCTTATTTTTCCGGTAAAGTTCAAGTGAGGTCTTATAGTTCTATTTTTTTCAAAATTTTAGGTCCTGTGGTTTCTAAAATAAAAGGGGGAATAAGTCCATGTTTTATATTTTTGTTCATTTTTATCTTTAAAAGATATGATTCTAAAAATATGAATTTGTATTTCTGATAATGAACCCTCTAATTTGAAATATTACATGATGCGTTTAAAAAATTGAATTATTTTCCATTTAATTCTATAATTTGCCTCTCAAAATTAATATTAGCGATTTTTGCTTATTTATAGTATAAAGTTTAAGTGAGGCCCTATACCCCTAATTTGCTTCAACAGCTTAGGTCATATGATTTCGGAAATAAAGGGAGAAATGGATTTTTGTAATTTTATATTTTCCATTTAATTTTGTCCCCCGAAATTAATATTAGGGGTTTCTCCGTATTTTTCCAACAAAATTTAGGTGAGGCACTATATCTCTATTTTTTGTTTCAAAATTTTATGCCTAATAATGTCTAAGTGCTTCTTGGGAAATAACACCACAGTTTAAAGAAAATTGCTGTATATTCCAAACGTTTCCGGGTCTAGATCAGACCCCGTTGTCAATGGTTAAGAAACTACGGATTAAAAAGGGCACAATTCTAAGATGTAAAATAAAATATTTGACATTGTGTATTATTTTGATTTTTGACGTAACTGAGAGAATTTTATTTGTAATATACAGGGTAGCACAGAAATTTCTAAAGACCATATAATCATAAAGTTTCTTTCAAATTGGAAGAATTTGAAAGGCAGATCTTCAGAACTTTATGTGGCGCTCCTAGGTGCGACTTTGTTATAAGATAGTGCATTCGCCAAAAATGCGATCAAAGAACTTTGGTGATTCAGTGATCCCATTAAAATCATAAGGGAAAACCTAGGAAAAACCTTATAGTTTCGGAGATAACGGGAGGGGGAAATGGGTACATTTTTGTATATTTTTGTTAATATTTTTCAAGCTAATATAAATATATAAATATAAAATGATTATTTTTTATATATGAAAAAAAATTGTGTTCCTGAGATTACTTGATGCGATTGAAAAATTAATTTTTATTTTTTCATATAATTCTATAATTTGCCCCACAAAATTAAAATTAGGGGTTCCTCCTTATATTGCCGGTAAACTTTGGGCAACATTCTATATTCTTTATTTTTTTCTAAATTTTAGGTTCAATATATTCGGAGATTGTCGATTTTTTAGAGTACCCCTAAAATCAAAATTTCCCATTCACTATGACAAAATTTTATATTTGATGTACGGAACCCTAATAAAGCTACTTCACTTTTAAGCAATATTGATATTTTTGTCAAACTTAGTTTAAAGTTGTAAAAGTGACAAGAATATTTATTATACAATATATGTATAATGGCATGCGCTTTATAATTCTAATTACTTTTGCTTGACAACGATTTTCGATATTAACGAAAAAAAAGTATTTCATTTTTAAGTAAAATTCATATTTGCTGACAAACCTCCTATACAGTTGGAAAAGTGACATGTAATGATTACAGTATACGTTTCAGATCATGCAAATCTTTTTATGAAAAATAACTTTTTCTGTAAATATTAGGTACTCCAAAAAAAGTTTTCCGTTTGATTGCAACTTATGAGGACACACTGTATATAAAGACCAATTAAGAACCTTCATCTTGAAGTTGAATAACGCCATGACTTTTACCAGACGGCAAACTCCTATTTTGTTAGACTACAAGATAGAGGGTGTTACTTTGTCAAGACCGAACAATATTAAAGATCTTGGTGTGAGTTTTGATAGCAAATTAAATTTTAATTTGCATGTTGGAAATACTGTACAAGCAGCTTATAAAAGATTTTGTTTTATAATTCGAAACTCTGAGGGCTTCTCAGACCCAAGCACTCTGATTTTACTTTATAACGCCTTTGTGAAATCTCGGCTTGAATACGCTGCTTTGGTTTGGCACCCAGGGTATAATAAATACAGTGAGATGGTCGAAAATATTCAGAGGCGATTTTTGAAATTTCTAGTTTTTAAAATTGACGGTTCATATCCTCCCATAGGTTTTCCTCAATCTGAGATACTGAAGAGACTCTCGCTTCTTAGTCACGATTGGAGGAGAGTTTACTCAGTTGTCTTTCTAAGCAAGTTGTTTAGAATCCAAATAGATTGCAGTGACATTTTACATCAATTACCTCTGCTTGTTCCTCGACCAAGCTCGCGTACTGATAATATATTTTATTTACCAAAACCAAGAACTAATATTTTAAAGTTTCCACCTCTCTATTTTATGTGCGAAAGTTTTAATTCTGTAGAATTAGACATTTTTAATTCGTCCATATGTGTAATAAAAAAAAGTAATCACCTTTTCTGTTAATCTGGTGTATAATGTTTAGTAACGATTTGTCCTTATTTTTTATATTTCTATGTTTTGTCCCTGTCCTATAATTGGTCTTTGTACTGTTGGATAGTGTAATAATAAATAAAATGAAATAAATAAAATAGTGATTTATGACAATATAAGAATGTCGTTTAAAATGTTTTTGCCGATTTTCTAAAATACTGTATAAGCTATGTCCTTGCAAAAAATACGGGACCACTTCTGGATCTCCCTTAACAGAATCCAGTTTAAACGATCAAAATTTCTTGAGCGGGTTTCAAGTAATCGCTGAACACATATATAGAAATTAAAAAAAAACATTTATACAGACGAGTTGAGAACCTCATTCTTTTTGAAGTCGGTTAATAATAAAACTTTCATTACCTTCAGTTACCAAATGCACAAATTCCTGTTATCGGTTATCATGAGATTAAGAACGGCACCTAAAGTTGGTTTTTACAGTAATTTTGGCACCTCTATGACAGTTGGTGATAACTTGCTCTGTTGTGCGTTCATTCGAAAATGATGGCAAATGGCAGGAATAATAAATGACATGTCTATGTTTATTATAATAACAAATCCATTTGAACAAAAGTCGTTATATATGAGACAACCGCCTGTTTGAATTTGGTTACCGAATTCGAGGTGAATTTTCACTTTGAACTGCTCCACAATTCGAAATTAAAGTTTCCTCTCAAACGTAATTAATTACTCAGTCGGAAACTTCATACAATTTCCTTTCATATTATTAGTCGAATTGCCCACCTCGTTTTCGTGGAAATTGAGCACTATAGAGCTTCGTTACCCACCGTGTCAGTGGGTGCAAAGTCTGGAAAAGAAAAATAAAATCGATTTCGCTGTAATAAACGTCCTTGTTCGAGTTTATTAACATGCACTTTGAAAGATTGTGCAAGTTTCGATGATTTTCATATTTTCGAAGGATTGACAAATAAACTAAACTGAATTTTCAAAAAAATAATAGAGCCCGAGAAATATTTATTTACATTATTTACATAATTGTAATAACTTTACTGTATTATTGCTGACTCCGTGGGTCCACTTAGAAATTTTTAAACTCAATTTAATCGCCATTATTCGCACCAAAATAAATCACAATACGTTCAACTTATTTACATCAACAATACCGAACAAATTACGACGATGCTATATGTACTCAACTTCTCTACTGCTGTCCGTCAACCGCCTTTTAGACCCTTTTAAACCCTCATAGATATTTCTCTGTCTGCTTCTGGAATAACTTGTATAGTTCGTAATTTTGACCATCAATCGTATTTCTGGGAATATCTCATTGTTTATTTTATTATTATTATTAGATGAGAAATCAGTGTAGGCGGCAAACTGCCGCTGGAACTGCATCATAGAATACCATTTGAGTAAGAAAAATTAGCTGATTATAGGGTCATAGTAGTGACATGTCCATCATATAAATTCTTAAAAGAATTTATGGAAGTAGCATTCACTATTTCGGAGGGTAGCGAATTCAATGAACGTACGATTCGGTTGTATATGAAGAATTGTCGACACAACTTATAAAATCTTTCCGGACACAATTTTAAATTATGTCCTCCAATACACTTAAGTTTACGGAATAAAAACCATGAAGAATCTTATAAGTTTCAATAAGATCACCACGTAATTGCCTGTCTGTAAGGGAAGTAATGCCCAACTTGTCTAGGCGTTCCTCGTATGGACAATTACGAAGGGCAGGGCACAGTTTTGTGATTCTACGTTGAGTCTGTTTAAGTTGATGAATATCTTTAGCAAAATATGGATTTCATACGGGAACTGCAAATTCAGGTGATGGACGTATGTAGGTTTTGTATATTTTATTTAGCAAAGTAGGAGACATATTTTTAAAAATCAAAGAAATTATGTATGCAATAGAGTTGACTTTTTTTGTTGCTTTGGAAATATGAGCAGACCATTTCAAATCGTTAAGAACAATTAATCCAAGGTCTCTTTGGGTAATAACACGGACTATTGGAGTGTTATTAATAAAGTAGTGATTATTTGGGTTGTTGTAACCAATGTGCAATTTAAATGTTTTTTAGAGTTTATTTATTAGCAAGATTAGCTTTGACTTAAAATGATTTATTTCTCGAAGGCTTCCTATTTTAACAGCTGAAAATAAAATGTTATAACCATATTATCCTTGAACGATACAGTTTTATTGTCTTTTCTGGTTTCGAAATGTGACAATTAAGGTAAATTTAGAAATTTATATTCATACAGGTCAGGCACGTATTTGTGTTGTGAGCGATAGGCCAAGGCGAGCCTTTCCCGAAGAGACAGCCAAAGTGCAGTTCCTCGTTTTTCCCATTCAAGCTTTACAAACTTATGGGCTTCTCTATAAAACAATTTCTTTGAGCCACACTTATATACTAACTCTTCCAGATTTTTCAATTTATTGAACGCAAGACAATATATTGATTATAGTCGAGAACCTTCATCAGTTGCGCTTCCCTCAACTGGAATCACAGGACAACGGCGTTACATACAGTACGACTGCCGATTTGGAGTCTCTATGAGCTAGATTGTCATAAAACTCCTGAATGTCGGAATATATTTCGCGATAAAATAAACACACTGTATTACTCTATAAATCCACTCAAAATTTAGTTCAACCCCACTTCATCATACATAATACCTATTTAACCACATTGTATAACTATAATTCTACTTCGCTTAATGCTCCAAATATCACGATATATGCAGTTTTTTACAACTCTGGACTACTATAATTCTTCTCCACCCTATATTTAACCAATTATACTGCAACGGCTTATAGGCTATCTAAATATGTATATTTTCAACTATTCATTATATGAAACTGCTTATGGGCTACCATATATCACAATTCTATTATAATATATTTGTTGAACTGCCATATATTGCAATCAACCTTTATATTCAATTGTATCTAATATCATTGGAACCAAGCTGTATAAATATTATTAAACTTTGGCCTATATTTCAAATATAATATAAATGCAAGTGCTTATTGTTACACGATATAACAAACTATTTCTTCAGGGTTATCAGCTTATACTCTAAAGAAAAGATAAAAAAATTGTAGATAGAATCAAGCTCCATATTTTAAATTTTGGTAATATACAGTGTTTCATTAACCCAGCAAACCAAAATCAGGTTTTTCAGTGGAACACCCTATATATTTTCTCAAATTTGAATTTATTTGATTTTCCATTTTCCTGCAATATAGGGTTTTATCAAGTTCTACAGGGTACTTTGAAACATATGAAATCGTCACTCTGTGATATTTAAAATCATCAACTGAGGGTTAACGTCTCAAGGCCAGAATACTTTCGTAGTAGTCTAGTTTTGATTACAACTCATCTTGTTTTTGATATCTTTCATTTTGTATACACGGTGATCTAAATCTCACCACCATTTCAAATGGAACACCCTGTATCTTATACCTTTTCATAAACCACCCATAAAATATCTTTACTTTCCCTTTCCCTAAATGTTACAGTCGTAGAATTATTTCGATTTTTAATAATAAAACCATATTATAGGCAAATACTGACAGTTTCTAAGAGTTGGTAATTGACAGTTTAATATAAAATAACAAGATTATTAATACAAACAGTAATACAGGAGACAAAAAATTCGAAATAATTACAATATCTGCTCAAAACGACCTCGCATTACATTTAAACATATTTGTGTCCGTTTTTCAAAATCCTGTTATTTTATACACCTAATTTCTCACATTTGCCCCCAGAAAAACTCAACTGTTTTTAGATCTGGCGGTCCAGTTGTCCTCCCCTACTTTTCGTATCAATTACAAAATAACTTAGTGTAAGTTGATCACTCTGTAGATATGAATAATTATTCGAGATCCCAATCACTTGAGGGAAGCACAACTGATGAATGTGCTCCACCAGAAACAACATATTTTCTTGTGTTCAATGGATTGTAAAATTTCGAAAATATACATGTTTCTAATCTGATTTTGAACTACAGTGAAGGGCTATATTTCTACTCCACCTTATATTTCAATATTAGACATGACAATACAAAGTACTACCTCAAAACATGTCACAATAATCAGATCAGCCCGATGGTACCATAATAAACATTGTGGGAAACAAAGATTCAAATATTTTTGCTAATGGCTGGTTACAAAAAAATACAGTAGCAAATTGTCATCTTGGTTAAGTAAGGAATTAAATTAAATAACGATTTTATGAACATTTTGTTTCGTACAACTGAAACACTGTACTTTTACAAAACTATGCTTTGAAAATTTAAATTGATGATTGTTTCAGTCTTCACTTGATGAAAATTCATTTTTAAGATTACTTAAAAAACAACAAACACTTGTTTAAATTTTCACTTTTTATTTGACATGTTTCGCCAAGTCTGGCTTCATCAGAAAGTGGAAATACAATGAATGCTAAATTTATATTACATACAAAGGAACTACAGGTAAGGTAATAAAATGATTAAAATGTTTTAATTCCCGAGAATTTCAGAAGAAGTGGGCTGGATATAGGTCAGTTAAATTATACATTTATAAAATTGTTCACAATAGATGTTAATAATATAATATAATATTATTTAGAGATGGATTTTAAGATTAAGTAATGGAGATGAATTGGTATCAGTTTGGTCGTTTAATAGATTAGGAGAATTTTTGTTTTGATTAATTTCTAGTGATTCAAGCAGATATAATTTTTTACTTTTGTTTTGTAAATGTAAAATTTCAAGTGCATTCTGAGGTACATGGTTTTCTTTTAATAAGTGGTCCGCAAATGTGGATTTGTTTTGTTATTGATTTTCGAAAGCTCTAGTGTGTTCACGCCATCTTGAATTGAAAGATCTTCCAGTGTGACCAATATAGAAATTGGGGCAACTACCACAGTTCAACCTATAGACACCCGAGTTAGAATTTTTGTCAGTCTTGTCTTTGTTGTTTCTTATATGTCTAGATAAATTGTTGTTTGTTGTGAAGGCTGTATATATGTTCCTGTTCTGTAAAAATTGGGAGATTTTTTGTGAGGGGGTTCCATCTCCCAATTTTGTTGTTTTTTAAGTAATCTTTTGAAACTTTAAAACCAGCACAGGAAAGTTTAAATCACCGTTCTAATTAATTAAAGCCAGATGAGTTAAACTTAGTTTAACGGAGTAATCAAAATTATTATATTTGCTTTACACGAAATTATTGAATATGGGAATAAACATTAGAACGAAAATTTCACTATTCCAGTGGCAGATGCTGACACTAATTTCGCATACCCCTCATGTTTTTTATCCTGAATTTAGGGATAATTCTATTAAAATATTCTCCCTTTCGCTAATTAATAAAGTTTTAAGGTTTGGGGGTCGTAATCACCGAATTCATTATCGTTTTTCGTATAATGTAATCAATGCGAAACTAGTTAAGGAAAGTGTTGTGGAATCTCTTGACTTTGATACCGAATCTGAGTTATATTATTAAACTTATCACATAATTTATTTAATTTTCGTTCAAGGATCAAGGAATTTAAGAATTCGTGTAGAACCTTTATCTCTTAAATGACATTATCTCAGGAGTATAACAAAAATCGTACTATTTAACCGACTTCCAAAAAGGAGGAGGTTATCAATTCGTCGCGTATTTTTTCGCTTTTTTTTGTATGTATGTTACCTGATTTCTTCTCCTATGGTGCACCGTTTTGAATGAATATGGTCTTGTCTAATAGAGTATATATTCGGATTGGTGAAACTTCAAATTTTGGAAAAGAATTCTATTGGTAAAGTGATAAAATTTGTGAATGAACACATGCGTGCATGGAAATCGACCAATATCCATAATATTTTAGTCGATTTTTCGATAACTTCTTATGGATGTGTATAGTTTTTTTAACGTTTAATTTATTAAGGAAGATCCTTAGGTGATCTCATATACTTTTCTGCGACGTGCAACTTGCAGTTTTGCAGAAAATCGCCGAAAATTCCAAAATTCTTATCAAAAATTTTATCGAAATGACATAACGGACATTTCCTCATAAATATTTCAATTCCAACGTAATAGTGCGGTAATTTTCGGCACTGGAAGTTTTAATTGCGAATTTGAAAATTTTCTATGTACATCTCAAGCATATAGGTAGTAAAGCATAGTATTTTCGGCTCCTTAAATCAATGAGTACCAAGCTCGTTTTGTTTATATAACAGGCAAATACCTATTTAAATGAAAAGTTTTCCATTTTGCCAAAACGGTGCTTTTGGTTGTGACATTCTCCCGCCTAATAGAAAATTCAGTGACAACACATGTCAAACTTTAAACTGCTATTTGGTACGTTTATAGACATGGTGTTTAATTATAGCAAACAAAATTAGAAAGTAAAGTGATAGAAGGAGTTGCATTTATATGAAGATTGAAATATAGGATGGACTAGAATGATAGTGGTCCGTAGGCAGCCGTATATACAGGATGGTTGGAATATAGGGTGGACTGGACGTTTGGTGGTATAAAAATGTTGGAAAAAATGTGAAATTAAAATTATATAGGGTCATTAAAAAACTGTTATATGATGTGGACATAAGCAAATCATATACAGGCTGGTTGAAATATATGCTGCAGTTGAATCATATTTATACAGTGTGATTTAAAAAAAATAATACTTTTATAGCCCATAAGAAGTTGCAAGTGTGGAGAGGAATTAATGTTACACAGGGCGATAATATAAAATGTAAAAAATGAACTAATTTATGGGCTAGCCCACAAGGAGTTGTATACTATGGTGGAAATATAGGACGGATTTGACTCCGTAAATATGGGATGGATTCTACTCCGTCCTATAGTTTACAGAAGGCAGCTAACAAATGTATGCTTGTCCGTGGGCACTCGTATGTACAGGATGGTTGTTACATAGGTTGGAGTGGAATTATCTATAGTTATACAGGGTTGTCAAAAAAAGTTGAAAAAAGGTTACATGGCGTAGTCCATAAGGCATAAATATATTTTGGGCTTATTAAGTCAACGCGTACTAAAACTACCTGAGTTCAAAAATACTAAAAAGTTGAAAATAAAACATTTTTAAAAAATATATAACGTACTTCTACTACTTCTACCTATAATTAAAAAGCTAAAAATAATTATAACAAAATACAACTCTAACAAATAAATAACTCATTCAATGTTGTTAGGTACCTACCCAGGAAGTAAAAAATGTAAACATTAAAAGGTGCTCATTCTGTAAAAATTAATTACCTACCAATCTAGTATATTTTTTAAGTCGGTGCCAAGCAAATCTAAAATCCTTCATTGCGTACTTATCTACTACTACTACTTCATCAATGTTGATTGTTGCTCTCTTCTCATTATAATTATTCCATCTCATTATATATTTCCACCACTCTGTATATGCAACTGCACATGGACCACGCATAATATTTTTTAACATTTTTGAACCACCCGGTAAACCATTCTGTATACGCCACTGCCTATGAGCCGTTGTATTTACTTTTTTTGTTTATGAAATATTTAACTATCTTCTGTAACTATAATTCTACTCCCACCCATATTTCAATCATCATATATATGGAACTCTTCGTGGGATACTCTATAAATCATTTCCCTTTCTAACATTTTTTATCATCATCCTGTATATCTATAATTCCTCTCACCATAGATTTCATCTTCCCTATATATGTAACTGCTTATGGGTTACAAAATGTTGCATTTCCATTTCCACCACCCTGTATATGCATCTCTGTATAATTTTTTTTGCACCACCCTGTATAACAGTAATTCTACTGCGCCTTCTATTCCAAGAACCCTGTAAATTCAAACGCTAATGGGCTTTCCCTATATAATTATTTAATTAGTTATAGTTGCGCTCTAATCTATAATTTAAACACCCTATATATGCAACCGCTTATGTGCCACCCACGAAAAAAATGATTTCTAACATATCTGGAATCGCCCTGTATAATATACAACGAATTATTTTACCACTAAACAATAACAACGCTTGCATGCCACTTACAGAAGTACATACTCTAAGTATATAACAGCGTTGGTCCTTCTATATATAATTATTCAATGTTTTGAGTCTGGCGGCGGCGTCACATTCAGTTGTTTGGCGTTGACATTATGGACGTAAATAATGAATTTTTATTATATTTTATTTAAGGAATGAACCAGTATAATAAATTAGTAATAGCATTCTGCACTGAAGGTCATCAGTAGCTACTAAACAAAACAAAAATGAAGAAAATCGGTTGAGAGACAGAGGGGAAAATGGTACCTAATTGTTTTGTCTTTGCCTATTTATATATAGATAATTAATAACGTTTTTATGTTAACTTTCCATTTCAAAAATGTGAGAAATTCAAAATTTTTTTTTGTGAACGGATTACTGTTTATTATCCTATTCTAAAGATAAGTAAATTTATTCATTCCTTAATATTTTTATTTAATATGTTTAAATATTTTTTTTACTGGGTCTGAATGACGAGATACACGTGAACGCCTGATTCCCCGTTTTACCAATAACTTTACAATTACTATTGGAGATACAGTTTCGGTAGTACTTACAAAATTTCCGTTTCTTTTCCAATCTTTTCTCCAATTTAAAAAATCTTTTATCGTTTTTGAGTTTTTTCCACTATATTATTTATAACTATTACAATTTTTATCGGCCCCATTTCAACTTTTTTAAAAAGTTTCTAGACTTCAATCCGAATATTCGATTCGGTCACCAAAATTATAATTTTCGGTGAACTCTATCAATACTTCACCAAAGTGACTAGACTAATACGGGGTTGATAACGCCTAGTAAACTAATATTGTATAAACGCCTGAAAGGAATTTCAAAAACAAAACAATAATATGTAGGAATTCTAAAACTCTTGTCAATTAGGTATCACATGATCCATATGGCTATTACAGAAATATCCTTATGACCACACATAACTCAGGATGTATTACAGAATATTTTGATAAATATTTACGCTTCAGTGTTACCTTGTAAAAGATTAATATTTATTGTACTGTCTATTTCTCAAAAACGCAGAGTTTTCGATGAGAGAAAATTTGAAACTCATCATCATTACTTCATTAAGAAAATTGAATATTTGTTATGTTATTGAAAGTACTTTAGGTGCGGACGACTATCATTAAAAAACTTTTAACTATATCAAAAGTTTCCGTTGCATTATGCAACTACCAAAAACACCCATTCCCTTTCAAATCAGTTGTCATCAATAAATCTCACTTCAGACTATATATATAAACCGAATCTATGGAAAAATATCTTAATTATTCTGACATAATAAATAAAATGTTGATGCTCTCACAGTTACACAAACACCAGTCACTAACCTTTCGTTAAAATCGTATCAGTATCAGTAATTCGTCTGCTTTAATTAACAGTTAAAAGTTCCTATTAAAACTTTCATTCGAAAGTAATAAAATCATAAAAAAAATGTTGTCGCGGATGGGTTGTTGTTGCAACAATGATGGTAATGAATTATTGGAATATACAAAAAGTAAATGGCATTGCTTTCAGACAAAAAAATAAAAGCAAATCGACAAGATTATGATGCGTTCAAAAACAAACTGCTGATTAGAAAAAATTAAGCGAAAGTATTGCAAATTCTGCAAGTTCTTGGACCGTTTAATCTGCATGAATTTAATTTTGCTTTAAACTTACGTGTGTTTGTCTCAAAGTTGAAGTTTTTTGAGTTTAAACGTATTCAGTAATTTGCTTATGTTGTCGGTTTGTAATCTTTTCGTCATAAAAACGTATTAATACATATTTTCATTCATGTGTTAAGCATCTAACGTTTGGTTCAAATTCCTGTAGACTCTCCAAATTTTGTGTTTTCTCATTCGATTGCACTTGGTTTGCATCATTCTAGAAGTTTACGAAGAACCAAAAAATATAATAATATTGTTATAAACTCCGTGGGTTCAATTAATTAAAACTAATATTCACTATCACTTTCTAGAAACTTTTATTTACATCAAATATCCACAACAGCTGATTCGAATATCACAATAATAACACGAAATAAGCTCTTCGCAATAAATAACTCACTCTCCAATACTGGGCCACTCCTTTTAAAATTCGCATCGAATTCTTCTAGCAAAATCGAATGTCAATTCTACAGTTGTCTAGTTATTCCGCGATTAAGTTTTTTTTCCATCGAAATCTTTTTTTGCTATCCCAGCGGTTGATATTTAATTGGGATGAATAATGCTTTGCGTTGTTTGTGCCAGGATCGGAGTGGAATACATTTTATAACACTGCCCTCCCTTTAATTCTGATCGTCCCGATCAGAAACATCCTCTCCATGGTAAGGAGCGAGTCGATCTAAATGGACCACCTTCAACTTAGCCCTGGGGTTTCGACGGATACGGTAGACGACATCATTAATCCTCTTGACCACCTCGTATGGACCATCCCAGGCATGTATAAGCTTTGGAGATTTATCTTTGCTCCGTTGGGGGTTGTACAGCCAGACTTTGTCCCTCTCTTGGAACCCGACTGAATTGGCCTTGAGGTCATATCACGTCTTCATCCGGTCACTGGTGGCCAACATCTGCGTTCGGGCTAATTCGTGTATTGCCAGCATGTTATGTTGGGGTTGGTCGGCATAATCATTGATGTCTTGGGAAGGTCCTTCAGGGGAGCCAAAAACTAAATCGCAGGGTAATCGTAGCTCTTTTCCGAATTTGACCCTGGCTGGAGTCAGGCCTGGACTATTATGTATGGCTGAGCGATATGCCAACAGGAATAGGGGTATATGCTTATCCCAATCACGCTGGTTATTGTTGACGACCTTGGATAGGTGTTGTTCCAAGGTCCTGTTGAATCTTTCCACCATTCCGCCTGACTGTGGGTGTAATGGTGTTGTTCTCGTTTTCCTGATCCCCAACATCGTGCAGACCTTCTGGAGTACATTCGATTCGAAGTTACGCCCCTGGTCTGAATATAGTTTCATCGGGACGCCAAACCTGCTAAATAGCTGTTCTACTAGCACCGTAACTATCGTGGTTGCCTCTTGTTTGGGTATCGCATATGCCTCAGGTCATTTGCTGAAGTAATCTATTCCGCCCAGAATGTATTTGTTCCCCCTCTCAGACTCGGGAAACGGACCGACGAAAAAGATGGCAATTCTCTCAAATGGGACGCCCACATTGTACTGCTGCATTCTGTCCTCGATCCGGGTCTTCGGGCCCTTACTGGCTGCACAATTGTCACATTTTCGGCACCAAGCTCTGACGTCTTCGAAGTAATTTACCCAGTAGTACCGCTGGCGAACTTTGTCTAGGGTTTTGTTCATGCCCAGATGGCCCTGGTAATCCCATCATCTACTTCGGTCAGGATGGCTGGTACCTTTTTCTTAGTAATACCAGTTGGGAATTGGTTTCTCGGCCATCAGTACTTTCCCAAACTCGCTTGAGTATTCCATTCTCTACTCTTAGAGAGTCCCATTGGGCCCATAACGATTTCAGCACGCCCGAGTATCTAGCTACCTCGTCCCATCGTGACCTGGGTGCCCTCTCTTTTTGAGTGACAAAATTGGTTCGTTGTCTGGATCAGCCATTTGGTCCTGGATGCACTGTTCCGTTGTCCAGTCTTTTTTCTTCAGTTTGGCCTTGTTTTTCTTCAAATTTCGAGAATAATGCTTCAATTAAGTTTTATTGTTCACTTTGCATCGTGAAACAAGATTTTGTTGTTTATTTTCCATGGCAGTGACAAGTTTTTGTTGTTTTTCATCAAATTAGTTAAAGGGTTTCCAATTCTATTTTACGTTTTTGATCAAAATATTTCACTAACTTTTGCTGGAGTTCTTGATGTTGTTTCTCTTTCTTGTTACGTTTTTCCAGGATCTGAGTTATTTTTTCATCTAGTCCATCCGTAACCTGTTTGAATATTTTATTAGTAGTCTCGTCCATTTTTTATTTTTCCATACTTCGGGTTTCCATAAATTGCTATATTAACTTCACTTAATCCTTTACTTCTGATCACCAAACTGTTATAAACTTCGTGGGTTCAATTAATTAAAAACTAATATTCACTATCACTTTTATTTACATAACATATACACAAAAAGTGATTCGAATATCACAATAATAACACGAAATAAGCTCTTCGCAATAAATAACTCTCCGATGCTGGGCCGCTCCTTTTAAAATTCGCATCGAATTCTTCTTTTTTCCATCCGAACCTTCTGGCTGTTCTTTTTTACTATCCCAGCGATTGATGTTTAATTGGGGTGAATAATGCTTTGCGTTATTGTCGCCAGGGACGGAGTGGAATAAATTTTATAACAATATGTAGGGTATACCACTGAAAATAAACAAGTCGTCATCTACTTCAGGTATAATCGGAAACACTGGCATCTTGAATCTTAAAAAAATATGTTGGTCGAATGACTACATTACTATACAATCAAATTTTAAGAATTTTAGTAATTAATGGTTTTTCCATGGATTTCCCGGAAGACCAACCAGTGTGTGTATATACGAGACAGTGCCAAACAAATTGACTATATTCTTTCTTTATTGGGATACAGAAAATATTTAGGATCACAATAAAAGTTAAAGTCAAAATTTGAGCTTTAATTACCATAGCGAATTTCGCTTTGATTTTCGTATGGGAAATAGATTTCTGGCAAATTTTTTGCAACAATGGACGTAATGTTCTTATAAAAAGAGTCCATGGGCTCAAACAGAAAAGCATCGAACATGTCTCCTCCTTGTTACCAGAAATACAAAGCATATACAGGGTGTTTCTAAAATATGATTCCAAACTTCTTCCGTGTACAGAACTCATTACAATAAGCCAAAAAGTCCCGATTAACACTTGCCTATAAAGCACCCTTAGGAGGTTGACAAAACGGTCGAATATAAATAGCTTTAGTCTATTGCAGCGTAATCCTTGTAGTTGATCACTTTGCCTACATTTTACTATTTGTTTAGAACGCATTTAACAATATGGACAGTCAACGGAAAAACTAAAGTTAATAGTCAATATGTTTCAATTTAATTGAAAAAACAATTGCGTATATCATCGCAACAGCTTTGTTTAAATTTGCAAAATTGAGTTTAATGTAACAGAAACTTATTACATTGTGAACTTGATAGAATGCGTAAGTGAAAGATTTACAGCTTTATAAATTCGGCGCCTCGATTTGTTTGATTTACACCTGGACGTAGTTTTCTAATAATATTAGTTTCATAAACTCAAGTGCAAAAACAAATAAATTTTGCTACAAAAATGAGTCATAATCTGAGACTTTTCAAGGTGTATTGTACTGAAACATATTGAACAGAATTTAGTAATTTAGTCGGAAAATCCTATGAAACACATTGGTACGAATAGAAAGTAAGAAAATTTTCTATGACAATTTGTCACCAAACAAGACAGTACTTGGAAAACTGTGGAGCCTTTGGTGTGTTACAGACGTATAAACACAAAGTTTTGTACCCTAACACCAAAATTTTCTATTTCTCACTCAACGCACGGTTCAACAGCGAAGCTGTCATCATCACGGAGTAAACCAAAACTCAGTTATCCAGATACCCAAATCATGAATGAAAATTACAACAGAATTGCAATGAAACACACTAGCTTGTCAGAATAACCAAACCTTCATAAAATTCGATCCAAACAGTTTTGAGAATATTACAGAATATCTAACCTTTACAAGAAAAATTAAGTAAAAATAATCTTAAACATCGAGGACAAATTATAAAATTGAACCAAAAAAAAAAATAAAATAAAATAAATTGTTTCAAACGTATCGTGTAACATATCAAACGGGCTCATCAAGAGATATATAATTTTACAATATTTGTAAACTTCGACAAATCCTCCCTTTACCTCAAAGTGCTGAGCTGATTAAAAAAATATATGGTTACACTGAAAGTTTACATGTAAAATGACATGAAAATCCTATCGAAAAGTAATTTAGAAAATTATAAAAATATTAAAAAAAACTAGTTTTTAAGGACATCATTTTATTTAAAATCTTGTTTATAGTAATGCTAATAAAATGTTAGAACGTTTCATTTTACATAGACAAAGAAATGTTTCTAAAAAGCGTTACGAATCTTATGCAATCATAAAAAAGATTTTAAAGTAAATTTTTGTCAATATGTTAAGAAACATATACAAAAATGGACTGGTCCTCTCTTTATTTCAAATTACTAAGATCATTTGAAAAACTGGGAGTTTAGAGGTACACTAAAGCTTACAATTTAACACAATATATAAGTATTGAAAAAATATGTTTCAAGCGTATCATTTTAATTAAAATATGTGTTTGTATTGGTGTTAATAAAATGTAAGCACGTTCCGTATTACATATAAAAAACTTTTTATTTAAAAAACGTTACGAATTTTAGGTTTTAAAAAATATTTTATAGTAAAATTTTGTTAAAATATTAAGCAAATTGACGAAAATTGCCGAAAATTGACCAACCGTTTCTTACCACTGCTGAGCTTATTTGAAAAAAAAAAGAATTTTGTATGACACTAAAAGTCTAAAAAATAAAATTTTGGAAAACAATTTACAAAATTGTATAAATTTTGAAAAAAAAACAACTTTCCAGCCCATTATTTTATTTAAAATCTATGTTTATATTAGTGTTAATAAAATGTTATTATATCCCATTTTACATAAGAAAAACTTACGTTTCTAAAAAAACAAATGTTACAAATCCTATGCAATAATAAAATATTTTGATCTCAAATTTTGCTAGAATGTTAAGTACAATAGACAAAATCTACTAATCCTCCTTTTACCTCAAACTAGGGAGCTTATTTGAAAAAAAAGAAGATAATTTAGGGTTACACTGAAAGTGTACAGGAGAAATAAAGCGAAAATAATAATCGTAATTTTGGAACGCAATTTAGAAATAATTGAAAAAATAACTTTTAAACTCATGTTATTTCAAACCTTTGTTGATATTTTTGGTAATACAAAGTTAGCACCTTCGGTATTACATCTAAAAAACATTACGAATCTTATGCAATAATAAAAAACTATTTTAAAGTCAAATTTTGTTAAAGTGTGAAGGGAATAGTTTGAAAGAATTGAAACGCATTTTATTTTAAATCTATATTGTGTTAATAAAATATTAGCACGTTTCATTTTACAGACAAAAACTTAGGTTTCAAGGGAAAGACCTTACGAATCTTAAGTGATAAAAAGTATGTTGAGCAATCAAAAAAAATTGCTGTCAATAATAAAGAAAAACTATTCTAAAGAAAAATTTTGCTAAAATTTTAAGTAAAATAGAAAAAAATTGACTAATCGTCCCTTAATTTCAATTTACTGAGTTAATTTGAAACATAAACACTAAATGCTTACATTATAAAGAATTATGTAATTATTGTAAAAATAACTTACAAGGGCGCCATTTTATTAACCGAAAAGGAGGAGTTTATCAATTCATCTGCAATTTTTTTTAGGAATGCCGAGCGATTAATCAAAAACGGCTTGGGTAATTATGATGATTTAAACTGTAACATTATATATAATTGTTTATATTGAGATTTACGGCTTTCCAGAAAATTAGAAAAAAAGTAAATAAGGGACTAGATTTCAGTGAATTCAATAAATCTTCAATGTTTTCTCAAAAACCGCTCAAAAAATTTGAATATTATATATTCTATTCTACAAAGATATGTTCCAGCTTGATTCCGTAAATTTTTCTATAACGTAAAACTTACCATTTTTCTGAAAATTGGAAAAATATATGCAAAAAAACTGTAAACATCATGGTAAATGTCAAATTTTCATCATAAATATCTAGTTTAACTGTCAAGATATGCCATGAAAGTATATGGTACAGGATTTTCTTTTTAATTCGTTTGAAGTAAGTTTTTTTTAGAGACGAAGTTAAGTGAGGGGCTTATAGTTGCATGAAATGGCAGAAAATATTCCGTTAGTTTATCGAAACGAAAATTTGCTATGTCCGCGAACTCTTCTATATGGTATACGCTTGTAGGTGAGTGCGTGCGTGCATGTAATATTAGGTGGTAAATAAGCAGTTGTATACATAGGATGGTTGAAATATAAGTTGGAATTGAATTAGTTATACAGAGTAGTTCTAAAAATATTGTAGTGGATGGCACATAAGTAGTTGCGTATACAAGGTGGTTGAAATAAGAGTGGAGCAAAACTATAGTTATATAGAGTGGATATTTGCTTTATAAGCCGAATAATAATTACAGTTATACAAAAGGCTTTAAAAATTGTCAGAAGCAGTTGAATATACAGGAATGGTTGAAATATAAGGTGGAGTATAATTACAGTTATACAGGGCGGTTTAAAAAAGTTATATAGTTTGGAACATAAATAGTTGCTTAGACAAGCTGTTTGAAGTAAGGGTGGGGTAAAATTATTGTTATTGAGGGAGTATCAAAAATTTGTTATATAAGCATAAGCAATTAGGATATTTGAATTATAGGACGTAGGACGGGGTGTAATTATAGACATGGGTTCAAAAAATTTTAGAATCATTTGCATATACCGGGTGGTTGAAATAAACGGTAGAGTAAATTTACAGTCATAAAATGTGTTTCAAAAAGGTGAATTTTGTTATATAGGGTATACCATGAGCAGTTGCATAAATAGAATACTAGACATGTGGGGCGAAGTAAAATCATTGATATACAGGAATAATTTAAACAATAGAAAAATAGATAGAGTCAATAGTCTGGAGAGGATTTATACTTATACAGGGTGGTTTCTAAGATATCAGGACCATTGTAATATTGTGTTGAGTTGAATTATAGTTGAACAGGGTGATTCAGAAATGATAGACCAATAAGTTATATAGGGGGACCAATACACAGAAGCATATACAATGTGGATGCAATATAGAAAGTGGTTCAATTAATAAAACAAAGAAAAAAGTTAAAATATATTTGGAAAATATAGACAAAGAATAAAAAATTTGAGAGGGAGAAAAAGAGAGAGATAAGAATACGCTAAAAATTTCAATTGAATTGTACTTTAAATCAGATAAAAAAGAAGATATGTCTGAAAATAGTGATTGATTACACACGGTTTCTAAACGGTTCTTATTTTAAGTCAGCTGAAGTCGGTTCTTTTTTAAATATATATTATTTTATATCTATTGGTGTTAATAAAATGAGATAGGAGGTTTCATTTTACTTACAAAAAACTTACGTTTCCAAAAAACATTACAAATTGTATACAATAAAATACTATGTTGAACTTAAATTCTATTAAAATTTTCAGCAAAATGGACAAAAGTTGACTAATCCTCCCTTTATTTCAAACTACTGAGGTTATTTGAAAAAAAAAACACTATTTAGAGATAATTTTGGAAAGCAATTTAGAATCTTGCTATTTACAATCTTTATATTGGTGTTAATAGAATGTTAGCACGTTACATACAAATGTTTTATATTTCTTAAAGAACGGTATGAATCTTATCCAATTAAAGAAAATCATATTTTTAGTTAAAACACCTGTTTTAAAGAAAGGGGTGTTCAATGTTACCTTCATTATGATGGCAATGTCGAGGTCCAGGTCACACACATATACGTATTCACACTCACTCAACACATTCAACAGCGGCAATTCATTTGCCGAAGAAGGCGAAGATAGCGAAGAAGATGCCGACGTTTCACCGCACCGAATGTGCTTTTCGCGTGTGTTCACTCTCACTTTACGAGAAGAATAATCCAATGACCGACGACCCACTTTTATAGAATTTATTTAAAAATATCCCCACCGAACGAGAGTGCCTTTTGTTACCCCTTTGCATAAATCCACTTGATGGCTATTTTATGATGGAGTTATGACACTGGATTTTTTTTAATACGTTTTATGCACCATGTCATGTAATCGCCTTTTGTTTTTCGCAAAATTATGGCAGGCAATGCGCCAAAGGAGCAACTTTTACTTTTGGATATTAGATGAGTTTCTAGGAAAACGTCATGACTATATTTTTTTCGTGCATAAATTAATGGGACGGTCTTTTATTTGAGAGTTGTTTTGAGATCGGTGAAACTTATCACGACTTCATAATTTGCAGTTTTTAATATGCGCTTATCATTATTTACCTACTTGCAGATTCGTTTCTTGATATTACTTTCAGTTTCATTAATATCAATTGTAAGCAGTAAATTTGCGTATGACATGCAATAAACATAGTATTTTGACAATTTATCATAGAGTCATAAATTATGAATTTTAGTTGTTGTATTGAGTTAACGCTGTAGCGTTAATGCACCCTTTAAATCAAAAGTGAAACCCAGTCACTTTTATTAATAATAAAAACTTTTACATTAAACTGTTTCAAGTGAAGAATCAAGAGACTATTTATAAATTTTCATCATCAGTTTTTTTTCTATTACAAGCCCGTGACAAAAAACTGATTGGTCACAAATTTTTTTAAGGGAGATAGATTGACTAAAACTCCAAAATTTACATTTTTATTATGTATTTAATAATATAAAATACTCTGTTTGGTGATTGAAACTAAAGCTTCAATCAAAAAATGCCAATATTAGGGGAACAGTTTGAAACACTCTATCCCCTTTCTTCTGTTGATTTTTAAGTGAAATCAAATAAGCCTCCAAATAATTTTTTTAGGAGTATATAGTTGAATTGTGGATAAAAATTTATTTATACTATTTTGTTAAAAGCCTGGAGGATTTTTTTTTGGAGCGGCGGTTGATTGATCTAGAAAATGTTATTTTACGAGGGTGGGATTAACTAGAACCCCAAAATTGCGATTTTTTGTTATTCACGTAATTCCAGTTTATAAAAATGTAAAAAATAAATTTGAAGAATTTTGTTTATTTGTTGGAACTGAATCTTCAAACAAAAGTTCCAATTTTGGGAGGGTTTTATTAATACTCTCTTCGAGGTGTCATTCTTTGGTACGCAAGACAATATATATAATGTATATTGTTTCTGGTTAGGGAACTTTCATCAGTTGCGCTTCCCACAATTGAATGTCCTCTCGAACACTTCTTATGTATTTGATAGATTTCGTTAAATTTGAAGACGCGAGTTGTAAAGACCGACATCTAGGATTTTCGGGGAAACTGGCACATAGAGGTTCCGAATCTGGAGCCGTTCCATGTAATTGCTGTTACCCGTAATTCCTAGGTTAGCATGTTACGATGAAATTTTCAGGTTAACTTCACCTGTTAGAGATATTGAATACTCTCTTCAAGGTGTCATTCTTTTGTATGCAAACACTATATATAATACATATTGTTTCTGGTTAGGGAACCTTCATCAGTTGCGCTTCCCACAATTGAATGTCCTCTCGAACACTTCTTTATGTATTTGATAGATTTCGTTAAATTTGAAGACGCAAGTTGTAAAGATCGACATCTAGGTTTTTCGGGGAAACTGGCACATAGAGGTTCCGAGTCTGGAGCCGTTCCATGTAATTGCTGTTACCCGTAATTCCTAGGTTAGCATGTTACGATGAAATTTTCAGGTTAACTTCACCTGTTAGAGATATTGAATACTCTCTTCAAGGTGTCATTCTTTTGTATGCAAACACTATATATAATACATATTGTTTCTGGTTAGGGAACCTTCATCAGTTGCGCTTCCCACAATTGAATGTCCTCTCGAACACTTCTTTATGTATTTGATAGATTTCGTTAAATTTGAAGACGCAAGTTGTAAAGATCGACATCTAGGTTTTTCGGGGAAACTGGCACATAGAGGTTCCGAGTCTGGAGCCGTTCCATGTAATTGCTGTTACCCGTAATTCCTAGGTTAGCATGTTACGATGAAATTTTCAGGTTAACTTCACCTGTTAGAGATATTGAATACTCTCTTCAAGGTGTCATTCTTTTGTATGCAAACACTATATATAATACATATTGTTTCTGGTTAGGGAACCTTCATCAGTTGCGCTTCCCACAATTGAATGTCCTCTCGAACACTTCTTTATGTATTTGATAGATTTCGTTAAATTTGAAGACGCAAGTTGTAAAGATCGACATCTAGGTTTTTCGGGGAAACTGGCACATAGAGGTTCCGAGTCTGGAGCCGTTCCATGTAATTGCTGTTACCCGTAATTCCTAGGTTAGCATGTTACGATGAAATTTTCAGGTTAACTTCACCTGTTAGAGATATTGAATACTCTCTTCAAGGTGTCATTCTTTTGTATGCAAACACTATATATAATACATATTGTTTCTGGTTAGGGAACCTTCATCAGTTGCGCTTCCCACAATTGAATGTCCTCTCGAACACTTCTTTATGTATTTGATAGATTTCGTTAAATTTGAAGACGCAAGTTGTAAAGATCGACATCTAGGTTTTTCGGGGAAACTGGCACATAGAGGTTTCGAGTCTGGAGCCGTTCCATGTAATTGCTGTTACCCGTAATTCCTAGGTTAGCATGTTACGATGAAATTTTCAGGTTAACTTCACCTCTTAGAGATATTGAATACTCTCTTCAAGGTGTCATTCTTTTGTATGCAAACACTATATATAATACATATTGTTTCTGGTTAGGGAACCTTCATCAGTTGCGCTTCCCACAATTGAATGTCCTCTCGAACACTTCTTTATGTATTTGATAGATTTCGTTAAATTTGAAGACGCGAGTTGTAAAGACCGACATCCAGGATTTTCGCGGAAACTGGCACATAGAGGTTTCGAATCTGGAGCCGTTCCATGTAATTGCTGTTACCCGTAATTCCTAGGTTAGAATGTTACGATGAAATTTTCAGGTTAACTTCACCTGTTAGAGATATTGAATACTCTCTTCAAGGTGTCATTCTTTTGTATGCAAACACTATATATAATACATATTGTTTCTGGTTAGGGAACCTTCATCAGTTGCGCTTCCCACAATTGAATGTCCTCTCGAACACTTCTTTATGTATTTGATAGATTTCGTTAAATTTGAAGACGCAAGTTGTAAAGATCGACATCTAGGTTTTTCGGGGAAACTGGCACATAGAGGTTCCGAGTCTGGAGCCGTTCCATGTAATTGCTGTTACCCGTAATTCCTAGGTTAGAATGTCACGATGAAATTTTCAGGTTAACTTCACCTGTTAGAGATATTGAATCCTCTCTTCGAGGTGTCATTCTTTTGTATGCAAACACTATATATAATACATATTGTTTCTGGTTAGGGAATCTTCATCAGTGGCGCTTCCCACAATTGAATGTCCTCTTGAACAGTTCTTTATGTATTTGATAGATTTCGTTAAATTTGAAGACGCGAGTTGTAAAGACCGAAATCTAGGATTTTCGGGGAAACTAGCACATAGAGGTTCCGAATCTGGAGCCGTTCCACGTAATTGCTGTTACCCGTAATTCCTAGGTTAGAATGTCACGATGAAATTTTCAGGTTAACTTCACTTGTCAGAGATAGGTGAAATTTGAAAATTTTATCCTGACATTAGAAAGAAAGAAGTTTTGAAATATTATAATTTAACAAATTTTATATTTTAACTAAAAACTAACTTAAACGTCATATGTTCCTTTGCAGTTATATTTAAATTTATAGTTAAATTACAGATTAGGATTAATGTTATGACCAAATAATAATTTAATTTTAACAAAAAAAGCAAATATAATAAGGGAAAGTTACAACAATATTAATGACGTTTCTTGAAATAAAAAAAAATATAATAGGCATTATAAGAATAATTTACCGTTTAGGCGAGTTTTAATGTCATTATTGTATAATCTGAATATTTTGGCAAAATCGTTTCAGACATCAAAGTTCAAACACTACATTTTGTTTCGATGAGTTTGCGAAATATCGGCTTTTGGCAGTTTGCATTTTAGATGACAAATTAATTGTTAAATTATACAAAAACCAGAATGCAACAGCCATTACCATTCACCAACTATTATCCTAGAGAAAGGCAAAATGGTTTATAAAATTAATGATACCGAAAAGAAAGTTTTGAATCGATTCAAACCTACAAGTATTAAATAACATAAAATCGCCCAGGGGCTGTATTATTGAGGCATTAAGGAGATAAATAAAGAAAACAGACAACCAATATGCTAAACGAAACGTATTCATTCTCGTTAGTTCAGAATGTGAGAGCAGGTGTCGCTCAAAGAAGGAATTATTTTTGCGAATTCAGATTAATCAAAATTCAGCAAGACGAACGGTTCTTACAAAAAATAATTTAGAAAGATGATGCAAAATTTATGAAAAATGGAATGCTAAACGTCCATAGCTCACATTACTGGAGTGGCACTAATCCACACGTATTTTCGGGTGCAATTTGTATGATTAAAATTTGAATGGTAAACGTATTGGAGATCGAAGGGTGAGATAGAAAATATTTGAGAAAATTAATTACATCCAATAGATTTGAAGACGCGAGTGTAAAGATCGACATCTAGGATTTTCGGGGAAACTAGCACATAGAGGTTCCGAATCTGGAGCCGTTCCATGCATGCACGGGTAACTATATAGGAATTGTCCGTTCAGAGTTTCAACCAGTCGGTTGATAAAGACAGATATACCCCCCAATTATATCGATCTTTGTCAAAAACCTCAGTCGCCGCTATTTGACAAATAGAATAAGTTTTCTGTTATTAATGGTTGCGTGGATTGTGTCCATGAATATATTTATCTCTTACTTTTATATAGACAATAAAGGACAAACATTTCAAACATTTAGAAATAAAAAAGAAACTATTGTTTTGTGAAAGTGTAGGTAAACTTGTTCCGTGTTTTATTTTCTCAATTTTTAATTTATGTTTATTGAATTGTGAATTGTTGTAAGTTAAGTTGATGCTCTCAAATTTCATTTTATTTTGTATTCATTGAAATCATGGTAATCTATTGCTGTGTTCCCTTTTGTGGAAATACTAGTTTAAATACAGTGATGCATCGGTTCACAAAAGAAACTGAGGTAAATAAAATAATTACATGAAAATATGTAACTGTATTTACTAAATAATATTTATATTTTGTATAATAAAAGAAATATATTTGCAGCTACTTCGAATTTGGGTCAACCAGATTAATATATAGCAGTAAACTGTTGAACAAAACGCCCCAACAAATTAGGATGTCTTACAGAGTGTGTGATGCTCACTGTTCCTCAGAAAGCAAGATTTGTTAGGGCTTAACAAGAAGGAAATCGAACTTGAAATTTGGTACCATTCCTTCATTATTTCATAATCATGGTATGTAATTTATTTCATAATAGTTTTGATGTCAATACAGTACATTATTGTAAAATTTCTTAGATGAGAAAACTAAGGAGAATGTTAACCTGGATTTGGAAAGTGAATAGGATAATATTTGCTTAGATTTATCTTTTGCAACACCACCTGTTGCTAATTTTGAACATGGAAATATATCAACAGCAAAAAATATAAGAGGTAAAAATATTACTAGAATTTAATTATATTTTTAATATATAAATATATTTTTATCAGGATATCAGGAGGCCATCTCACCTTCTAAGAACTGTTAAAGGGAAGATCATGGATGAATAAAAAAAGTTCGATTGGGATAAGACAAACTATGTAAGCTTCAATAAAAATTATTTACTATTGTATTTCCTTTCCTTTTGTAACATTTTAAACATAATAATTAGTCATCCTGCATTTCTGATTGCATCTTGGTAAAAGATGTAGTCAGAAATCAGGATGACTAAGAATTAAAAAAATACAATGTATTTAATGCTAATCCGTATTTAATTTTCCCGCCTTGTATGTTTTTTCAACCACTCACTTGAGCGCTGTAATCTAGTGAACGCGTTTTGCACGGAGAGTTTCCCATCTATATACATATATAAATCTCTTATCTATGGTTCCATATAATTGCTGTTACCCGCAATTCCTAGGTTAGAATGTCACGATGAAATTTTCGGGTTAACTTCACCTGTCAGAGATATTTAATACTCATTTCAAATTTAACGAAATGAATCAAATACTTAAAGGATTGTTCGAGAGGACATTCATTTGTGAGAAGTGCAACTGATGAAGGTTCCCTAACTAGAAATAATATATATTATATACAGGGTGAGTTTTTTTTGATGATCAGGATGGGGATCTCGGAAACTAGCGGAGATAGAGCAATGGTTAATTTGGGAAATATTTGCAGTTTTACTGGCCCAATTTAATGACACTTTCGGATTTATGTAAATAGTCATGGCTTACTAGATATTTTGAAAAAACGTAAAGTATTATATCGTCGAAAAGCTCTAAAAATGTTCGATTTGTTAAGGTTATAGCCAACTATGGTTTCCATTCAGGAAAAGATAAGTTTGTGTCATATGTCGAAAACGAGAGCTGTCACGCAAACGAGGACATGACAATCATATTCGGGATACAATTCCCTTGAATTTTAATATTTACACTTTTTTTATAAACTCAAAAACAAAGGAGCTAGAGGGATTTGACTAAATCGACAGAATTTCGTTTTTTAAAAATATCTAGTAAGCCATGACTTTTTACAAGTGGCATTAAATTGGGCCAGTAAAACTGCAAATCTTTCCCAATTTAATTATTGCTCTATCTCCGCTAGTTTCCGAGATCCCCATACCCATCAAAAAAACTCACCCTGTATATTGTCTTGCGTACAAAAGAATGTCACCTCGAAGAGAGTATACATCCAATATAATTGAAATCAGCTGTATTATCAACAAGACGGGGCTGCACCTCATAATATTAATAGATTTTTAGACAATCATTTGGAGCTCATCGATGGCCTCCTCATTCTTCTGGTGTCACACCATTAGATTTTTTGATTCGGGTCGAATAAAAAATATTTTCTATGTTGAAAACAAAAGAAATTTCTAATGCCACACATGCCGGATTTTTATGAAAGGATTCATTAATGTTTGGCAGTTGGAGGCAACCAGTTCGAAGATTAGCTATAGTGTGTTCAGGTCCTTGTTTGTTGATGTGTGTTTGACCATTTTAGATGATCCGCATCCATTGTCTACAACAAATTTATTTTGTTTTGGTTATTATCAAGATGCCTGCGTGTTTTACAGTTCTGAATGATAGTCGTCATGGTGTCTTGAGTATGTGTTGGTCTATTCGGATATAGCTAGGGAAAGGTTTCACATAGTTTTCAATAACCATATCAAATTCTCCATAAATAATAAAGTAATGTTCATTTGTTTATTTTCGATTCTTTCAAAAAAGCCTGCTGATGATTAAGATATTTTTAATTACCACCCGGAAATTTTAGTTTTTCCAAGTTTATACAAAAATCGTTTAATGTATGTATGGGATTGCAGGCATAAACTCCCTATAGAATCCACTAGTGTTGAGGAAAAAGGGGGGTTGCCATTTGAAAAAAATGAGATGCACTATTTTTGAGATAACAGAATTCGGCGTCAATATCTGAGCACTCGTATAATTTATTTGAATGGTTACCATAAATTTAGAAAGCTTCAAGTTTTATACTAGCAAATTTATATTAATTTTTGACCTTGATATCCTTGTTTCCAAATCATTAATTTTATTGTGAAGGGCTTTCAAAATTGAAAAACTTCAAGTGGCTTCAAATAAAAACTGATTAGAAACCGTGTGCAATCAATAACTATTTTTAGACATATTTTTTGTATCTAATTTGAGGTAGAATTCTACTGATTCTTTTAGCGTATTCTTCTCTCTCTCTGTGTGTGTGTGTGTGTATTGGTCTGTACAACTATAATTTAACTCTACATGATGTTGCAACCGCCCTGTAAAAGTTTTAATCCTCCCCAAACTATTGCCTCTTTGCACGCATAACACCTACCATCGTATACCATATAGATAACATTACTCACCTAAAAAATTTTCTTTTCGATACACTAATGGAATATTTTGTACCATTTTACTCGACTGCAATGAAAACCACTACAAACACTCTGTACGAAATACTTTCATGACATATCTTGACATTTGAGCTCGATACTTGTGATGAAAATTTGACATTTGCATTGATGTTTACCGTGTTTTTGCAAATATTTTTACAATTTTCGGAAAAACGGTATGTTTTAAATTATAAATAATTATACGGAAACAAGCTCGAACATCTCATTGTAGAATACAATTTAAAATATTTAAATTGGTTGAGCCGTTTTAGAGAAAACAGTGTAGCTTTATTGAAATTCACCTAAATTTAGTCCCTTAATTACTGTTTTCGGATTTTCTGGAAAACCATAAGTTATAGAAAATTATATGGTACCTTTCTGTAATATTCCTTAATACAATGCCGTTTAAATCATCAAATTTGCCCACGCCGTTTTTGAGTAATCACTGAGGCTGATAAAAAAACAATGCAAACAATTGATAACCTCCTCCTTTTTAGAAGTCGGCTAAAAAGTGAAACAACTTTCAACTGGGGCCCTTTAGACGTATGATGTCTCCAATAAGGGTATATTGAAATTCATCGTTGTATCTGAAAATGCTATAAAAAACAGGGTGTATCAGTCTAAATACAAAGTTGGGGTCCACTTCCTGTACAGTGCATCCCATTTTGGTTGAGATTGCCAGGTTACTCGGTTGTTATTGAAGATAGAGTCTTGCGGTTTTCACATACCTGTTCTACTTTTTTTGTGAAACTCAGGGTGGCCATATCAGATTTTGCATAAGTGTTTCCATTTATAAGATACAGGGCGATTTTGATAATTTATACTTTTTGGACCCCTTCTATATCTACGAAGTTATTAGAAATACTCTTGCACTAAGACTTACGTCTAATAGAAAATTTTGCATAGAATCCAGTGGAGTACTCAATTTTTTTTTCCGAGAATGGTTTTGAAGATACTACACAACATTATATATTTTAAATGGAACACCCTGTATTTTATTATTTCATTGAATTCGTTATTTTTTTCCCTTTAAAATAATGTATAATACAATACACATGATTTTATTAGAAATGCTAAAAAACACTAAAAAGCTGAGTTTTTTGCTAGTAGGCCATGTATTTTCCATTTAAAAGTATAATCAAACAAATAATTCCATTTGAGATTTTTTATAGGAGTTTATCAGCAAAGAAAAATAATGTTAACAATAATTCAATAACATGAAACACGAAATTTAGGTACCTAAAAGCAACTAATAAATAGTTATACATCGTTCATTATGTATAACAAACAGAACAAGTATTACAAATCAAATATCGATCTTAAAATTAATTTTAGACATTATTTATTACCTTATTGATCTAACTGTTCAAATTGTTGTCAATTTTCCCTAACACATAATTGGCAAACCTTTTCAATGCGCCTGAGTGCATTTAAAATTATAACAGCTCGCCTTTGTAAATCCCGAAAAGCTGCCTCCGTTGCGGCACGAAGTTCTTCGTGACTGTTGTGTTTGTTGGTATATATTTTATTTTTCAAATAACCCCACAAAAAAGTCCAATATAGATAAATCGGGTGATCTTGGAGGCCACCTAATTGGTCCATGTGTTCCTATCCAACATCCTTGAAAATTATTTTCTAAAAAGCGCCCAATTAATCTAGAATTGTGGGTAGGGGCGCCATCTTGTTGAAAGTGTATAGAATTGCGAAAGGCGAGGGGAACATCTTCCAATATTTCGGGTAATAAGTCTTCTAGGATTGTCAAGTACCTATTGGCGGTAAGGGTTCCTTCAAAAAACCGGTACTTTATTTTTGTCCCCAGTATGAAACAACCTACATTAAAACCAAATCGACCCTGCTGTTGTCGCTCAAAAATTAAGTGCGGGTTCTCATCATACCAGTATCTTGTATTCTGCCTGTTAAATATACCGGCACTGCTTATATGAGATTCGTCTGACCAAATAACTTTCCTTACAAAATCATTGTCCCTTCGGGTTTTGTCTAAAAACCAATTGCAAAAATTTAACCGTCTTGCTGCATCACCAGGATATAAGTGCTGGGCAATATTGACTTTGTAAGGTTTAAATTTATATTTTTTAAAAATATTTGGACCCGTGATTGAGAAACTCCAGTGTAATTTTCTAATTTCGCAAGAAGTCTGGGGATAGCCATGAACGCTAGCTAACACATTTATTTCATTCATTTCTCGATTTTCTTTGTTATACACCTTTGATCGAGGTTTAGAATATGCACCAAAACTTAGTAAATTATTCTTTAGTCTAAATATAGTTGCTCGACTAGGTTGATGCCTCTCTGGATATCTGAAAGTTTTAAAAACACGATTTCATGAAATATCTTATGGTAAAATACTCGTACTTTATACCTGCGGAAATATAGTTCTAAAGCTTCTTCAACATTCTCATAACATTGATTTAAACATTGTATCATATCGTATTTTTCCGTTATTTTGAAAAACGAATTCTCTTCCAGCCATTAACAATTATCAACCAGCAAACTCACAAATAATTATTTATATAATTTTGTGTAGTATCTTCAAAACCATACTCGGAAAAAAATTGAGTACTCCACTGGATTCTATGCAAAATTTTCTATTAGACGTAGTTCTTAGCGCAAGAGTATTTCTAATAACTTCGTAGATATAGAAGGGGTCCAAAAAGTATAAATTATCAAAATCGTCCTGTATCTTATAAATGGAAACACTTATGCAAAATCTGATATGGCCATCCTGAGTTTCACAAAAAAGTAGTACAGGTATGTGAAAACCGCAAGACTCTATCTTCAGTAACAACCGAGTAACCTGGCAATCTCAACCAAAATGGGATGCACTGTACAACCGGCAGTCGTAGTCAACTAGAAATTATTTAACTGAAACCAGCTCATTGAAAAAAAAACCGTTAGCAATTTCATATTAATAGTCCCAGTAGTTCCCGTATACACATCGGCTCAGCTCATCTTCGTATACCCTGTATATATTGTTTACTTTTATTCTACTATAAATTTCGGTTATAATGATTTGAACAGACAACTAGAAAATTAAAAATATGTGTATCTTACTAAATAGACTAATTTCAACTGTTGATACAAATAATTTCACCTCTTCGCTTAAAACATTAATTAGGTACATTATGTTATCAATATATTACGTATTTAACAAGGTTAGTTATATAAATTCACCGATAACCACTTTAATTGTAGAAAATTAAGGATAGACTAAGCGAAACTTCCTGAAGTTTTATCAATGAATAAGTTCCATAACCACCTATGATGGTTTTAAATCGTGGATTACATTAATTTTCACTTTGAGTGCATTAAGTAAATGTTGGAATTTAATTGGCCTATGCAATCTATACCAAATGTTATTGGTTAATTGGGTTATATGAATATTAATAGATTTATGTGTAATTTTTGTGTATTTTTCAATTACAATTTTGTCTTGAGATTGAATACTAAAATCAGAGGATATCAGAAGTCCATGATGATAATGAAAATTACCAGAGTAGAGAACCACATCAAGTTCCTACGCTATGCCAGAGACCTTAGAATCATACCTAATGGTTTTAAACTATCGCCGAGCCCAGGGAAACAAGCACAGAAGATACTTAACAAGGCTTGCTTTAGTGAAGTTATTGTTCGAAGAAATCCCAACTTCTGAAGGAAGCGGAAAAAAGGTTTCAAAAACTCAGAAGATACACACACGACGAGGACCATATGCCGATTTTCGTTTCGATCCAATAAAAGACAACATGAGAGAAATCGGCTAAAAGGTGCTGAGGTACTGAGAAACTCAAAAAAGTTACCAAGAAGCAGTTGCCCAACGATACAACCAAAAAAAAAAGCAGAGGTAGACCCAGAACTCACACCGAAGTTGAGGTTATAGTGCTTTCTAAGGGTCTAACTAGCAGTAGCTCCCAAAAAGATGACAGTATTAGACATTACCAGTTTAGTGGTAAAATTTAGAGTGATCCTTACAGAAAATCACAAATTTTAAAGGCCCCGACGAGACCTCATATTTGCACGGAATAAAGAAAACTGGAAATACAAAAGAAGACTGTTGAGAAAAACAAAACACTGACCTCTGGAAAAAAAACTTATTATTAAAAAAGTCATATCAAACTGCTCTCAAATTTATATGCATATTGAACTGAAAGTTCTGAAAATTTATAAATAATTGCCCAAGAAGTTGTTCTATTTAGGATAGCGCACCTGATGTTGACTACTCCCAGAAAGGACACATTGTCTTGTATTCAAGACCTTGAAAAGTTTCGAACGGCTGCTGCCATAAGTCAATTTACGTTTTTAGGGTTCCGTATATACAATATACGGATAGCCTTATAATCTCACTCCGGATTTCTGCCTCTGTCACATCACAGCAATTTTCTCTTAAACTACTGGATGGAAGAGGAAATTTGGCATCAATGTATAGTGTGGTGAAATTTTGATTTTAGGGGTACTTCTGGGGGCAAAAACTAAAAAAATCGACCGCCCCCCCCCCGATCTCCGAAACTACTGATCCTAAAATTTTGAAAAAAATAGGAAATATAGAACGTTGCCCGAACTTTACAGGAAAAATAAGGAGAAACCATTAATATTATTTTTGGGGGGCAAATTATAGAATTAAATGAAAATTTAAAAATAAAAAAAATTCAAACGCATCATGTAATACATCAAATGGCAGGTCCCATTCTGAGGAACACAAATATATTTTTTTCATATTTAAAAAAAATATTTAAAAAGATATTAACGAAAATATACCAAAATTTACCCATCCCCCCCCTAAACTTCGAAACTATAAAACGTAAAGTTTTGAAAAAAATTAGAGGTATAGGGTCTGACCTGAAGTTTACTGGAAAAATAAGGAGAAACCTCTACTTTTAATTTTGGGGGGCAAATTATAGAATTAAATGGAAAATATAAAATTAAAGTTGTTTCTAACCCATCATGTTATATATCAAATGAAAGGGCTCATTATGACGAAAACAAATATTTTTTTTTTATATTTTTATAATAAATAAATTAAAAGTTATTAACAAAAATATAAAAAATACCCATCCCCCCCTTATCTCCGAAACTATGAGCTGGAAAATTTTGAAAAATAAATGGAAGTATAGCCCCTCACCTAAACTTTACTGGAAAAATAAGGAGAAATCACTAATATTCAATTTGGAGGCAAATTATAGAATTAAATGAAAAATATAAAATTAAAATTGTTTCTAACCCATCATGTTATATATAAAATAAAAGGGCTCATTATGACGAAAACAAATATATTTTTTTTTTCATATTTTGAAAATAAATAAATTAAAAGGTATTAACAAAAAAATAAAAATTTTTACCCATTCCTCCCCTTATTCCCCACACTATAAGACTTAAAATTGTTTGTTTACAGGAAAAATATGAAGAAATCCCTAATATTAATATTGGGGGCCAAATTATAGAGTTAAACGGAAAACCAAAAAATATTTTTTAACGCATCATGCAATACATCAAATGAAAGGGCTCATTATGAGGAATACAAATATATATTTTTCATATTTTAAAATTAATTGTTTACAAGATATTAACATGAAGATATAAAAAAAATTGCAGACAATAGATTATAAAAGGCTTCTTTGAAAGTTTATTAGTAAAATAAAACTCTAATGTCAATTTTTGGGGGCCAAATTAGAAAATTAAATACATATATATTCTAATAAAAATCAAGCTAATCTTGAAGCAGATAAAATAAAAAGTCTATGTGTGGAAAATCAAATTGTATATTTTTTATAAATTTAAAGCGCTTCCTTTAAAAGATATTAGGGTAAATATAAGAAAATGCACTCATTCCCTGCTTGTCTGAAACTGGAATATTAGAATCTTAAAGGTGGTACGAAAACCTTAGTATCCAACTCGCACTTGACCAAATTATTTAGTTAAATTATTTGGTTTTAAAAGGATATTACACATATATTTTACATGAAGTTTGTCAAAAATATAACTAACAAATAATATTATTTTGAAAATGATGCATTTCGTGTGCAGTGAATCATCCCAAACAGGCTTAAACCTAAAAAGTCGCAATTTCACAGCTTATTGAAGCGTAATTATTGTTCAATAACTTTTAACCTTGATTAAGTTTTGCGGTATTTTAATATCTTTTTTTATATTGTTAGCGAGTACTAATAAGTCTTAAATAGATAATTTTTTTTTCCAGTTTCTTGTCGTTTATCACTAGACTTACTCCTTGATAAGCTAGCTATACAATACTACGGTAAATAATATTTTAATATTTTCTCTCAAGTTTTTATTTGCTATTCGGTATGTGAAGATATTTTATGTATTTATCTCGATTTATGAAGACAGCTTAAAATGATATAAACGATATTCTATAAAGGAAGCTTTCAAATTAACTCACTAATATCTTGTAAATTACAAACAATTTTAATAGACTGGTGGAGCATTTATCTTAAGACATGGTAATATTCCATTATTTCAGAAAATGTTTTAGACAAAAGTTGTACAGTTTCAAGTCGAAGGAAAAATGAAAAACACACACACTTGTTCCTCTGAGTCTTTCAATTTGATTCATATGGGTCCGTTCTAGTATTATGTAAGCATATTTATTACATTATTTTGTCTGTTCATTGGGTTTTCTCTTCTCCAAATTTTTTCCTGTGTATGGAGACGTTTCAACTCCGAGTCTGGAGTCGTTGTCAATCGTTTTTAATTTCGCTTTGATCTTGAATTTGTTGCTTGTCAAAAAATTTGACACTGACAATTTGTCGTTTGGCGATCACTTGACGCTGAGGTTACCTTTTTTTTGCTCTGTTAGCAGTAAATTCCTCCAGTCCAAAGAAGGTCGGCTGAAGGTGCTCCGATTTCAGTGTTGTTTATCATCATAAATCATCATGTTGTTTATCATCATAAATCATCATGGCTTCTTTAAGTTTTCTCTTTTTTAAATTTTCTTCTTTCAACAAAATCTTTGTTTCATCCCAGTCTATCCTATGGCTGCCGGTGCTCGTTAATACATGATTGGCCAAATTTGATTTGTCCACATGTCTTCTGGAAATGTTATATTAATGTTCTTTTTTCCTTACTTCTAAAGGTCTTGAAGTTTCACCGGTATAAGAATGTCCTTAAAAAAGTTTTTCCCGAGTTTCTAAAAACGGTATAAGCTATGTTAATGAAAAAAATTTATGGGACCACTTTGAAATCCTCCGGTACTAATGCAATTTTGTTTTTAATTTTCCATATTTTTAATCCAGCGACTCCATCATAGTTTACTGTATTACAAAATCGGAAAAAAGTATTTCCCGATTTTCTAAGGAACGGTACGAGATATGTTAGTGAAAAAAATATGGAATCACTTCCGGATATCTCGAAAATAATCCAATTTCTTTTCATTTTATCCCATATTCAGAATAGAAAAGTTTCCATATTTTTAATACCGGCTACCGGCGACTCCACCAAAGCATACCGCATAAGAAAATCTGTAGAAAAGTTCTTCCCCATTTTCTAAGAAACGATACAAGCTATGTTAATGAAAAAAAATATGAGATCCAGTATAGAAGGTCGAAATTCCTTGAGCCGTTTGCTAATAATTGCTGAACAAACATAAAGAAAAACACAGATACAGATGGATTGAGAACCTCCTTTTTTTTGAAGTCGGTTAAGAAACACCAACAGCGATCTGTTTTAGGTTATATAAAAATGTTTGGGACCAACTTCTTATCTGCCTTAATACTGTAAACTATCCAAATAGGTTACACTGTTTCCGAGAAGCTGTGACTAATTATCAAATGGTGCATGAATTTCAAATCATGTAGTAAACAAAGGACCAGGCACCTTTCTTATGGAAAAATGGACTACTGTCAAATTGTTTGAAATTTTGTATGTTGTGACAAAAAGACTCCATGGGCTCAAATAGATTCTATGACTAGTTTTCGAGATACAGAGTGTTAAATATCGAAAGTGCCGCATTTTTGATATGAGATTTCCAATGATAGACGTGTTTTATTTCCGGTTATTGGAGAAATTGTTATTTGTACATTATTGGACATAAATATTTCACAAAACAAACAATATTGCCATAAGTTTTGGTGGATTACAGGGTATTTAAGAAACATGTAACATGTGATTTTGGAAAAAAACTTTTTTTTATTACAACATCGAAAACATACGAAGATGTTATTGCACATTAATATCTCGTTAAAGTAATAATTGCTTTGGTGTGCTTCATATAATATAAAGTGTGAGCCATAAATATTGCTAAAGAAGGCATATATTATTTTTTTCCTATTAATGAGTCACCCTGTACAAACCATTCGTGCTTCAATTTTAATAAAACAGATATATTATCTGTCTCTTTATACTCAACGGGATGTTAAACTGATTGCAATAACTATACATTTTGAAAAAATGTATTTTTGTATACTACCCTGTAGTTTTAAATTCTCTCCGTCAACTTTGTATTTTATTACATCTTTACGTTAACAAATGTTCAGTGTTTTACTGAGCAGAATATTATTGAAATTGTATGACTAGTTTTCGAGATATAGAGTGTTAAACTTCGGAAATGTCACCTTCATCGGATCAGATTTCTCATAATAGATGTGTTTTATTTCCGTTTATTGCAGAAAACGTGGCTTGCGCATTGTTTGACATAAATATTGCACACAAATTACTATTAACTATTTTATTTTACAGGGTGTTTCCTATATACGTAACATGTTTTTTTAGAAAACTCATTTCTATTTTAATGTTGAATACATAAGAAGATCTAATTGCTCAGTTAATATAATGTTAAAGAAATTAATTTTTGGACGTGTTCATACATTATACAGTGTGAGTTGTAAAATTGCTAAAGTGAGCATCTATTAGTTTTTCCATTAATAAGTAACCCTGTATAAACCATGCGTCCTAGAATTTTTATATTAAATTATACAATCTACGACTCATCATACTAAATTCTACAAATTTGCAAAAATTGTACAAATTAACGTATTGTAGTTTATACAGGGTTACTCATTAATGGTAAAAAATTGTATATGTTCACTATAGCTGTATTTACGACTTACACTGTATAATATATTAACACGTCCAAGAACTCATTTCTAATTAATTGTGCGATTACATCTTATATATTAATCTTTGTAATAAAAAAAATGTTTTCTGAAAAAAAAACCCGTTACATATATTGGAAACACACTGTAATAAAATATAATTAATGGTAACTGTTTTATGCCATATTTTTGTTAAATAATGCGAAAATTATCTTTCCTGCAATATACAGAAATAATACACGTCTGTTATGAGAAAGCTGATTAGAAAAAGAAGACATTTCCGATGTTTAACACCCTATATCTCGAAAACCAATCTTACAATTTTAACAATATTCTGCTCAGTTAAACATTGAACATTTGTTAACGTAACAATGTTATAACATACAAAGTTGATGGAGAGAATTTAAAACTACAGGGTAGTATGAAAAAATACTTTTTTTTCAATATGTATAGTTTTTGCAGTAAGTTTAACATCCTGTTGAGTATCAAGAGGCGGATCATGTATCTGTTTATTGTCTTATTATAATTGCAGTACGAATAGTTCGTACAGGGTGACTCATTAATAGGAAAAAGCAATATATGTCGTCTCTGGCTATATTTATGGCTCACACTGTATATTATATGAAGCATATCCAAGAAAGTATTACTTAAATAAGATATTATTTGTGCAAAAACATCTTCTTATGTTTTCAACGTTTTAATAAAAAAAATATTTTTCCAAAAGCAAATGTTACGCATTTTTGAAATACCCTATTATCCAGCAAAATTTATGGCAATTGTTTTGTGAAATATTTATGTCCAATAATGTACAAGTCACAATTTCTCCACTAACAGGAAATAAAATATATCTTCCATGCGAAATCTGATATTAATAATGCGGCATTTTCGATTTTTAACATCCTGTATCTCGAAAACTAAATTTCAAACAATTTGACGGAAGTCCATTTTTCCATAAGAAAGGTGCCAATTTACTATACAACTTCGTATTTAAATAGATGAAAGAACACTACAAGAGCGAAAAATCAAAAAACCTAGATTGAACTTGTTTTTAAATCATGACTTATCGACAGTGGTTTGTTTTTAATTTTTGGCTATCACGACTACTTCTTTTTCTCTTACATTGACAGGATTTTGTAGATATCAGGTTACCTCAATTTCTGATAATTTATGTTAACCTAACGGATGTTGGCCATTTAGTGAATTCTTCATAACCACAATTGTTCAATTTTATGACGTCAAATCCATTCATGAGTGTTTTATGAATATTGCACAATACTATATGCATGCACTGTTTATATTATGACTTTAACTTTCCTTAAATTATACGGTTACAGTTATAATGTATGGACGTTCATTGGAGAGACAAAACGTATTAATTGTAGGTATTATTGAATTTCACAAAACGTTATCGAAAGTCAGTGAAGCAATTCGTCAAATGAAGATATTTGTCCTCAAATTTTAAAATCGAAAGTTGTATAGTACGAAAATGACAACTAAATAATCTAACCGAAATAATAACATGTCATCATATTTAAATTATGTTGAGTTCTATACAAAACAAAATTTGTCTATTTATTAAAAGTAGCTCTTTCGGCAGACATTGTCCTATCGATTATCGCAGCTAATCCTGGTGGCTTTGCAGTTTTAGGGTTCTCCGTATATACTATATACGGATACTTTTATAATATCACTCCGGATTTCTGCAACTATCACATCAAAGCAATTTTCTCCTAAACTACTGGACGCAAGAGCTTGAAATTTGATATTAATGTATAGTTTGGTGACCGGATCAGGAGTACATGTCGTAAAAGAAGAAATTTTGATTCTAGGGGTACTTCTGGAGTGAAAAACTAAAAAATCTATCGTTCCCCCCTGATCTTCGAAACTACTGAGCCTAAAATTTTGAAAAAAATAGGAAATATAGAACGTTGCCCGAACTTTACAGGAAAAATAAGGAGAAACCATTAATATTAATTTTGGGGGGCAAATTATAGAATTAAATGAAAATTTAAAAATAAAAAGTTTTCCAAACGCATCATGTAATACATTAAATGAAAGGTCCCCTTTCTGAAGAACACAAATATATTTTTTTCATGTTTTAAAAAACAATAGTTAAAAAGATATTAACGAAAATATACCAAAATCTACCTATTCCCCCCCTTATCACCGAAACTAAAAAACGTAAATTTTTGAAAAAAATTAGATGTATAGGGTGTGACCTGAAGTTTACTGGGAAAATAAGGAGAAACCTCTTACCTTTAATTTTAGGGGCAAATTACAGAAGTAAATGGAAAATATAAAATTAAAATTGTTTCTAACGCATCATGTTATATATCCATTGAAAGGGCTCATTACGACTAAAACAAATATATTTTTTTCATACTTTTAAAATAAATAAATTAAAAGATATTAATGAAAATATAAAAAAATACCCATTCCCCCCATCCCCGAAACCATAAGCTGTAAAATTAATTAAAAATAGAGGTACAGCGCCTCATCTGAACTTTACTCGAAAAATAAGGAGATTTTGGGGGGCAAATGACAGAATTAAATGAAAAATAAAAAAATAAACTTGTTTCTAACGGATCATGTAATATATAATATAATAAATCACAGGGCTCATTATGATGAATACAAATATATACTTAAAAAATTTTAAAATGAATATTTTTAAAAATATAAAAAAAATATTTAAAAAATTTACCAATTCCCCCTCTATTCTCCAAACTGTAAGATCTATTTTTTTTGTTTACAGGAAAAATACGAAGAAATCCCTAATACTAATATAGGGGGCTCAATTATAGAATTAAACGGAAAATAAAAAAATATTTTTTTAAGGCATCATGCAATACATCAAATGAAAGGGCTCATTATTAGGAATACAAATATATATTTTTCATATTTTTAAAATTAATTGTTTACAGGATATTAACATAAAGATATAAAAAATTCTCATTTCTCGCTTTATTTAAGAAACCATACTACGTAAAATTGTGAAAATAATTAGGGGTACTGGGGCCTACATGAAATTTATAAGAAAAATTATAAGAAAACCCCTTAGTAATTTTAGGTACACATTATACAATTAAATGGAAAATAAAAATTCAATTTTTAAATGCATCATGTAATATATCAGATAAAAGGCTCATTATGTAAATTACAAATATATCATATTTATAAATCACTTGTTTAAAAGATATTAACAAAAATATTAAACATCGACTTAATTCCCACTGAAAAATATATTTTCTTTGTATTTTTAAATAATTTGAATAACAGATTTAATAATTTATAATTTAAAACTTGACCTATTTCGCCCTTTATCTTCCAAACTACACAGCCTCAAAATTCAGACAGTAGATTATAAAATGCTTCCCTGAAAGTTTATTAGTATAATAAAACTCTTAAGTTAATTTTTGGGGGCCAAATTGGAAAATTAATTTTATATGTATTCTTATAAAAATCAAACGAATCCTGAAGCAGATAAAATAAAGAGTCTATCTGTAAAAAATGAAAGTGTATATTTTTTATAAATTTAAAACGCTTCCTTTAAAATATATTTGGGCAAATATAAGAAAATGCACACATTCCCTGCTTGTCTGAATCTGGAATATTAGAATCTTGAAGGTAGTACGTGAGTCCAATTCGCACTTGATCAAATTGTTTGTTGAAAAATCGATAATTTCACTTGCGATTAACTCGAAAAGAATTGACTTTCAGAAAAAACTTTATGGAACAAAACTTGTTTAAAATTAGTTAATTTATTCATTCCCGGACTTTTTTTAATATAATATTTTTCACTCCCCGAGAGGGAAATAAGCAACCCACGGCACAAGGTCAACTTTGAAGTCCAATCCAAGTTTTCAGGATAATCGGTTTTGCTTGGACAAATTTTCCATAATGCTACTCGCATCTATTCATATACAAAGAGGAAACGCTATTAATTTTGACAACAGGACCATCATATTTCTCAATTCACTTAGGGCATGTAAAATTCGTGGAGCTATTGAAATAGAGAAACGGCCCCTCTGCCTTAACCGAAGTGAAGCATTTGATATTCTCAAAGGTAAATACTGAAATAAATTAAACTTACTTTTTATTGTATAAGGTTATTTCTGCGGTTCCTATGATAAAATCATTTGTAAACCTGTTCTGTGAAACTGAGACACCAGTATCAAGCATTTGATGACTGAATTATGCATCAGTTTCCAACGTCATTTTGGTTTACGTGATTTTGCAATTTTACCAGAAATCATGAGTGGGCGAGTAGATAAATGCTATTATGGTCTTAGAAAACCATAACAACATTTCGCGTTACTGTAATGTTTTTTACAAAAAAAAATGTAGTGGTTTCTCGTATCTTTTTTAACTTATGTGTTTTTTTCTGATTTATTTTCTTAAATAGTCTACATAAAAATAACTTTATTTCTTTATTACCTATGAACAATAATTTTTAAATTTCAGTTAACTGATAGCTCTTATGTTAATGAAATGAATTGTTTTGTTTTAGTATTAATAGAAGTCAGTAAAATTACTTATATACATATAACATGAAATTGTTTATATAGTTTGTTAGATAATAAGAGGGCTGCCTTTTATATTTCGGGATTGGACAACCCTAGTGTTGCAATCTGACAACTGACAGCTCTATCGTAAAGTTGAGGTTATACGTACGCAGAACGTTTGACATACGAGCGCTATGTGTTGTTTACAGTAACTTAAAGGATTCATCTCGGCCAAAAAATGGAATTAAATCGTGAACATTGAACATCAAGGACCACTGTTTATCGATGGTATGGTGAATTCAATCGAGGTCGTAGTTCACGCCAAGACGAATTTCGTGAAGGTCGTCCAAAAACAGTTGTCGTTCCGGAAACCATTGATGCTGTGCGCGAATTGATATTGCAAGATCGTCATGTGACCTATCGTGAGATTGAGTCAACCTTACACATTAGTGGGACCAGCATACATTCAATATTGCATAAACATTTGAATGTCAAAAAAAATTGTTCGTGTTGGATCCCACACAATTTGTCAATCATTCAAAAAAGGCTGGTGTCGATTGGTCGATAGAAAAGCTCAAAAAATACGATCGCGGTGCTTCAAAACACTTTTATGACATATTGACAGGTGATGAATCGTGGATTTACGCGTATGAGCCCGAAAGTAAACAGCAGTCGACTGAATGGGTGTTTCAAGATGAGCCGAATCCAACAAAAGTTGTTCGCGCCCGAAGGACTTCCAAGCAAATGATCGCCTGTGTTTTCGGAAAAACTGGACATGTCGTAACCGTACCACTAGAACAACGCAGATGAGTCGATTCTGAGTGGTACACAATCATTTGTCTGCCAGTTGTCTTCCAAGAAATGAGGAAAACCAACCGCCGAAAACGGATCACTCTTCACCACGACAATGCGAGCTCTCACACATCGGCTCAAACAACTGCATTTTTGACCACTCAAAACATCGATTTGATGAGTCATCCGCCGTATAGTCCTGACTTGTCACCAAATGACTTCTTTTTATTCCCGTACGTAAAAAACAAACTGAGAGGTCAACATTTTTTGACACCTGAAGAAGCGGTTGCTGCGTTCAGAATGCATGTTTTGGAGATACCTCAATCAGGGTGGAAAAAGTGCTTCGACAATTGGTTCAAACGCATGCAAAAGTGTATAAATCTTCATGGGGAATATTTTGAAAAACAATAAAAACAATATATTATATTTGTTTTTGATCTCTAATCCCGAAATATAAAAGGCAGCCCTCGTATGTATGAAATAATTGTTTCTCATACCAATTTTCGAGTAATAACTATTATTGGTTCATTTTTTGCTGAGATATTGTAATTTATTTCTTCAAAAACTCTAAATAGTGATTGTAGTAACGTTGTTTATAACATTTCAATTTGTATAAACACTCATTCTATTCTCTAAGACATTTATTTTAACAATTCAATTTTGTGTTTTGCTGATTTTTTTGGGAATAACACCCAAAACAGAAAAATTTAAAGGTTCGCAGTGACAAATTTAGCGGTCCCAATTTGACATTAATGGTTTACGATAAAACTGATGTAACTAAGAGACTTTACTGATAATTTGACATGTACGGGGTAGCACTAAATGATTCTAAAAATCATGTGAACCAACAAAGCTTTTCTCAAATTGGAAGTGTGCCAAAAGTGAAATGATGCTCCAGAGATCCATTAAATTCATAAAGAAAAACGTAGGAAAAACCTGATCAACTATCCCGATACAGGGTTGTTCAAAAGGATATTACCATTATTAATTACATCATTGATTATTGGTAAGCAGAAACGGCTGAATTCTATAGAAGTACTAGCGATACTATCACTTTTGTTTAACAAAATTAAAGCAGATTCTTTCAGCTTTTGTTTTACATTCTTTGTGTTAAATGAATTTTCAAATTATACGTTTGGCAAAGGTCCCAGGCATGTTCACAAAATTTTGACTGTTCGGATTGTCGTTTCTCTCTATCTTTGAGAAAACAATAATTCTATTTATGCCAAGGAAAAAAATGAAGCTTTATTTATTGTTTTTAAAACGGGAAACTATATAACACAATTGCAGTAAAACATAATTTTTGAAAAAAAAATTACTCCGTGATATCATAATTATTATTAGAAGTATATGACACAAAATTTTAAAGGAATGTCCCATTAAGACTGTTAATCATATAACGTAAAAAAATCCCAGATACATTCTGATATTGTCATAACAGATTATATTCACTTATTTAACATATGCCTTTTGCATAATAAATCTGTCGACACCTTAAACGGATGAATAGAAAATATTTACGTGACTGCAGTTTGTCGAAGTTGGAAGACAGTGTACCTTTCGCATATTTGGAATATTTGTTCTCCAAAAGAACTGGATTATGAATTCGAAAAGTTGACTAATTTTGATAATGACAAATTTAATTACCCTCTATTTCATATTAGAACCAAATGGCAATATTAAGAAATGTGAACAGTGGTGTGCGACATTATTTATTTTTATGCATATGATTACTATGCAGACATATAAAACATTTTTTTGACTGTTTTGATTACCAAGTGATAGATGACGATCCAATCTATGCAATGGATTTTGGGATTTGGTACAAAGGCGCCGACTTAAACAGAATGTGAGTTTTAAAATAGCGAAAAACTGTTGAAATTGTTGACACCTGGCGTTTATAGATAAATATCTTGGCAACTGACCGCTACAAACAAACCTAATAGTAACGGGGTGACGGGCATTTTAGAACCGTGTTAACATATTTCAGATTTAAACAGAAAATTGACGAAGTAAAAATTGGAACAGGAAACATTTTAAAAAAAATATAACCAACTTCCTATAATTAAAAAGCTAAAAATAATTATAACAAAATACAACTCTTGTAAATAAATACATTCAATGTTGTTAGGTACCTAACCAGGAAGTAAAAAATGTAAACATTAAAAGGTGCTCATTCTGTACAAATTAATTGCCTACCAATCTAGAATATTTTTGAAGTCATAATAGTATTTAAGAGACTCAAAAGCAAAGATTTGTTTCAGATTTAGTGTTTTCCCCAAGCTATGTTACCATAGCAGATAATACTATGGAAAAATGCATAGTATAACATTATCAGCGAGTCTCTCAATATAATTTTGGCCATTTTCGAAATATAATGACTAAGTATTTTGTTTTATTTATTAAATATTCATTATTGATGACCAGTATACATTATTAAATCTGTTTTTCAAAATATTTAAAAATACAAATAAAATATTTTTTTCAAAATTTAAATAGTGTAGTTTCTAAAGTGGTAATTAAGTCGATGTTAATATCTTTTAAACAAATGATTTAAAAATATGATATATTTGTTATTCACTTAATGAGCCTTTTATCTGATATATTACATGATGCGTTTAAAAATTGAATTTTTATTTTCCATTTAATTGTATAATTTGTCTCTAAAATTACTATGGGGATTTTATAATAATTTTTCTTATAAATTTCAAGTGAACCCCAGTACCCCTAATTATTTTCAAAATTTTAGGTAGTATGGTTTCGGAAATAAAGCTAGAAATGATTTTTTTTATATCTTTATGTTAATTGCTTGTAAATAATTAATTTTAAAAATATGAAAAATATATACTTGCATTTCTCATAATGAGCCCTTTCATTTGATGTATTGCATGATGCGTTAAAAAAATTTTTTTTAATTCCGTTTAATTCTATAATTTGGCCCCCAATATTAATATTAGGGATTTCTTCATTTTTTCCTATAAACAAAAAAAAGGTCTTATAGGGGAATAACGGGAGGAATGAATAATTTTTTTAAAATATTTTTTTAATATATTATAAAATATTCATTTTAAAAAAATTACAAATGTATATTTGTATTCGTCATAATGAGCCCTGTGATTTGATATATTACATGATTTGTTAGAAACAATTATAATTTTTTATTTTCCATTTAATTCTATAATTTGCCCGTTAAAACGAATATTAAGGGTTCAGGTGAGGGGCTATACATCCATTTTTTTCAAAATTTTATAGCTTATGGTTTCGGAGATAAGGTGGGGGGGGAATGGGTAAGTTTTTTATATTTAGTTAATATCTTTTAATTAATTTATTGTAAAAATATGAAAAAATATATTTGTTTTTGTAATAATGAGCCCTTTCATTTGATATATAACATGATGGGTTAGAAACAATTTTAATTTTATATTTTCCATTTAATTCTGTAATTTGCCTCCCAAAATTAAAAGTAGAGGTTTCTCCTTATTTTTCCAGTAAACGTCAGGTCAGACCCTATACCTCTAATTTTTTTCAAAATTTTTTATAGTTTCGGAGATAAGGGGGGGGGGGTAATGGGTAAATTTTGGTATATTTTCATAAATATCTTTTTCACTATTTTTTTTAAATATGAAAAAAAATATATTTGTTTTCCTCAGAATGGGACCTTTCATTTGATGTATTACATGATCCGTTTGAAAAATTTTTTATTATTAAAACAACAAAGCAATCTTATAAATCTTCACATTGGACTTGTCTTGATAGTGATTATTAACGGTTCAAGTTTTGTTTACTATTTGCTGGTAAACCAAAAACAGGAAAAATGCAGTGCGTACTTATTACATTGAAATTCCCAGATCTTAGATATGATCGGTCACTCTACGTGTATAATGTATTGCAAGTGATTGAACATCTTAAACCGCATGGGGAATTATCTATAGGGTTAAATATCAGTAAACAGCATTTGACTAAATATGGAATTGTTGAATAATGTTAAACCCTACACAATGCATGCATAGGAAAATAATTTGTATACAGTGTGGAACACCTAAATGGAATAAAATCGGTAACGAATAAAGGAGGTCTTGTAGGGAAAAACGCTTGGGCACGTCGATTTGTATTTTTAAATGCGCATTTTTCAACAAAAAAAATATAGAGTTTGTCGTGTGATAGTGGTCAATACCAACTTTCTTATTTTAAATGCAAGCCCCTGTACATTATTTATTTTTTGGATTCTCCACAAAATTCTAGTCATAATTCATATACAATGTCCTACATCTATCTTCAACTGTATTAGATTTATTACAAAAATTAACATTAAAAAAAGAAAGTTATTTTATTTCACAAATTTGCTACATTACACCCATTACTTAATTCTTGCGTTCCTCTTTACTGATTTGAAAAAAAAACAGTTGGTCATGTAAGACAAATAAAAAAAGTAGCTGTCAATGTTGTATGTGATAATACGAAATTTGATATTATGCATGAGTTTCAAGAAAACCCACATAATTCTGGTCGAAAAGCAGCCCCACTGTTCAACGTTAGCCACACATCAATTTTTCGAGTATTAAAGGTAATTAAAATGCATCTCTGTAAAATGATGCCGCCTCAGGAGCGCATGGAAGAATCCTCACTGTATGACAGAGAAAACATACGCAATATCCTGAAAATGTTAATGTTAGGGCAGGAATTGTTGGAAATCATATCGTAGGTCCCTTTTTCATTGATGGCAGCTTGAATGGAGATAAATATTTAGAACTGCTCCAAAATAATGTCGTGCCAACTTTGACAAACTTATAGTAAACTCACAAGTTCCTACCAATACAATAAGGTTTCAGCAAGATGGAGCACCGCCCCATTAAAAAATCAATGTCCGGCAGCACCTGAACCAACTCTACGTTGACGACAACTTAGAGTTGTTGAAACGGCGTTGAGTGTTTAAAATAAAGGTTTGGTGCTAGGGTGTAAAACTGTGTTTTTTCAACTTATTTTATTTAATAAAATATTATTTTCATCTGGTCAACACAATGGTAAAGGTCGATCTTATTTTGGATCCTCTACTTTATTTTATTTATTTATTTATTTATTACCAAAAATTACAATACAATACAAATGTAAGTAATGTAATTCCTAAAGAGGGACACACAGGTACCTGTACTTAGGAACTGGTATAGTACAATCTATATTAAATCTAAGCAGTAAAATTACACTTAAAATTAACGTTAACAACTTAAACTTGCAGCCTATCAGAATAAAAATGGAGTTCTTTAGATTATGTTGTTTCTATGTCATATTATGATCATTCCATACTATATAATTTGTTATTTATGTATTAATCATCTATTCTACTTTTATCCACCTTTTGATTTTATTTTTCATTACATATTTATTATTTAGCACTTTAAGTTCGTTTGGTAATTCATTAAATCTCAGAGTAGCCTCATATGTACTGTTCTTCTCACTATTTTTTTTATAGTAATGCTCGTTGAATTGGAAAATTTTTATTTTAGAGTGGGATAATGGTACACTAGGGCATCAAATGCGAGTTGTTGTTTCATGTTTAGTGGACGTTTATCAGATAAGTCATTTTTTTACTAATTATTTTTAAGATTCTATTCTGTAAATTCTGCAGTTGTGAAAGAGTATTATTGTACGCTCTACCCCAGGCAAGAATACCATATGAGGCGACACTGTGAAAGAACGCATAGTATAATAAAAGTAATGTTTTAGTATCCATGGTATTTAAGAGTTTCTTAAAAATAAAGGTTAAATACCTAGTTTTTTTTGTGACATATTCAATGTGCTTGGTCCATTTCATATTATACTCAATAATTACTCCAAGGTATTTAACATTATCTACTCTGTTTGCGGGTTTGTCATTTATTTTAATATCACAACAGTCAGGCACACTGTCGCTGTAGTTACCAAAAGTAATATACACCGTTTTTTCAATGTTAAGAAATAATCTATTTTCTAGAAGCCACGATGAGATATGTTTAAGTAATATATTCATTATAGACACTGTTTCAGGCCACGTCTTTGCTGTAGATATGTGGCAGTATCATCGGCATAAGACACAATAGTTTCATCTTCCATACTGTTTAGGAGATCATTCACAAATACCAAAAACAGTAAGGGTCCCAGAATTGTTCCTTGCGGAACACCTATTTTAAATACCTTATAATCACTGAACTTGTTATTGATTTTAACCCTTTGTTATCTGTTATCAAGGTAGTTTTAGTTTATTATATTATATTATATTATAGATAGTACTATAGGTATATATTTAATTTAAAATTAAACTATATACTAAAATGTAGAAAATAGATTCATTAAACTTAATGTAAGTATTGCATTATGAAATGAAATAATTATGTTTATTGAAACTAATGATTACATATAATTAAACTCTCATGCGCAACCTCTGGAGGGTCTTAAGTGGGTGAAATTATATCAACAATAATAAAATGTAAATTATTTGAGTAAATAGTGTTTGAAATAATTAAGCTATATTTGTAAACTTTACATTTAGTTTAATAAAGGTTCAATAATGTTTTATTGACATTTTAAGAAAAAAGTCCAAGTCCGTATTAAAAAAAACTAGTTGTGCATGGCCCACAAAATTTAGTAGTGTGATTTGTTGACGGCCTTATTTTATAAAAATATGTATCAAAAAAAGTTTTCTTTTTCAATATTTGATTTTTAATAAAATAATAGTGGTATAGGCAAAAAACAAAAAAACTACATATTTGCTTTTACTTGTAATTTTTCTTTAAGAGGTCAAATTTGTTCTGAAATAAGCAACTTTCTCTTTATTTAATCTTGCTTGCATCTCTTACCATTTCTCAGCAGTGTTATTCCTTCATATGTGAGGCACCCCGTATATTTTTTAAATACACGTATCACGTTTTCATCAATCAGCTGATTAATGTGTAATCAAAGCAGCTATGATGTCACTGGAACCACTGATCTGCTGAGAACATTTCAATCTGAAACAGGCCATCGTTAACATGTTTTAGGTAATGTTCCCATAAAATATTAACCACAAATCTAAACATCGAGCGATAAATGTATATTTATAAAAATCAAAACGATTTTATACTGACTACTATAACAAATAAACTGCTATGAACTTCCCACCTGCTTCACATAGTAAATTTTTGACGCAGGAGAGTGAACTGCTCTGAAGAATTTATATCTGATCAATTAAGAATCATTAGAGGTGTTGATATGGGCCAGATATTTTTCGATATCCACCTTCGATGACGTAAAGCGGCCGCCTACGTAATGGATTTGGAGTAAAAAAATGATTGTTGGGGGTGTAGTCATTTCCAGAAGCTAACTAAAATAACGCTTCACAGGTCACGTAGATCTTCAGCAAATGTCGAGAGGTAATCAAAGTAATGAAATATCGATTGATTTCCTCATGAAAGTTTTACTACCACTTTTTTAATTTATTTTTATGTTCAGTGGAAGTTGATATATAGTTGCTATTTCAATTTTATGAAATAGTTTATATATATTGTTATTTTTGGAGGTAGTAACATTCCGTTGAACGATTGGATGCCACAGATACCGATCCCGTGAATCCGAGTATGCGAAAAAGCGCTTTGTTGTCTGAAAGACTATTAAAATTAACTTCGAAACTGAAGTTCAAAATTAACATTTATCAAACAAAATAAAAAATGTCTGGTATATAAATACATAATTTCAAAGTTTGTTGTCTTCTTGTTTTCTAGGCGGTCTGCCTGTTGCTTTATTGGGTTTTCTCTTTATATTATAGTAGCAACCCGTCCCTGCTCTTTGTTACTCTAAGAAGATGCAGATTTCGGTAAAATTGAGTAGTTTTTGATTGAAATCGTAGCAAACAAAAAATCACCTTTCCTCGTTATACATAATATTAATTCAGATTATTTTTTGAGTAGCAATTATTTATAAGGCAAAAAAAAAACAGAAAACATTTAGATTGGTTTCTGAGCACATTCTTTGTATACGACATTAATAACCTGTTCACTTGTAAAACGAACAAATTTTGTTTCAAAGTAACACGTGATAGGCCAACATACTTCCCTGTGCGAAAAGCACTGTTCGCTTAAATCTACTCCCGCCAAGCAAATAGCCAGAGGGGGTCGAAACACCCCCCGAAATTTTGGAAATTTTGTTTTCAAGATTACAACCCGTTAATAATCTTTTTCATACGAATAAATATTATGTTTACACAATTTTATATGTCCTGGAAATACGTGAATACTTAATCAGTCAACCATCAATCAAAAAAAAATTATTCAAGCCCCCCCGAAAAAATTATCCAACCCACCTGGCATAAATCTCCTGGCTCCGGCCTTGACCCCAGCAACTTTGAATGTTTAACCCTGTGCTTTATTAATTGGCATCCCAAACGCTATTTATACGGGAAATTGTAGCCATTTAAATTGGAAAGACAGTTCTGAGGGTATCATGGGAATTCTTAGTATAAAAACAGTTTCACCATTTGCCTTGCCAGTTAATATGATACATTCGATAAAAAAAATAAATTGACTACTTTTATGTCTTTTTGGACAATAACACCAGAATCGAAATAAAACGACGTATATTGAAGGAAAACCAAACGTTTCAAAGTCTATTTCGACTTCGTTGTTAATGGCTTTATATTTATTGATGTAAATTGCAAAACGAATTTAGTTTCTTAGTGGATATGCTACTAATATCGGGATAAACTTCTTCCACATTTTATATCAAAACACAAATATTATTAAAATTTATTTAAAATTCACCATTTCCTATTTGGATTAAGTCGTTAGAAAATTGCCAATTATCTTCGCTAAACGATAAAATCCTCATATTTTTAAGTTCACATTTCATTATATGTGAGAAAGATGCGACCTGCTCACGTCCCCCCCCCCTCGTTATAACTGGCAAAATTTGACGGAAATCTCTAGAGAATAAAACAGTACAACCACCCATTGGGCAGTTACTACTTCGCAGATCTCGCATTGTCCTGTCTAGTGCCTCAACCGCTTTGTGAGACATAGAAGCCTCTTCCCAAATAATCAAACTGTAATTCCTCATTAATGTTCCGGTACTACTCTGTTTAGAGATATTGCAAATGCTAATGACGTCATCACTACATATTTTTAATGTCAGTTTGAAAGTGGAATGGGCCGTTCGCCCACTTTCCAAAAGTGTGGCTGCTATGCCGGACGATGCCACAGCTAGGGCAATTTTTCTGTCGGATCATACTTTTGCTAATAATAAATTTATTAAAAATGTTTTACCTGTCCCTCCAGGGGCATCTAAATAAAATTTTACCTTCATTACTATTATTATTTGAGGACAGTATTAGGTCAGAACATTTTTTTTGTTCAGCATTCAAGGGACATTCATCTTGAATGACTTGTAAAAGTCTCAAATAGTTACAGTTAGTTTCTCCTAAAAACTCTTACTTAAATTGAAATTTAATGGCAAGATGTATCAAAAACTTTTATAGGTTTTCCTGACAGAGATTCCACTTGTTTATTCAATTCAAATAAAGGTTTAGAAAGCGTACTTTCCAAATCAGAGTCGTCTTCTAACAGACACATTGCTTTACAAAGTCCTTGAAATGTTTCATAAGTTATTCCTTGAAAAGTACGGAGACAACTGAAATTATCATACCTTTATTTTCAGGGTTAAAATTTTACAAAATTTTCTTATTCCTACTCTCTAATTACTCTAATACAGACCGATAACTGTCCCATCAGCGTTTTTAAAATTATTTGAATATTGCTTCTTAGATAGGTTACTGTATCATATAAATAACCACAATATTTTAGCGCAGTCACAACATAGTTTCTGCAACGGAAAGTCCACTTCAACAGCAATTCAGTCTCTTTATACAAAAATTGTGAAATTTGTAGAGGCGGGAGAGTGTCCTGTTGGAATATTTTGTGATCTCAGCAGGGCGTTCGACTGTGTGAATCATGATATATTGATAAGCAAGTTGTCGGCGTATGGTGTGGAGGGGCCCCCTCTTAATTGGTTGGCTTCTTATCTTAAACACCGACATCAGTATGTATCCATTTTACACAAAAATAAAAATAAAGTAACAAGAGTTAATTCTAATCTGGTAAAAGTGAATTTGGGAATACCACAGGGCTCTATTTTGGGTACTGCTCTGTTTATTTTATATATGAATGAGATTGATATCAATTATGATGGGGTTTCGTTTACATTATACGCTGATGACACTTCCATTATTCTATCGGATCAATCTCCTATGCAGTTAGATCATAAGTGCAATGAATTTGTATTTTCCTTGAGTCGGTGGTTCCTCAAGAATCAGTTAACATTAAATTTAGAGAAAGCAAACGTTTTACAATTTCACAAAGATCTATAAATAATATTAACATAAAATTGAATTAATTCAACTTTACAACTACTAATTGTGTAAAGTTTCTGGGACTTCACCTCGATGAATATTTGAATTTCAAAATTCATTGTAATCATTTGGTGAACAAACTAAATTCTCTTTCATATATGTTTAAGAATTTAAAGTTCTCCCAGCAGAACAACTGCTACTAATGTATCATGGTCAGGTCGAATCTAGGCTGAGATATGGTCTGTGTTTTTGGGAACTTTCCACTGGCTCAAGTAACGTATTTTTAGGACAAAATAAAATTTTGAGATGCATTGCAGGCGTTGCCCAGGATTACAGTTGTAAATCTCTTTTTAAACAATTAAATTTGCTGACATTGCCATGTTTGTATCTGTATGAATTGATGTTGTATGTGTTTAAAAATCGACACAATTTTATTACAAATAAAATTTATCATGGCTTAAATACAAGACAGACCGAGCAAATGCATGTAAAATTTGCAATATATAAGATAGATGCTACATCACCCAATATAATGGTCCCCAAAAATTATAATAAACTGTCTCTTCACATTAAAAAAGCCAAAAATTTAAATGAGTTTAAACGTAATTTAAAATCATATTTTATTGTATATTTATTTATGAATTTATGAGTATGTAATATTTTTGTAATTTTGTCAATATGTAATATTGTTCTACTCTGTGACAAATCCTATACAATGTATGTTGTCTACAGTAATTAATTAATTTGTTTATTACTGAAAGAAATAGGGTCTTTTACTACCTGGAGTAACATCTACAGCTCAGACGTATGGCGCGGGCTCAGGGGGAGCGGTCGAATCAGAGGGACATGAAATTTATTTATTTTGATTTAGCTATATCTCCCAAGGTATTTATTTAATTTGCATGGTGTAAAGGGAAAAAATATTCTTCATGAAATGCTCAAGCCAACTAAGGTAATTAAAATGATACGGATTAATACCTTATTGGTCTAAATAACGTTCCAATTACCGCTTTATAATTGCCCATTTTTTTAAGTATTAAAATGAGTATAGCATGTTATCCTTAAGAGATAGACATATGTCATCACTGACTTTTTTGTAGACCTCTATAAGATACACAATTTCACTATAATTATTTTGTTATATCTCAAAGGGTTTAGGCAGAGTTTTCGTTGAAAGGTCCCAGACGGCTTATTTTTTTCCAACAACTCCAACAAATATCGTTATATTTCAGCCAATTTATATAAAAACTTAACTTAATTATGTACTAAAATCTTCCTCGAGAACGACTCTATCCACTGGTGAAAACAGCATGAAAATCGGTGCGGTGGTTTTTGAGTTTATCGCGAACAGACAGACGAGGCGGAGGATTTTCTTTTATGATACTTATAGATTATCATTTCATCTACTTGCTGGCGATTTGTCTGTTGCAATTCTTGTTACTCAATCGTTTAACATTCTCGTTATGTGATTGTTATATGTATGATGATTTGATCCTATCACTTTTAGTGATTCCCCCATGATTCTTTTTAATATTGTTATCTCTGTCGTCTCTAACAGGTCACTATAGATTGCTTTGTAAATATTTGTCTCAGCTTCTATTTTGATATGTTTGTCCATATTGTGTTATTTGGGCAACCATCTGCTGTATTGGCTTCCTTATCAACTTTAATTTTCTTTTAGGCCTTTATGGTTTCGTCCATTATGCGATTGAAGAACAAAGGGCTTAAGGAGTTTTCCTATCTTTTACCTGCGCCTATTTCTATCTTATTTGTGAATTGTACATCTATTATAACTTGTACTATGATGTTGATGGATCTGTGTTCGTTTCTCCGTCTAAATATAAAGTTTTTTGCCGTAACACCAAACCTTATTGTTTGACTCATCGCACGTTTCCACAGCAAGGCTGTCATCATTCTGGAGTAATCCAAAGCTGAAAATAATTATTATCTCTTAATATATAATACTTAAAAACTATAGGTAATAGTAGGAGAGATAGAGCGGGATTTTGCTTGTCGTCCTGAACATGGACAGAATATATCGTATTAAGTTCAATTCCTGAACTACATCACGTTTCCAGGCAGGCGCCAGTGGATGTGTTAACCGAGAATAGTTACAGGGTGTGAAAATGGTATTTTTTTTTGGTCATGCTCATCATCGAGTAAACGTTCCAAAATTGGCTGCTTACAAGATTGTGATATATTTAAGCAAATTCCCGAGAGGCGTCTGCCTAGAACGTTACCATCAAGGTGGCGGACAGGGGTAAGCTTGTCAAAAATAGGCGTGAACTTCATCATTATCATTTGCACCATTTTTTTGCGTATCCAAGGGATCATATCTGGCCTTCCAATCCATCTATCAGGAAATCGATTATCCAGGAATTCTCTAACTGGCAAGACAATGTGGTGGGGCACAGGCGTGCTGAAAAACAAGTCATCTTCTACCAGACAATCATCTGCCTCCAAAATTTTAGTTATTCTTGGATCTACAACGTTAACAAGTAATTCTAAATACTTATATTCATTTAAAGTGCCATATATGAAAAAGGGTCCAACGATATGATCACCTAACTTTAGAGGTCACTGAGAATGAGTCTCTCTAAATAACTGTGGATTAATGTTACTCCAGTATTGACAGTCATGGCAATTTATTTAACCATTTAAATAAAAGAAATAAAAGGAGGGTTCGTCAAAGAAGCAAGTATTGTATAAAAAATTAGGATTATTGATTATGTAACAGGAGAATTTCGATTGTTGAGGAGGTCTTGAATTATTTTGTCTGTTCATTGGGTTTTCTCGCCTCCAAATGTTTTCCTGCAACAGATAAGTATTTAAAAATTGTATATGTAGAACAAAGTGTAGTAAGGCAATTTCGTAAAATTGCCCGGATTACTGGCTGTCTGTACTGAGAATTGTCAGTGTCAAATTTTTTGACTAACAACAAATTCAACATCAAAGCGAAAATTTTTTAGAAAAAACCTCGAAAACAACACTAAACGATTGACAACGACTCCAGACTCGGAGTTGAAACGTCTCCATAGACAGATAAGTATTACACAATATACAATACATTACTTATATACAGGAATACTGGTTGTTCATTTTGTAGACATCTTTTTCTCCCAGAATAACTGTGAGGAAGAATCTCTGTACAGACAGCCAGTAATCCGGGCAATTTTACGAAATTGCCTTACCACACTTTGTTCTACATATACAATTTTTAAATACTTATCTGTTGCAAGAAAAAATTTGGAGGAGAGAAAACCCAATAAACAGACAAAATAACAGGAGAATGTTTCACAGAATTTTATTCTTTTGTCAAAGTCGCCTTCATTTTATTTTTGGACCGGTCTGATTTTGTAGGGATGGAACTTATTATGTTTCAGAATTCTGTGAACACTACTTCGAGGAACACCTGATGTTTACGCAATTTGTCTTGAAGAGTTTTTCATTTCCATTACAACATGTCCTAACACTACTATTACTTCAACGTCATTGTATTTTATTGACTCGCGTTTCTTGTTAACCACGGATCTTGTTTCGCTGATATGCTTCACAGTTCAGTAATGTATTTATGCATTACTAGTCCTTTTAGATGCCTCTCACTGAAATTACGAGCAGTTTCTCTAGCACAATTATTATTCTGAACCTAAAGAACAATAATTTCAAGTTTTTCTGCTAACATGCAAACCATTTTGTCGAGTAAGCAAAATAATGAAGAAAGAGTTAACTCTGCTGAAGCGACTATGGTAAGAAACTAAGACATTTACTTTTTTTTAACAATAGAAAATATTATTATTTTTTGTAATAGAAAAGTTATGCACAGTGGCGATCTCAAAAGATTTGTCAAAATTCATGTCGACCTATATGAATGAACCACAAATCTAAATGTTAACTAAACTGATTCACATTTATTGAAACACCCTTTTCGCAACAATACTGTGAATATCATATTTGTGCAGCAGATTCCGGGTTGAAACGAAAAACACAAATTCATTGACGTAAAATTTTGTTTAACCGGAAGCTGACCAACCGCATTTCACAAATGCCGAAATCAAACAAGTCTATTCCAAAGCAGTACATTGATGTAACAAACGCATGTAATTTCAAATGACTCACCTTGGTTAATCAAGAACTTTCAATTTTAAGAAATATTGCAATGCCTTTAACAAGCACGTTGTTACTGGCCCACACCTTTACATCTTGTAGATGATTCAAATTTATCAAACCGTCGAGCAGGTGTGAGAGTGTAAATTTATTTTCATTTGGTTGCTGTATAATCGATGATAGATCAATCTAAACCTAATCGCATACGTGAAAATTGTGCTGTAAAGTTCAGAACAAACCAAAAGTTTTTGTCGCTTAACACCTGAAGAATTATTCTCATATTTCGAGTGTAATTAGTTTCATTTCGTTGTAAATACCCTTAGAGTGAGTATTTCTGTACACATTGAATATACAAACATCATCCAACGCGATAGTGATATATAACATAAATATTGTTCCCCCAACATTTTGTGCGGTTTTGTTGAGGTAGTTATCGTCCGTTTTATATAGGTTTAGTGAATTTTTGTCTGCTAGTTAAGACACAATACCAAGTGACATGATGAATCTTTGTTTGTGGATTACTGCCACTTTGTACTGCCTCTTCTTTCTAGTAAGTATTTTTTGATCATTCCTGTTTTACAATTCTTCTATTGTTATTTGCTTTATTATCTCTGAGGTTTACTTAGTCATTTGTATTGTTTTATTGTTTATTAGTTAGTCATTAGTATTGTTTATACACTTCTTCAAGAAATTAATGTACCACCTAAATTTTACCTAGAAATTTAAATCTAATTTTTGTCTCTATCACTTTGGTTTCCATAAGTATTTAACATATGATCGACTGTATTTTTAGATTCATTAATAAAAAGTGTAACAGTTGCTATATTAGAGAAAATATTGCATAAAAGACTATTGAAATTTATCAGCAAATGTAAAATTATATCAAACAAACAATTTGGATTTAAAAAAAATAAAAGTACCAAAGATCTTGATAAAAGCAAACCTATAGCCATTACTTTTTTTGGATTTGACTAAGGCTTTCGACACTGTTGAGCATAATATTTTACTGCAAAAACTTTATAGATATGGAATCAGAGGTAACGCATATCACTTGATTTCCAACTATTTAAAAGCTCGACTACAAAGAGTCAGAGTAAACGATACTTTAAGTGAATATAATGAAATAAATATGGGTGTTCCGCAAGGACCAATACTTGGACCACTCCTGTTTGTTCTATATATTAATGATTTGCTCAATAGCATGCCTGAAGGTGAAATCATCTCTTACGCAGATGATACAGCATTAATTACACAGGAAAATAATTGGTTTTTAACAGAAAATAAAGTTAATGGTCAACTGAACGAAATCTCTGAATGGATTGCTTATTTTAAATGCAAGCCCCTGTATATTATTTATTGTTTTTGGATCCACCAGAAAATTCTAGACATAATTCATATACAATGTCCTACACCTATCTTTAAGTGTTTCGGAAATATTAAATGTTTTCAGATTTATCACAAAAATTAACATTAAAAAAATTAAATTATTTTATTTCACAAATTCGCTACATTACAGTCACTACTTAATTCCCATTTAGCTTTTGATAGTTTTTGTAAAAGTAGTAAAGAAAAAAGTTTTGTTTATTTTCGTCAATACTCATAACCTTAACATCTTGTTGTCTGCTTGAATGATCAGTGTTAATGTTATTGTCGTTTGAATTTTGTTAATTGTACGTAATAATATCAGAAAAATAGTTCCTTTAACAGAAATGCACAAAATAACCATTCTACAAATGATTGGTTATGGAGATAACACACGGGCACAAATGGAAGTTTCTCCCTTATTTCACGAAAATTTTCCAAATTTGCCGCCCTGTATCCCAAGGAACAATAGCAAAATAGAAAAGCAGTTTCGCGAGCTTGGTAATATAAGACAAATAAAAAAGTATGCTTGAGATTCAAGAAAACCCGCATAATTCTGGTCGAAAAGCAGACACAACAATTTTTCGAGTATTAAATAAAAGTAAAATGCATTCCTATAAAATGATGCTGACTCAGGAGCTCATGGAAGACGATTTCGATAGGAAAACGAATTTCTGTGAACAAATGATCGCAAGGTCAGAGCACATTTACACCTCACGGTCATGTTCATCATTAAAGTTGCCGCTATTGATCTAATGAGAATCCTCGCTGGATGACACAGAAACATATGTAATATCCTGAAAAAGTTAACCACCCACAAGTTCCTGCCAATACAATATGGTTTGAGCAAGAAGAAGCACCGCCCAATTGCGAAATCAGTATCGATAGATTGGCCAGCACGATCTCCTGATTTTAGGCCATTGGACTACTTTTTGTGGGGATATATCAAAAGTACTGTATACAAAACTAAGCTCCTCAACTTACATGGCCTAACAAGACGAATCACGCTTGCGACATTTCTATACCAGATTAGCATATCGCCCAGACGTTCGCGGCGAGCACTCATAACATTTCCTACATTGACATAATGTTTTTTTTTTCGTTTTTGTTATACAGGGTGAGTTTTTTTTATGATCAGTATGGGGATATCGAAAACTAGCGGAGATAGAGCATGGTTAAATTGGGAAAGATTTGCAGTTTTACTGGCCCAATTTAATGACACTTTCGGATTTTTGTAAAAAGTCATGTCTTACTAGATAATTTGAAAAAATGAAATTCTATCGATTTAATCAAATCCCTCTAGCTCCTTTGTTTTTGATTTTATAAAAAGGTGTAAATATCAAAATTGAAGGGAATTGTATCCCGAATATGATTGTAATGTCCTCGTTTGCATGACAGCTCTCGTTTTTGAGATATGACACAAACTTATCTTTTTTTGAATGGTAACCATAGTTGGCTATGGCCTCAAAAAATCGGACATTTTTAGAGCTTTTCAACGATATAATACTCGATATAGTGATTCATAAAAATAACGGAGTTATGTATGCTTTTCTCTCTTATTTTCACTTTTAACGGAGTAATACCGCCTCCCTTAGGTCACCAACTGTCTCATACTTTCTTTTGTATACTTTGTTTTTTTAGCGCACCCCATAAATAGAATAAACCGGGCTGGCCATTCGCATGGGCCATTTCTTCTTTGAATTGATATTATCTAAGTGTTGTCTTACTAATAACGAGTTATGAGCAGGTGCTCCATCATGTTGAAACCACTCAATTTCTAAACGAGTTCTCAAATTCAAATTATGCAATAGGTCTTGAAAAATGTATTGCAAGAAATGCAAGTAGCGCTCCCCAGTAAGTGATTCGTCATAGATAAAAGGCCCCAGAATAGTAGACCCTATGATACCACACCAAACATCTGGGGGTCGTCTTTGTTCTACATGGAAAGGGTTTTCTTTAGCCCAGATATGCTCATTGTGTCTATTGAACATACCGCAGTTAGTAAATCTAGTTTCATCTGACCATAACACCTTTAATGGAAACTGTGGATTGTCAAGGCACATGTCTCTAAACCATGTACAAAACAAAATACGTCGATGTTCGTCACCAGCATGCAAAGTTTGAGAAACTGAAAGTTTGTACGGGTGGAACTTGTGCGCTTTCAGTACCTTAACTACAGTTCGTTGAAATGTGCCAGCTTCTACCGCAATCTTACGATTTGATGTAGATGGATTTTGATTTACCATTGCCAAAACATTTATTTGTGCTTCTTCGTTAATTTGATTACGTGCCTTTGGTGGTTTAGTTAAAGATCCATATCTGCGTAAACTATCGTAAAGCCTCTTAAATGTACATAGAGCAGGTTGACGACGATTAGCATATCTATGAAAGCATTCCTCAGCTGCACGAACTGAATTTTTATGGCGTATGATATAACATTCTACCATATTCAGTTTTTCTTCGTTAGAATATTCCATTTTATCACGAAAACTTGTCAATATCGACTGTCAGTTCAGCACTACTAATGGAATTACTCTCAAATGAGGAAACGTCAAAGTGAAAACAATCTTTTTCATGACTACCTACGTTAAAAGTGAAAATAAGAGAGAAAAGCATCCATAACTCCGTTATTTTTATGAATAACTATATCGAGTATTATATCGTTGAAAAGCTTTAAAAATGTCCGATTTTTTGAGGTCATAGCCAACTATGGTTTCCATTCAAAAAAAGATAAGTTTGTGTCATATCTCGAAAACGAGAGCTGTCAAGCAAACGAGGACATGACAATCATATTCTGGATACAAATCCCTTCAATTTTGATGTTTACACTTTTTTTATAAAATCAAAAACAAAGGAGCTAGAGGGATTTGACTAAATCGACAGAATTTCGTTTTTTCAAAATATCTAGTAAGCCATGACTTTTTACAAAAATCCGAAAGTGTCATTAAATTGGACCAGTAAAACTGCAAATCTTTCCCAATTTAACCATTGCTCTATTTCCGCTAGTTTCCGAGATTCCCATACTGATCATAAAAAAAACTCACTCTGTATATTATTAAGAAATAATCAGTATTACTTATCAGGAATCGTTGTTGAACAATGTATTTTGAAATGATTTACATAATATTCGTAGCTTGACTTTTTGGCAATGCCAATTGATTAATTAATTGACTTGAAGTTTCCTCTTTGATGTTCACTTGCCAGGAGCTGTATTAACTGTGATATTAACTGTGAGAAAGTAGGTCTACGGGTTTGTCAACTAGTTTTCCTGTATAATATGTTAGGATATATTTTGTGTCATAATTATCTGTGTGATGTAACGTTTCGATTCCTTATCAGGAATCGTTGTTGACCAATACAATTTGAAATTTGTCCAACAAATCTTCAAATGTGCTTGATTTCTGATTCTACAGCAATAGCTATGTCCTTGATTGTGGCTTGCTATGACAGTATTATTCAGTTAGTTGCTTCTGCCTTAGCTTTTTAAATTTGTTCTGCCCCGCATGGGACTAAGATATTGGTAAACTTTAAAAGCATTCATATAATTATTTTCTATTTTTGTTTTATTAAAATTGTACATTCCATTTTACTATACAATTCCCTAAAATGCCCCCAGTGGAATTAATTTTTAAAATGTTTCTGATAATTTTGAATACATCCGCTATTTGTTTCTACAGAATTATTTTTTGTTTTAGGCTTTGACAAACACTTTATATAATATTAATATTATCTCATGAATCGGGTATTTATACCAGTTTCACATTGTAAATTCCATAGATTGTTATCGCTGTGCAAATATTTGATGCAAGAGAATTTTCTTAAATGGGGGAACCACTACTACATACTGTAGATAACAAAAATAAATAAAGATTTTCGGATTGGAATGATGAACTGTTATCTAATTTGAAAACAAAGGTGTCCTCGTTTATTCGAATGATTTAGAATATATCATGTATAACAGTTTAGTCGAGTTGGATGGATTTTGACAAAAATAAAAATAAATCTGTCGTTTACTGTAGCATAAATCATAAAAATATTCTTTCCAAAATACTATGTTTAATAGGATTATCTCTAAAGGTCTCCTGTGTTAAGTGGTCACAAATCAGCAAACAAAAATGAAGGTATAGGAAAAATATTTCTAACATCATCGGATTTGTATCCGACTCCAAAAAAAGGAAGTAGACACTTCAGTTTTTTTAATTTTGTTACCTCAGTACTTCGTCAACTATGAAACGATTGCGATCATTTTTGTTTCGTTTGATAAAAAAACACTTGCAGATTGGTTCCGTATATTTGTTTTGATTTTAAATAGCCTGTTTTGCAGAAAATCTGAAAAATCTTGTATATTGATCATAACATGTGGCGAATGCGCCAGTATTAAAAGATTAACTAAAAAGCCGTATTCAAAATCTAAAACGATATTAATTGAGAAGAGATTGAGTTTTATTAAAATATGTGTTAATTAACCGCTATGTCACTTTTATCAATAATTGTATACGAGGTGTTGTCAAAAAAGTTTAATTTTCCTTAATAGTGAAGTACCTAACATTATTTTTGGCAACATCCAGACTAGTTGATCAAGTACGAGTTGGACTCGCATACTAAGTGTTCCGTACCACCTTTGATACAATAAAAGTGAATCAAGGTATATATTCCAGCAGGGAATGAGTGCATTTACCCTAATATATTTTAAACTGAGCGTTTTAAATTTATAAAAAATATAAACTTTTATTTCTCACAGAGACTTTTTATTTTATCTGCTATATGATTCGCTTGATTTTTATAAGAATATGTATCTAATTTTCTAATTTGGCCCCTGAAATTAACTTAGTGTTTTATTTCAGTAATAACTTTTAGTCAAGCCCCATATAGTCTGTTGGCTGAATTTTGGGCTCAGTAGATTGGAAGATAAAGGGGAAAATTGGGCTAAGTTTTAAATAATTTTTTAGACAAATTATTTTAAAAATACAATTAAAATAGATTTTTCAAAATTTTAGATGGTGTAGTTTCTGAGATAAAGTTCTATGTTCAATGTTTTTGTTAATATTTTTTAATCAAAAGATTTTAAAAATATGAAAATAATATATTTGTATTTATCATAATGAACCCGTTTGTTTGATATATTACACGATGCGTTTGAAAAAAAATATTTTCCATAGTCTGGAAAATTGGTATGTATGGGTCGATATGCATTATGATACTAGGGAAATAAAGGTCCAAACCCACAATCTTTGAATAATTCATTATCGACGACTAGTTTCCCAGACTCCGAAACTAGTATATATATATATATATATATATATATATATATATATATATATGATTTTCTTTGTTGTATCCGATGTATATCTGTTTCTCGGTTTGTGCTCTGAAAATAACATTTTACCTGACGTTTCGCCAAAATCTCCTTTGGCATTTTCAAAAGTTGAAATCGGAAAACAGAATGAAGAAATTTAGAGACTGGCTTTCTATTTATACCTTCCTTCGAGATCATAAACAATATGATGACTTTCCAGGTACGGTGCCGTTAGTGGTCTTTATTGCTTTACCTCCAATCGTCTTGGGTTCTGACGACCCCTCGCGCTGTTTATTGTCCCTTGTCATTGTTTTTTATTAGGATTAGATTTATTACTAAGATTTTTATGATGAGATATTTTGTAGAAGTGCCTTCCAGGTTTTTTGCCAAATTTAGAGCGTCATCTCGTTTATTTAATTCTGTGATTTTTTCAATTTCAACAGTCATACAGTTTATGGTCTGGAACGAAGGTATAAATAGAAAGCCAGTCTCTAAATTTCTTGTTTTCAGAGCACAAACCCAGAAACGGATGTACACCGGATACAACAAAGAAAATCATCCGTGAAGGACTACAATCTAACGTTTTTAATTTTCTTATAAAGTTCAAGTGAGGCCCTGTCCCTCTAATTATTTTCAAAATTTTAGGTAGTCTGGTTTCGGGAATAAAGGGGGGAATCTTGTAAACATCGAATTTTAAAAATATGAAAAAAATATATTTGTATTCCTCATAATGAACCCTTTTTTAAACACATTATGCAATACATAATGTGTTTAAAAAATGTTTTGATTTTTTCGTTTAATTTTATAACTTGCCCCCCAAAATTAATATTAGGGAAATATTTTTCCTGTAAAGTTCAAGTAATGTCCTATAAGCCAAATTTTTAATCAAAATGTTAGGTCCTAAAGATTGGACATAAAAGGGGGAATTATTTTTTAAATATCTTTTTAATAATTTATTTTAAAATGTGAAAAAATATACTGTATTCCTCAGAATGCTTTTTGCTTGTAAAGTTCAAGTGATGTCATTTACGCCTAATTTATTCAAGCTTTTAGGTCTTATAGTTTTGTAAATAAAGGGGAAATTGTATTTTTTATACATTTTTGCCAATATTTTTTAATTAATTAATTCTTTAATTTGGCCCCAAAATTTATAGTAGTTGTTTTTCCTTATTTTTCCTGTGAAATTCAGGCCTATATCTCTACTTTTTTTTTTCAAAATTTTACCTCATATAGTTTCGGAGATAACTAATTATGTTTAAAATATGAAATAAATATATTAATGTTCCTCAGAATCAACCCTTTCTTTCATTTGATGTATTACATGACGTGTTTGAATAATTTTTAATTTTAATTTTTTATTTTATTCTATAATTCGCCCCTCCCCAAAATTAAAATTAATGGTTTCTCCTTATTTTTCCTGTAAACTTCGGGCAACGTTCTATATTCCCTATTTTTCCAAATTTTAGGCTTAGTAGTTTCGGAGATAAGGAGGAATGTTCTATTTTTTAGTCCCCCCCCCCAGATCCCCCGATCTTGGTCATGTGAGACAGATAAAAAAAGTAGCTGCTGATTTTGCAAGTGATAATACGAAATTGGATATTATGCTTGAGTTTCAAGTAAACCGACATAATTCTGGTTGAGTAGCAACCCCACTGTTCAACGTTAGCCACACATAAATGCATCCCTATAAAATGATAATGACTCAGGAGCTCATGGAAGACGATTTCGATAGGAGAACGTATTTATGTGAACAAATGATGAAATGACAGTGTGATCCAATTAGGAGATGTTTTGTTTTCTGATAACAGCACATTTACACTTCACGGTCATGTTAATTGTCAAAATTGTCGCTATTGATCTAATGAGAATCCTCACGGGATGATAGAGAAACATATGAAATATCCTGAAAAAGGTAATAATTGGGCAGGAATTGTTGGAAATCATATCGTTCAATATTGAGAACTGCACCAAGATATTCTCGTGACACTTTGTCAAACTTATATTCTGATCCAGTAAACCCACAAGTTCCTGCCAATACAATATGGTATCAGCAAGATGGAGCACCGCCCCATTACGAAATCAATGTCCGGCAGTACCTGAACCAAATTTTTCCAAATCGGTGGATTGGAAGGCGCGGATCGATAAAACGGCCATCACGATCTCCTGATCCAACGCCATTAGACTACTTTTTTTGGGGATATGTCAAAAGTAATGAATACAAAACTAAACTCCCTAACTTAGATGACATAAAAAGACGAACCATGCTTGCGATTAGATTAGAACGCTTGAGATGTTGAGTAACGTTAGAAGACATTTCTATACCAGATAAGCATCTTGCCAAGACGTTCACGGCGACCATTTTGAACTTTTTCTACATTGACATTAATGATTTTTTGTTTTTTTATATTTTTAAGAAATAATCACTGTTACTTATTCGGTTTTTAGTGTTTTGTAGCGAATTTGTGAAAGAAAATAATTTTCTTTTTTAAATGTTAATTTTTGTAATAAATCTGAAAAAAACTTAATATTTCCGAACCAGTTGAAGAAGGTACTTGAATTACGTCTAGAATTTTTTGGAGAATCCAAATAAATACATAATAAAAATACAGGAGCTTGCATTTAAAATAATAAAGTTGGTATTGGCCACTGTCACATGATACACTCTATATAAGTTTTATTTGTTAAAGAAATCCGCATATAAAAATACAAATCATCGCGTTCAAGCGTTTTCCCCAACATGCCCTCCTTTATTCGTTATCGAATTTATTCCATTTGGCTGTTCCACACTGTATAGCCTAGAAGAAATATAGACAAAAAATGGATAAAAAGGCGTACTTTTCAACGATAGCAGTTACTCTACAAACGATAATTCTTATAAAAAATCGACAGATGATCAACTAACAAGTCTCGTGTGTTACATCTTGACTCATGAGTCAGAAATATTTCTAACACTACTCAGAATCTTTCAACTTGCATTGTAAGCCTAGCAAAAAAAATACTTTTTCTTGTTTGATTTTGATATTCTCAACAACCATTACAATAAAAATAAACCGCATACAGTTTTCAACAAGTCAACGTCTTTTATTCCATCGATTATATCAGCTACCTTTGATATTCTGGATGCGTGTTTCAAAAAACTTAATATAGCTACCTGAAATTGATATCTTTGACGTAAATCTCACTTTTAATACTTTCATCTCTTTAATATTAACGTCACCTATCAAAAATCTGACATTTCTGACGCAGTGTTTTCCATTGCTGAATAGGTCTTTAAGTATATTGGAATCGTTTGATTGAAAGGTTTACTCAAAATTTATGTAAACATTCATATTTCAGGAGCGTTAAACGTCATTAAAAAATTCATTATGCGGTGATTATTAATTAAACTGTAAGATAAAAAATTATAAAGTAGCCCCATCATGCCCACTCAAAAAACATATCGCATAAATAACGCAATTGACGTAAAGTGGTTGTAGTTTAAGACAGGTAAAGTTGGTAAAATGTATGAGAGTTTTAAAATTAAAATTAACGTAAACTAATTTCAAAATATACGAGGGTGAATTAAATATGAACCGGATTTTTCTGTTTCTCGCCCTTTAGGTAATTCGAGTGGCGTGACGTCTCGATATATGTTAGGTAGGGATGTTAAGAAGAGGGGAGTTCGTCGGTTTGGCGAGGCGTAGTCGCTGCGCTGTTGGTAGCATCATGTCAGAGCAAGAGGTGCATACGTCTGTTGCGCAACGTGTTGTTATCAAATTTTTGGCGCGGGACGGCGTTAGACCGTCTGAAATTTTGCGTCGACTCTCTGCACAGTTCGGCAATGAAACACTTTCAAGGACCCAAGTGTACGACTGGCACAAAAAGTTTTCAGATGGTCGAGAGACAGCACCGCGGAAAGCCAAGACCCGTCTTTGTGCAGGGAAAATTCTTGCAACAGTTTTTTGGGATTCGAAAGGCGTACTGCTGATCGATTTTCTGCACGAACGCCGTACGAATGCTGAGTATTACTGCGAACTACTCCAACAAGTGAGACTTGCCTATCGGCAAAAGAGGCGGGATATGTCTATCCGAAATGTGATTCTGTTGCATGAACACCCGCTTTACAGTCCTGATTTGTCGTCATGTGACTACCACATGTTAGGGCCACTTAAAGAAAAACTGGGAGGCCACCGCTTTGAGGACAACGAAGGTGTAGAAACGTTTGTGCGCAATTGGTTATCGACACGACCAGTTTCATTCTTTGAGAAAGGTATTAAAAAACTTCCGATTCGGTGGGAAAAATGTATACATAAGAGAGGAGACTATGTAGAAAAATAATATGTATTAAAATTTGTATTGATCGTACCAATAAAATTTTTAAAACAAAAGTCCGGTTCATATTTGATTCACCCTCGTATTAACACAATTAAAGTTGATAGGTATTTTTTCACAAAATAAAGTGGTTATTTGGTAGACATTGAGTGTAAAGTCTCCATAATTAGACCAATCAATAGAGATTTTTTCGTGCAAAAAATATTATCAAGATACTGCCTGTGCCATCACATTAAGAACGATTTGTAGTGATATTTTGCTATCTTTTCCACTCGCAACTATGGTTTTTTACTTAATTATAAACAATTGAAACGAGAAAATTGCGTTTTTTTGGTTGCATGTTTATAAAATGAAAAATAATAAACTAATCTCAATGGTGTCAACAGGTGAATTGTAAAGCATGAAAATACCAATGAAATGAACCCATGATAGATTCGATAGGATCTTTAGTAACAGGGAAAAACAAAATTACTGGAAAACTTTCTTTATATTATTATAACTCCGTCACTATCGCAGTTGCAGAACTGGACTTGTGGGAACTGATAGTAATTGATATCTACTTTATGCCTGACTAAACCAGGCGCTATTGGTTTATTAGTTTTTGAATAATTGCGATATGAAATTTTTAGTTGACTATTCTTTTAGTGTGTCTCCATGCGACATGGATCGTCAAATATCACTTCAGAATAGAGATATTGAAAATAGAGGTATCATTCTACAACGCCTCTATGTTCATCTTAGAGCATTTACTTTCTACAGATAGCCTGCAGTGCAGAAATGTCATGCTAAGACTAAGGAGAGAGAGGGCAATAGAGGGGGCAAGAGGCTATTTCACTCAGTTGGGAGCTGCTTTCAATGAAATATGTTCAGCATATTGTTCATTGGCTGCTTTCTCTCTTTCTAGCATTGCCACGATTTCATGAAATGTATGTGAAATATAAATATAAAAAATGTAAACATTTAAAGGTGCTCATTCTGTACAAATTTATTACCTACCAATCCAGTATATTTTGAAGCCGGTGCCAAGCAACAATCAAGTTTGATGAATTTATTTAAAATCCTTCATTGCGTACTTATCTACTAATTCATCAAACTTGATGTTGCTTGGCATCGACTTCAAAAATATACTAGATTGGTAGGTAATAAATTTGTACAGAATGAGCACCTTTCAATGTTTACATTTTTTACTTCCTGAGTAGGTACCTAACAACATTGAATGCGTTATTTATTTGCTAGAGTTGTATTTTGTTATATTTATTTTTAGCTTTTTAGTTATAGGTAGAAGTCGGTTATATATTTTTTAAATGTTTTATTTTTAACTTTTTAGTATTTTTGAACTCAGGTAGTTTTCATTCTTTATTTTTATTTTGTATGTATAACCTTAATAGACAGAACCAGGTAACATTGAAAGCCTCACCATTACACAATGATACTTTCTCATTTAAATTGACAGGTAAATCTTTACGAATAAAATGTACTAGTACGCGTTGACTTAATAAGCACAAAATATATTTATGCCTTATGGAGTACGCCAAGTAACCTTTTTTCAACTTTTTTTGACAACCCTGTATAACTATAAATAATTCCACTCCAACCTATGTACCAACCATCCTGTACATACGGCTGCCCACGGACAAGCATAAATTTGTTAGCTGCCTTCTGTAAACTATAGGACGGAGTAGAATCCATCCCATATTTACGGAGTCAAATCCGTCCTATATTTCAACCATAGTAATAATTCCTTGTGGGCTAGCCCATAAATTAGTTCATTTTTTACATTTTACATTATCGTCCTGTGTAACATTAATTCCTCTCCACACTTTATGCAACTTCTTGTGGACTATAAAAGAAATATTTTTTTAATCATACTGTATAAATTTCAACCATCCTGTATATGATTTGCTTATGTCCACATCATATAACAGTTTTTTAATCACCCTATATAATTTTAATTTCACATTTTTTACAATATTTTTATACCACCAAACGTCCAGTCCACCCTATATTCCAACCACCCTGTATATACGGCTGCCTCCGGACTACTATCATTCTAGTCCGTCCTATATTTCAATCTTCATATAAATGCAACTCCTTCAATCACTTTACTTTGTGATGTTGTTTGCTATAACTAAACACTCTGTCTATAAACGTATCAAATAGCAGTTTAAAATTTGACATGTGTTATCACTGAATTTTCTATTAGGCCGGGAGAATGTGTAAACCAAAAGCACCGTCTTCGCAAAATGGAAAAATTTGCATTTAAATAGGTATTTGCCTGGTATACAAACAAAACGAGCTTGGTACTCATTGATTTAAGGAGCCGAAAATACTATGCTTTACTACCTATATGCTTGAGATGTACATAGAAAATTTTCAAATTTGCAATTAAAACTTCCAGTGCCTAAAATTACCGCACTATTACGTTGGAATTAAAGTATTTATGAGGAAATGTCCGTTATGTCATTTCGATAAAAATTTTGATAAGAATTTTGGAATTTTCGGCGATTTTCTGAGATCACCTAAGGATCTTCTTTAATAGATTAAACGTTAAAAAACTATACACATCCATAAGGAGTTATCGAAAAATCGACTAAAATATTCATTCACAAATTTTATCACATTACCAATAGAATTCTTTTCCAAAATTTGAAGTTTCACCAATCCGGATATATACTCTATTAAACAAGACCATATTCATTCAAAACTGTGCACCACAGGACAAGAAATCAGGTAATATACATACAAAAAAAAGTAAAAAAAAATACGCGACGAATTGATAACCTCCTCCTTTTTGGAAGTCGGTTAAAAATAAACTGCAATTAGGTAGGAAATTTTAACTGTATCTTGTAATTTTAGTTATATATTTATTTGAATAAATTATAATTATATAAATTATAGTTATAATATGTAGACAAAAGTTAGATTTTTAAAGTTGATGTAGATAAATTCTGAATTTATTAATTAATTTTCATTATAATTTCTATATTCTATTTAAGTTCAGTATTGATCGCAGTAAAACATCAAAACCCGTTTTGTTTACAGTTTACCTCATTAATGCATAATGTGATTAAACAATTTTTCTTAGTAATATATCTTCTCAAACAGGGTGTGCAAAGAATACAAATTTAGGTGCACCCGAGAGATTGATTAGTTCAAAAATTATAATAATATTTTGAATTTCCTGTAACATAAATATTATTATTAGATTAATCACTCTTTGCTGTACTCCAGACGTAAGTAAATCATACCAAACAAATGACTTCTACAAGATTTGTGATGTTGATTCATAGTACAAAGAAAGTTGAATTACGTGAAGTGTTTCATGTAACTGGCTTAGTTTTAATAAATGGATAAAAAGATTTATCAAATGATCAAAAACTGGCATGTACACAAATGTGGCCTATTATACTGGAGTAATATACAGTGAGGACGCGTGGGTTGGAACAAATTCATTTAAAATTCAGGTGTTGGTTTTTTAGAAAAACGCTCGGACATGTCGTTTTTTTCTTGGACTGCGGTTTTTGTGATGATAAACTCAGTCATACAGGGTGGGCCAGAAATAAATTGCGTCCATCAACTTCATTTTTCACGTACAATGTCCTATACCGAAAATTAACAGTTATGAAAAAAATACATTTCTTTCTAAAGTCAAGAAAACAACGGTAAAAATAAGTTGTTTGTTGGTTTGAACCTATTTATTTAAGTCTGGTTTTTAGGATTGTTGGCGGTATTTTTGTCACATGAATGGAAACTATTTTTTTAATGCTGTAGTTTTTAATACTTTCTTATTTCCATAGAAACTGTACTATAATTTTACTGCAAATAAGTAGTTGTCAAGTGCAGTTGCAAGGTTTCAAAGTACGGCGCGTTTAACTGAAAAACAGTGAATAGAAATTTTGAGGATGGTAGGATATGGCGACAGAACTCGAACACAAGCTGAAGTTTGCGAATTGTTTAATATGAGGTACTCGTAGGGCCTATTACACGATCGGTAGTTAGTAAAATAGACAAAAAGTTTCTAGAATTTGGCCACGTAAGAGACAATTACAAAACAGCATTTTCCTGAAGATGCACAATTAAATGTTTTGCTCGGTTTGCAAGAAAATCCTAACAAATCCACTAGACAAATAGCCTCAGAACAATAAATAAATCTTCTGTTCTAAAATGCTTGCATGGAAATAAATGGCATTCATATACAGTTCATTTAGTTCAGGAACTTACTGAAGATGATTTGGACCGGAGAGTAGAATTTTGCGAAATAATGATGGATAGATGCAATGCCAACCCGCACATTTCAAGTAAGATAGTTTTTTCTGACGAGGCAACATTTTGTTTAAATGGTGCAGTAAACAGGCAAATTTTTCGATATTGGGCATCAGAAAACCCGCATTGGATTATGGAGAGTCATAAACAGTTTTCCAAGAAAGTTAACGTATTGGACGGAATTGTAGGTACTTCAATTGTGGGTCCTATTTTTATTGAGGGAACACTTAACTCGAAAAACTATTTAGACCTATTACAAAATGAAATCATACTCTGTTTAACAGAATTTTACCGGAATGGTGAAAACCCCAATATACTGGCAGATACGGTATGGTTTCAACAGGATGGAGCGCCCCCGCACTATTCGCGAACAGTGCAAGATTATCTTGACACTATTTTCCCAAATAGATGGATCGGAAGCAGAGGTAATGTCGAATTATCGAAATGTTTCCATTTGAAAAAAATAATTTGATGGTCGCAATTTATTTCTGGCCCACCCTGTATAAATTAGTTTATCATCACAAAAACCGCAGTCCAAAAAAAAGCCGACGTGCCCGAGCGTTTTTCCAAAAACAACACCTGAATTTTAAATGAATTTATTCCAACCCACGCGTCCTCACTCTATAAAAGATTATTAGTTTGTTCAAAAATATATTTATTAGGGGTGGGTAATTCTGATGCGATGTTTCTACCTGGTTTTTGAAAGTCCCAGGTATGATTTTACCGGAAAGTCAAGATAGTATTTATTTTATTCTTTATTATTCTTTATTATCCCAACAAAAATACATCCAATTACCGAGCTACCATATACTGTAATATATATAATACATTATAAATTATAGACATAATTATACATTTATATATATACAGACACATACATATATAGACATGTACATATAGATTCATTAAATATAGATAAGTACATAGCAATTTGACCCGTGTAAATCTGTCAAACAGTTCAGCAGACTTTGATAAGTGCAGTGGAATAAGTCATAAATTTGAAAAAATTCTTTAATAAGTTTGTATTGACGGTATTCAAGTAAAACATCACAAAGCCCATGATATGAATACAATTAGTGAGATTTAAGATAAATAGTTAGATCTGCCATTACAGCAATAATTCGAATGTCCACGGCCAACTTCATTTTAACGAATTTGATTATTTTGATTTCAATTGGACATATAACATTGTTAGCTGTTAGGTTAATGTACCATTTCAATGCGAAAATTATCAATAAATCATTTGAAAAATTCTAATTTTAATACACTTCCAAAAATTTTCAACATAATACAATATATATAATATATATTATATATATTGTCTTGCGTACAAAAGAATGACACCTCGAAGAGAGCATTCAATATCTCTGACAGGTGAAGTTAACCTGAAAATTTCATCGTGACATTCTAACCTAGGAACTACGGGTAACAGCAATTATATGGAACGGCTCCAGATCATAGAGATATTATACTTTAGAGTGAATTAGGTATGGGCGTTACTGTAAGTGGCAGTGTAATAACAATAGAAAGAGAAAGACAATATCAGGATGCGCTTACTATGTCTCTACCCTACCAATAGTCGAAGTTGTAGGCGTCACCACTGACACTGACCAATCAGGAACGACCCGCTTATACTCTCTCTCTTTCTATTGCTATTACATGAATTTCAGTACTTCACGTGCTCTACAGTATAATACCCCTATGCTCCAGATTCGGAACCTCTATGTGCTAGTTTCCCCGAAAATCCTAGATGTCGGTCTTTACATCTCGCGTCCTCCAATAAAAAGTATTATTTAACATAAATTAACAGGAGGTGCATTGTATTTCTTTATATTTATGTTATTATACAAAAATAGTCATTGGAAACTTTGTGTATTACATTGAAATTTTTGTGATTATAGACACAGTGTAGTTTCAGGTGTACTAATAGTAAGTATACTAATGTATCGTAGATATTTTTACTTCATCTTCATACTTACTTATGAGTTGGTTTCTTGTATTTTCTTCTTAGTAATTTAGAAATATCTGAATAACCGTAAAGCATTTTGAAAATACTAAAGTTTACAAATATTATAATTAATATACTATTTGATATTAGCTCAGGTCTTTTATGAAATTACGTGACAAAATAAATAGTAGAACAAAACCGACATATCAACGGGTTCTAATGATAAAACTTGACCAATTGACATATAATTCAACATTGTTTATAGATGCGTTTTTGTTTTTTAACAAAAAAAAAAACAGCGAACAATCGGTAACAATTTAGTTTTTTACCTTTTACACAAAACCCACCAATAAAATCATGTTTGCTACTATGGAAAGAGTTGAAGAGAAATGAGAAACCTACAACATGAGCTACTATACGCTCAACTTCGTTAATTGGTTTCTTAGATAATGGAACTTTACCGGAAATTCAAAAAAAATAGCTTACATATTTTTTATTTTATAGCTGAAACATTCTTATTAACTACAGCGATAGATCTTCTCATAAACAAATCATGTTCTAAAAATAAATACTGTAGCCCCAGTAGTTTTTGCAAAATTTCAGTCAATCCTATGGAAGACATATTTTTTGAACGGCCATATTACCTCACCGGATGACCCTATCGTTATGAATAAACCACGGTTGGAAAGTAGAGGAGTTGGTCTAGAGACCCCTTATCTGACGTTTTTAAATTTAAAGTATAAATACATATAAGTATTGAAAATATTTGGCCATTCCTTAAAAAATTATTTGAACGAGTCCATTCCAAAAATTGCTATAGGTGGTACTATATCCTTATAACTAATAATCTTAAAGCAAATATAAATTTTACAGAGACACATATTTATATTTCTTGCATAATATGGATTTATGTAATAATTTTAGCAAAATGGAATACCTAACTTCATTTAGACAGACACTGATGATAATGATGGAGCAATCATTTTTAATATGCTATTTTAAATTTAAATACAAAACGAAAATTTGCCTTCTCTATTCACTGATTTTTTAAAACATAAGTAAATAATAGTAGGTTCCTTTGTTTACACTTTCAGTACATTTCATATTTTATTATTATATAAAAATGAAAAGCTGATACAAATTGATAATAGTTAACAATAGAAGACATAAGACGTTATTCTTCAATTAGTTAACAATGCAATTTTTGTGTTGTTCAATTCAGATTCCTGTTAATTTTTTGTTAATAAATACTAATTACTGACAAGCCAAATTTCTTTAGATATATAGGTAGGTATGTGTTGATCTTTTATTGAAACATTTACAAATGGAAAAATATTATGATTTCTCCGTTCATTATCATCTGTGGCTAAATGGAGTGTATGTATTCCATTTTGCTAAATTTATTACATAAATCCATATTATGCAGAAATATAAATATATGTCTGCTTAAAATTAAAATTTGCTTTAAGATTATTTATTATAAGAATATAGTACCACCCCTTAGCAATTTTTGGAATGGACTCGTCCAAATATTTTTTTACGGAATGGCCAAATATTTTCAATACTTATATGTATTTATACTTTAAATTTTAGAAAAGTGAGATGAGGGGTCTCTAGATCAACTCTTCTACTTTCCAACGGTGGTTTATTCATAATGATAGGGTCATACGGTGAGGTAATATGGCCGTTCAAAAAAATATGTCTTCCATAGGATTGACTGAAACTTTGCAAAAACCACTGGGGCTACAGTATTTATTTATAGAACATGAATTGGGTATGAGAAGATCTATTGCTTCAGTTAATAAGAATGTTTCTGCTATAAAATAAAAAAATATGTAAGCAATTGTTTATTTTTTTGGAATTTCGGGTTCCACTATCTAAGAAACCATTTTGTAGGTTTTTCATTTCTCTTCAACATTGCCCATAGTAGCAAACACAGTTTTATCGGTGGATTTTGTGTAAACGACAAAAAACTAAATTGTTACAGATTTTTCTGTGTTTTTTGTTAAAAAACAAAAAGGCATCGATAAAAAATGTCGTATTTTATGTCAATTAGTCAAGTTTTATCATTAGAACACATTGATGTCAGTTTTGTTCTACTATTAATTTTGTCACCAAAAGGTCTTTTTATCCGTAAATGGCCTGAGCTATATACTATTTCTGCTAAAATTCAGCATCTTAATACAGGGTGAATGACTTTTACCTAAAATGAACACCTTGAAATGCAAAAGAGTTCGGTACCATTTCCTTTTGTTTGTGAGTAAATTTTCTTGAGTTTTTTAATTGCTAATTGAGGGCGTTTATTGTTATCAATAAAAAAATGGATCAAATGTTCATTTTCCATCAGCAACAGTTATGCGATTCCCTATTATTTCCCCGATATTGTACCGACCCATCTATTTGTCATTTCGCTAATAATTTTCATCCGATCATAGCAAGCAATAATTTTCGGTTAACGCAAAACAGCACGAAATAAAAGCGAAACCTGTAAGCTTATAAAGACGAGTAAATTATTAACTGATAATTCACAATTTGCTTATATTTGGGTTTCCTTGTAGTACGCTATCGTTGTGTGGTGTTTATTTTTCTTTACTCAAACTCTTTCTTTCTCGTCATCAGTTGCAAAAGCTGTGAATTTAGAAATGAGTAATCCATATGCGAGCAAACACACAACTATTAAAGTGACTTCTTTGACTCTCTTTCAACAGTATCGAACGAACTTTTACGAAACATGGATCTCAGATCGAATTTTAGTGTTTATTTATTTTTAATTTTATTTATAGTAAGTAGATCAGTGTTTACTAACTGTTGTTTGACTCCTCCTCTAACCTGTTGTACTTAAAAGTATACATATAGATAAACACATTATATAAATTATAATGCTGTAACATTTTATGCTGTACTGTGAATAGTTTTTTTTTGTATAATTTTAAAGTTTATATATATGCTTTTTATTCAATTTAACTTAAATTCCCCTTAGGCGTCACAATACCTTTTCAGGTATTGAAATTTTAGAATAAAACAATTATAACACTTTAAGGAAAACTATTCAAAATTAAAATGTTGCTTCAATTGAATGCTCATTCATATATATTTGTATGCATGTATTAAAAAAATAACGTCTTACTTATTATTATTATGGCAGATAAATTGAATTTTGCCTTTCATTTGTCCTTTCTATCATTTTCTGGACATGTAGCTTGTTACAGAACCTATTTTTTGATCATTCTTTGTATATGTTTACTTTGATATGTTCATATCATGTAGCCCTATTTTTTCTTCTTATAGATGTTGATGTCGATTACATCGAGTTTATCATTCTATCTGTTTTTCTGAAACTGTTTACAAGAATAACTTTTTTGTGTGCTTGTATTCTACGGTCTTTTGTATGTTGTTGTTTTGTATACAAAAGGGTTGATATTGCCATAGCACCTTTTTTGGTTTCTTCATCAATGTTGACATACTTTTGCTGGTTTCACTGGTATATGTCGAACCATATATCCAAACCTAGGTGTACCAAACTAAGTAGTTTTTCTCAATTGGTATTCCATTTTTATATTGTTTTTTGTATCTTCACATTTTTAGTTGTATGCTGTAATCTATAATTTGTTTCTTCTGGAAATATTGCACTCATTTTTGAGATTGTAATAGTTTTAGGGCTAGTCCTGCCTCTTTGCTTTCTTCCAACATATGTTGCATATATTTGGGAGACATTGATGTGATATTATGGCCTAGTATAAGTCCATAGATAAACCTAGTGCTGCCATATTTTGAGTGTTCAGTACTTCTGACAATTAGTCTAAATCAGTTTCAGCTAAACCCTCCCTAATCTTTTTATTGCGTATTTTATCTGCCACTCCTTTTTTTAACTACAGTGATTGATAGCGATTTACCAATTCTTCTCCGTTTTATCATTGAAGTCTATTACATTGTTTTCGTTTCGATCTTTTGCAAAGAATTTAATACGTAAATTTTTAATATTTATAATTTTTAACTATCTATTCAGTTTCGGTAATTTTAACTGTAATATATTAAGGAAGATCACTAAGAGGTATCATACAAATTTCTATTCCAAAAATATAGAACAAATACAGTTTTAAGGTTATAGTTCTATGAATTTTCACTGATTCACTGCCCAGTCAATTTAAATTACATTCTATCAAGATAGATCTATAGGTAATTCCGTATTTTTTCAATATTAACATATAGAGTTTGTAGGGAAATGTAAAACATGTCGTTTTCCAGAAATTGAAGTTATACATAGACTTTCTATATGTCAGAAAATAATTACTGATGACATAGGGTGTTTTTGACGGTGTTCAGGTTTATTTATTTGAAATCCGTTCTTTTTAAAAAAAAACTAATACAATTTAGTGGTAGTGTCAGAACGTAAATATCATGACAGCATGTGCTCCTTAGATAGGATCTTATACAGTGCCATTGGCAGATAAACAAATAAAGTGGGCTTACAAAGATTTTTTATTTTTTTAAACATAATTTGTTTATTTCCTTTACATTGTCTTGCTTCAGTCGGCATATATGTTTGTTTTAATGTCCTTTTTAGAATATTTTTCTAATAAAGTTGGTGCTGTCTTTTGTTTGTTGTTGTTGTACGGACAATATCTACTAGTCAGACAGTTCAATAATATTGGAGAAAAAAGTAGCAACCTCACCCGCATTCCTCTTGATTTGCAAGAACTCTTCCAACCTGCAAGAAACTGGGCTCTGAGGGCAAGTCTCTAATCAGTCTTTAGAAAGCTATTTCTAGAATTCAGTCTCTTTGGAGGAGTAAGGTGTCCAAGCAGTGAGTGGGCAGTGATTAGTTTCGCGTTGTGCCTCCGTTTTGTATCTAGGTGGACAGGGACAGGGGAATATCGGCATGCTTGACATGTGCAACTCTATACCAGGCTGTGCAAGCAGCAGCGTAACATGATGCCAGTTCCGCTGTTGTGAGTACTGCTGGTTCGTCACCCGTCCTCTTTTTGTGAGTTTTCTAATAATACTATTGCGGACAGACACTTTTTGTATTGTGTCAGTCAAGTGTAACCCCAAATATTTGGGATTATGATAATACTCCAGTTCGTTGCTCATATATATTGGTGTTTTTCATAAGTAGATACTTGCATCCTAGTCCGATTCGGATAGTATTCTATAGAGACTATCGGGTCCATTTGTTAAATACTGTTTTGAAATTTTTGGTGGGAGATGTTAGCGCCACTTCGTCAGCTTTTGGTGTTAGGGACTGTAGTTGTTGAACATGGTTGATGACAAATCGTTTTTTGCGGTATTAATTATTATTGCCGACGACCTATTTTCGCCAACATGTGCACATGTTTTCAAAATTCTTTTAATATTTTTATTTTTTAAGTCTCTTTTCTATTATCCGTGGTTTCATTTGCAAGCCATCTTTAGTCTACACATCACTAAATATTGGAAAATAAATGTATTAAAAATATTATTTATTATTTCTTGTGATTTAGTTAAGTTTCTTTGTATTTTTTGTTTAAAAAATATGTAATTATTGGACAATAATTATATTGATTGTCCAAGAAATTATTTTAGTTTAGTTTGTTTGTCAAATAATTTAATTTGTATTACTATTCGGAAATGGTAATCGTAAACGGGAACCACTCTTACGTCATGTGCTCTTCCTTATTAACAAAATTTCCGGCACTATGACGTTAAAGTTTTCCATCACCCACACCTGGCGTTCACTAAACTAGAAAATTTAATTGTTGACGTATCAATGAAATCACAGGCATAATCAATTCCTTGATTTTTCATGTTTATTCAACAACGAGTGGGTTATTGGAAGATTCATTCACACTTACGAGATCTTAATCTGTGGGTGCAGACACTCACACACACCTCCAACTGAATATGAATAAATGATTAGGTTAGTTGTCAATAAACACTATTAACGTTTGGGAGTTTTGGTATTCAATCAATCGGAAACACACTTCTGGGAATCATTCACGTGATATTATTCCTTTTAATTAAACCGGCTTGTGGTAATAAGGAGCATAATGCATACACAATAAATACTATGTTTGCAATTGATGTCACTTTTTTATGTTTCGTAGGTATCAGTTCTAATAGTTTTTCGATAAATGTCTTTTGGTTAGGTTTCTAATAATATTTTTGTTTTTATCTATTTATTTTTATTTATTTGGCCACATAACCTAATACCCCTAGGATACAACGGATTGGTCTGTGGATACCTCTAACAATTCTAATCAGTTTTAAATTACTAAAGCTTTATTCTAACTTAAATTTATAAAATTGTTTTAATGACATAGTTTAGAGTTTTAAATAATTATAGAAGATCTCCTTGATTCTACCTGTTTATTTTGATTTTTGACATTTTTGACACTTTTGACATTTTTGACCTTTTTAACGTTTTTGACATTTTTCACATTTTTGTCATGTTTGAAATTTTTGACATTTTGGACATTTTTGACATTTTTGACATTTTTGACATTTTTGACATTTTTGACATTTTTGACATTTTTGACATTTTTGACATTTTGTGACATTTTTGACATTTTTGACATTTTTGAGATTTTTGAGATTTTTGAGATTTTTGAGATTTTTGACATTTTTGACATTTTTGACATTTTTGACATTTTTCACATTTTTCACATTTTTCACATTTTTCACATTTTTTTATATTTTTGACATTTTTGACATTTTAAACATTTTTGACATTTTGACATTTTTGACATTTTGACATTTTTGACATTTTCGACATTTTTAAAATTTTTGACATTTTTGACATTTTTTGATATTTTTGACATTTTGACATTTTTGAGATATTTGACATTTCAACATTTTTTACATTGTTGACATTTTTGATATCTTTAACATATCTGACATTTTAACATTTTTGACATTGTTAACTTTTTTGTCATTTTTGAAATTTTTGACATTTTTGACATTTTTGACATTTTTTGATATTTTTGACATTTTTGACATTTTGACATTTTTGAGATATTTGACATTTCAACATTTTTTACATTGTTGACATTTTTGATATCTTTAACATATCTGACATTTTAACATTTTTGTCATTTTTGAAATTTTTGACATATTGACATTTTTTATATATTTGACATTTAAACATTTTTGACATTTTTGATATCTTTAACATATCTGACATTTTGACATTTTTGACATTTTTAACATGTTTGAGGTTTTTCACATTTTTATGTTTTTTTAAATGTACATTTTTGACATTTTTGTCGTTTTTGACATTCTTTTAAAACCTACCTTCTTATTCAATATTCACACCAATTCTCTATTAATAAAACAATTAATATCATTATCCTCCCACTTGTATTATTTTCGGTTACCGGGAAACAGTGTTTTTCAAATACTTTTATCGGAAAACTAAATTTTTGCAACATGATAAAACCTACTTCTATTTATTTGAGGAGACTATGTATATCAATAACTTATATGTTTCTTTGGGGAATAACACCACAATAGAAATAAAACTACGTATATTGCAGGAATACCAAACGTTTCAAAGTCTATTCTGACTTCGTTGTCAATGGCTTTATATTTATTGATGTAATTGCAAAATGAAAATTTGATTTGACATTTAAAATTTTAAGTGGTGTTATTCCCCAAAGAAACATATAAGTTATCAAGAATATGCCACAAACAACGTTTAGAAGACAACTATGTATATCAAGATTTACATCCAAATTACTTTCTATTGCCAAGATATTGGATTCCCCATAAAATAATAGTAATTCCTATTTCTCTCTATTATTATATTTCAATTTTCGAAAAATGATAAAGCTCATTTCTATTTATTTTATAAAGGTTTCGACTTATAGGTTACACAATACGACTGCTGAAGAATTTTTAAAAGTAGTAATTAATTATTTTATGCAAATCTCAACTAATAATACCACTAGAGGCAATACTCCATAGTTAATGATTTTTTAACGCCTTAAATAACAGTAAGTTTTTATATTAGCTTTGATAAAATAATAATTTAATATTTTGTCCTCTTAAAAAAAGTGATAAATGTGATTTTACCACTGAGTGATTTAAATAATTTGGTTAATGATGCGTCAGCTTGAACTCACAATATGATTTTTAAGAGTTAATAGACAACTAATTATTTTATAATCAGCAGTGAATTCGACCATATTTACCCCTTTCTTATGCCAGTCAGTATGATAACAAAGAATAATGCTTATTACAAACAAAATAATAGCGGACCACAGATAGTACCTTGTGGGATACCATTAATGTGTATTTAGGTGTAATGTTATTTCTTAGCTCCAAAGGAATGCCACGAAGAATTAATCTGTGCAACTTTTGACAAAAAATCTCGTGGTATTTGATCCATAGTAATCATTACACATATTTAATTTTTTGAAAGACTGCAGTCAAGATAGGGAAGTGTTAATGTAATTCTTACTACCTAATGGTTATTTAACACAACTATAAATAACTATCCAAATTTGTGGAACTTATCTTTCTGACCAATATATAAAATTTAGGTTTCGTTAGACCAAACGAATTGTGGAATTGACTTCTACAAACTTTGCTTGCCGATAAAATTGAGATGACTTGGTGACCGCCTTTAAAGAATTGAGTGTCTCTAAGAATAGCAACTTCTTCGTTTATGAAATTGATCGGATGCCAAGCAAACGGAAATCAGCAACTGAAGTTAAATAAATTCCAAATGCTGTTATTCTTATTTTTTTTGTATGAAAATTTGTATAAATAATTTATATTTAAAAAAGAGCCGACTTCAGCTGACTGAAAATCAAAACCGTTTAGAAACCGTTTGCAATCTTTTAGACCCTCCCCAATTTTTATTCCAAATATATTTTAACTTTTTTATTTGTTTTATTATTTGGACCACTTTCTATAAATGTAACAAATTCACTCTATATTGCATCCACACTGTATATACTTCTGTGTACTGGTCACCCCAATACAACTTACTGGTCTATCATTTTCTAAATCACCCTGTACAACTACAATTCAACGCAACACAATATTAAAACGGTCCTGATATCTTTAAAACCACCCTGTATAAGAATAAATCCTCTCTTACACTGTTGACTCTTTCTATCTTTCTATTGTTTAAATTATTCCTGTATACCAATGATTCTACTTCGCCCCATATGTCTAGTATTCCATTTATGCCACTGCTCATGGTCTACCCTATATAACAAAATTCACCTTTTCAACCACATTTTATGACTATAATTTTACTCTACCATTTATTTTCAACTACCGGGTATAGGCAATTGGTTCTAAATTTATTTTAACCCATTTCTATAATTATACCCCGTCCTAGGTCCTAAAATTTAAATATCCTAACTGCTTATGCTTATACAACAAATTTCGGATATACCCTGAATAACAATAATTTTACCCCACCCTTATTTCAAAGACCTTGTCGAAGCAACTACTTATGCAACACACCATATAACTTTTTTAAACCGCCCTGTATAACTGCAACCATAGTCCAGCTTATATTTCAACCATCCTGTATATTCAACTGCTTTTGACAATTTTTAAAACATTTTGTATAACTGTAATTATATTTTCAGTCCTATAACGCAAATATCCACTCTGTATAACTATAGTTTTGCTCCAATCTTATTTCAACCACCTTGTATATTCAACTACTTATGTGCCGCCCAATACAATGTATTTAGAACCACCTTGTATAACTAATTCATTCCAACTTATATTTCAACCATCATTGTATGCAACTGCTTATGTAGCACCTAATATAACATGCATGCACGCACACACCTTTAACCTTCCTCCACACATAAGAGATCGCCGGAATAACAAATTTTCGTTTTAATAAGCTAATGGAACATTTTCTGCAACTCTACGCGACTATAACTTAACTTCGTCTCTAAAATAAACTGACTTCAAAAGTTTCAAAATGAAAATCATCACAAACACCCTGTAAGAAATACTTTCAAGTCATATATTGACATTTAAACTAGATATTTATTGGCTTCTAAATGTTATTTGTGACATGTTCTTGATTATTTTCAAGTTTTCTTGGGAATAATCAAATGTTAAAAACCTGTATATTGTAAGAAAACACCAAACGTTTAAAAGTCGATTCTGAGTTCGTTGTGAATGGCTTTAAAATATGTAAGGAAAATGTAAATTGCAAATTGAAAGTTTAAAGACATTGATAACGAAGTCAGATTCAACTTTGAAACGTTTGGTATTTTCTTTCAATATACAGCTTTTTTAATTTAGATATTAATGATAAAAATTTGGCATTTACTATAATATTTACAGTTTTTGTACATATATTTGTTCGATTTTCAGAAAAACGGTATGTTTTACGTTGTAGCAAAATGTACGGAATCAAGCTGGAACATATCTTTGTATAATACAATTTATAATATTCAAATTGCGTGAGCAGTTGTAGAGAAAACAGTGAAGATTCATAGAAAATCGCTGAAATCTAGTCCCTTATTTCCTGTTTTTTCTGATTTTCTAGAAATCGTAAATCTCATGCTATAGACAATTATATGGGATCTTTCTGTAATGTTCCTTAATTTAATGTAGTTTATACATCAAAATTGCCCAAGCCGTTTTTGAATAGTCGCTCGTCATAAATAAAAAAAAAAGTTGTAGACGAATTGATAACCTTCTCCTTTTTGGAAGTCGGTTTTAAAGGCGAATTTCAGTATCGTCGGGTGCAGACCATAAACTGGTCGTACTTTTAGCAGAATGTAACGAGAACAGAGCACTTATTGGGCACACATACCAATTTTGCGTCTCGACAATTGTTTCTGAATAACCCAGGAATACAGCCAAGGAGATATATATGTTTGTTTTCTTTTTTGAATAAAACAAATCGTGCCTAATTTAAATTATTGATTGTATTCGTGAATATTGTTTGAACTGCACATTATAGTAAATAATGAACCGAAATCATACATGTGCTTTACCACAGAAGAGGTTCTAATTGTATCACCCAAATATTTAGATTACCTAGAAATTATGTTCTCATAGTGTTTTGGAATCCACTGTGCTAATGAGCTCGAGTATGATTCACATGTTTGTATTCAATACTCACGAGTCTATTTATTAATGGTTAATAGCACACCATTAGTAACTATTTAAATAAACTTTCGAGTTTTTTTTCTGACGTTTTGTTAACATCTTTAAAAAATCGAATTTACTTGCATTTTTATAAGGACTGACTCATTTTAATCACGACGTCGCGATTCTCATGAAATCTGGGTTATGTATCAAACTGGGAAAACCGATGGGAAATAAAATAAAATTAGGTCGCAATGTCTAGCAAAATGAAAGTTTTGTTTTAAAAAATGTTACAGAAATATTTAAAATGAAGACAAAGTGGAACTTTCTAAAAATAGCCAGGATTTCTGTGTGCCTTTTTCAGAAACCCTTCTTCTCAGATGTTATGAAATAAAATAATTTGGTCAAGTGCGAGTTGAACTCGCATACTAAGGATTCCGTACCACCTTCAAGATTCTAATATTCCAGTGTCAGACAATGAGTTCATGTTCTAATATTTACTTTAATATCTTTTCAAAGTGTTTTATATTTATAAGAAATATACAGTTCATTTTCCACACTTAGACTGTTTATTTGATCTGCTTCATGATTCGCTTGAATTTATAATTTTTTAATTTGACCCCCAACATTAACATTAGGATTTTATTTTACTAATAAACTTTCTGGGAAGCGTTTTATAATCTACTGTCTGAATTTTGAGGCTCTGTAGATTGGAAGATAAAGGGGAAAATAGGTCAAGTTTTAAATAATAAATTATTAAATCTGTTTGACATATTATTTAAAAATACAAATAAAATATATTTTCGATAGTGTAGTTTCTAAAGTCGGAGTTAAGTCAATGTTTAATATTTTTGTTAATATCTTTTAAACAAATTTAAAAATATGATATATTTGTAATTCACATAATCAGCCTTGTATTTTATACATTGTGTCCGATTATGGACTAGCGATAATCTAAATACATGTAAAGCAACTATTTTAATACACAAATACACTATATACTAGGGCTCAATACCCCACCCCGTCATATGACAGCCATTTTGTTTTGTTGATGACCCATTCTCTACGTGTGAACTAAAACCTTTATATCTCTTAAAGTTTTGGTCTTATTGAGATAAAAATAGGCTTATTCGACGGACAATAAAACTGTCTATCAACAAAATTTCAAAACAAAGTGTTAACGTTTTCTTAACTTTTGAAAAAAAGATGAAATGCAAAAAAGGGTCAAAAAATTATGCAAATCAACAAATTATTGCAAATCAATGCAAAAGTAGTCCCGATTACCCCTCATTGTTTTTCACTAAATCGAAAGTTTTTGAGTTAAGCTACAATACAACATTAATTTCATAACTGTATGTTTATTACTTTAGGAGTTATTGTTGTTTGAACATAGCGTATGAGCAAGCACAAAAGACCTTTATTAAGTGACATCTGACATTAGCTGCGTGCTGTCCGAGAAAAGGCTAGCAATGCTATTCGCGACTAGCAGGAGTAAGCGAAATGGAACATATTGACTCTACCTGCAAAAAGAACTTACAGGATAAAGACTAGTTACGTTAGTTGTACCTTGCCCTGCCTTGTGATCCCTACTTTTACTTACCGTCGTGTGCTGATCACGTTCTGTGTTAGTGGTTTCATGTGATATGAATATGGCAAATCGTCAATATTCAACGCAACATATTGCTGACATATACTTCGTTTATGGTTTCAGCAAGTAATAAGACTTTAATGTGGTTTTAATGTTTACCTACCTGTTTAAAGTCCCGACAAAGGTTTTTTGTGCTTGGGCATACGCTATGTTCAAACAACAATAACTCCTAAAGTAATAAACATACAGTTGTGAATTTAATGTTGTATTGTAGCTTAATTCAAAAACTTTCGATTTAGTGAAAAAAAATTAAACATTATGGGGACTACTTTTGCATTGATTTGCAATAGTTTGTTGATTTGCATAATTTTTTTACCTTTTTTTGCATTTTATCTTTTTTTTCAATATTTAAGAAAACGTTAACACTTTGTTTTGAAATGTTGTTGATAGACAGTTTTATTGTCCGTCGAATAAGTCTATTTTTATCTCCGTAAGACCAAAACTTTAAGAGATATGAACGTTTTTGTTCACACGTAGAGAATAGGTCATCAAAAAAAAAACAAAATGGCTGCCATATGGCGGGGTGGGGTATTGAGCCCTAGTATATAGTGTAATTGTGTATTAAAATAGTTGCTTTACATGTATTTAGATTATCGCTAGTTCATAACCGAACACACTGTATATTACACGATACGTTTGAAATTTTTTTTTTTCATTTAGTTCTATAATTTGTCTCTAAAATTACTATGGGTTTTTTTACTAATTTTTCTTATAAAATTTCAACTGAGCCCCAGTACCCCTAATTATTTTTAAAATTTTAGGTAGTATGGTTTCGGAAATAAAGCCGGAAATGAGAACTTTTTATATCTTTTGTTAATATCTTGTAAACAATTAATTATAAATATATGAAAAATACATATTTGTATTCCTCATAATGAGCCCTTTCGTTTGATGTTTTGCATGATGCGTGAAAAATGTTTTTTTATTTTCTGTTTAATTCTATAATTTAGCCCCCCATATTAATATTAGAGATTTCTGTGTATTTTTCCTGCAAACAAAAAATTTTAGGTTTTATAGTTTTGAGAATAAAGGGGGGAATGCGTTATTTTTTAAAAATATTTTTGTTAATATATTTTAAAATATTCATTTTAAAAATATAGAAAAATATATTTGTAATCGTCATAATGAGCCCTTTGATTTGATATATTACATGATGCCTTCGAAATTATTATATATTTTCCATTTAATGCTGTAATTTGCCCCACAAAATTAATATTAGGGGGCAATGGGTAAAATTCTTCTTTTTTTTCAAAATAATTTATTTTAAAAATATGAAAAAAAATATTTGTTTTCGCCATAATGAGTCCTTACCACCACGTAAGCACCGTTTTGTGACGGAAGTAATTCCCAACTTTTTTAGGCGTTCTTTGTATTAGCAATAACGTAGGACAGTGCAGAGTTTCGTGATTCTATGTTATTTCAGATTTTTCACAGTATTATCAGGAACGCCATTTTACATCCATCGAAATTTTTGCTTTGGCGGCGTAAAAAAATTTTATAAGAATATTTTGATAAAATAGTTGAGCAATTTTAAAAAACCAGAGAAATTATTACTTTTATTGTGTTCTTGGGAAATAATACCATAATCGAAACAAAAAACTGCGTACTCAAGGAACCAAATGTTTGCAGGTCTATTCAGACCTCGTTTTCAATGCATTTTATATTTTCAATACATGTTTAAAGCCATAAAACGAGGTCAGAATAGAATAGGAAACGTTTGGTTCCTTGAATATACAGATTTTTGTTTCAATTGTGGTGCTATTTCCCAATCAGAGAAAATATGTATTTCATAGCAATATGAAAAGACCATTTCAAGTTATTAATAATAATTATTCGTAGGCTTCAGTAAAATCTAGCTCACAGAGACTCCAGATCGGGAGTCGTACTGAGTGTAACTGAAACTCCTGTATGTCGAAATTCATTTTGCGATAAAATATTAAATTCTGTTATATGTACTATATACATAAATAATTATTCAAGAATTCAGTCAGTTGAGGAGAGCACAACTGATGAAGGCTCTCGACTACAAACAATATATTATCTTAGGTTCAATGAATTGAATAATCTCTAAAACTTAGCAAAAGATATTTAACCCAGTCAACAATTTTGTACCGCATTCTTCAAGTTTATATAATTCACTTGCGTTCCAACCTTATACAAACTCATAACATCGTGCATTAATCATCGTATTTTCAAACATTGTGAACTGAACAACATAATTACTCAACAACCAAAGTGATCCGCGAAAAATTCAATGGGCTACAAAGAACAACTGATAATTGATTCCGTTGTCTGCAATCAAGCCCATGCCAAACGACGAAATCTCCACATGGCATATGTGGAGTACAAAAAGGCCTTTGATTCAGTTCCACATGATTGGCTCATTAAGGCACTGAAACTCTATAAAGTGAATAATTTTACTATTAACTTTTTAGAATATGCTATGTCCACCTGGAAAACCCAAATCTCACTGAATGAAGCCAACTGTTCGATACAAACTTACCCCATTCCAATCAGAACGGGTATATTCCAGGGAGACTCTCTTAGCCCGCTGTGGTTCTGCCTTGCCATGAACCCTCTCTCAAACAAACTGAACTCGATTAATTTTGGGTTCAGTCTCAAACACAACAACTGCTGCATGATATGCTTAAAATAGTAGAAGGGTTCTCTAGTGACATCCATATGAAATTTAGCCTAGACAAATGACGAATTATTAAAATAGTTAAAGGCAAAATACAGCAGGGGCACTTGAAAATAGGAGATGGCACCTCAACTGAATCTATGGGGGAAGGTCATACTTATAAATACCTTGGAATAAAGCAGGCTCAACGTATTGATCACTTGACTATGAAGAAGGACATAACAGAGTTTTATAGAAGGGTAAGACGACTGTTGAAAACCAAACTAAACAGTAAAAATCTGTTTCAGGCTATTACCACCTATGCATGTTCAGTGCTCAGATACTCTTTCGGTATAGTTAAGTGGTGCAAGACTGGTATTGAACAATTACAACAAAAAGTTATTTATACAAACCAGAATCTATTTTAGAAAATAACAACTACAAGCTTTACTGGGACCGAACGATACTGGCCGATCGGACTGTTACTCACAATAGGCCAGATATAGTTTTAGTAGATAAAATCTCTAGGAAAACAACCTTAATTGACATAGCAATACCTAACAACAATAACATAAATATTAAGCAGGCTGCAAAAATAGCCAAATACAGGGATTTGGAATTTCAAATAAAGACACACTGGGACCTGAACAACACATGAACTCTATCAATTCTTATGTCAACAACAGGAGTAGTCCCAAAACTTCTACTAAATAATTTAAAATACCTCGGTCTGGACGAACATCTTTATCAACTAATGCAAAAAGCCATTCTGTTAAACCCTTTTGGTATCTAGGATATCTGGGGTTAGTGAATTTTCCCTTAAAGGCACGTTGTGAGTGTCTTAGACGGAGTGTGCTGCCATACACTGTATGATCAAGTCGAGGGATTTAATAATAACTTGAACAAAAAACCCTTTTACAGTCAAGATAAACCATCATTTTTGTCTGTTAAATAAATTGTACAGCGTCAGGCGTGTTTCGGTTACAAATTTCAGATACTTTAACGTTGCATAAAAGGAAGAAACAAAATATTCCTTTTATGTGTTATTTGAAAAGATTTTTCAATGCCATTATTATGCTTTCTTATAGTAAAACAGGTTCAAATGTACCAAAATCGTATTATTTTTATATGAGATAATTCTACCGTTGAGTAATCATTTGTAAAAAAATAATGTGAATGAAACAATGCCATCCGCTTTCTTGGGAGGAATTTTTTTTTGTTGACAGACAAACCAAAATATTACTACTATTAGTTTGTTTGGGGCTTCCTAAATGATTTAGAACTAGGGTTGCAGCAATTTTTTGATCATATATCTCAGTAATCTATAAATCTTTGAGATATTTGTTGTTGAACATTTATTTTCCGTATAGCACATTTACTTATTCTCGTTTATTTTTCAGATCGAATATTGCGTTGCAAAACGAATAGACATTTCCAAAGACTACTGCGGACCGCACGACCTTTGTGAAAGTGTTAAGAAATACCCATTAGCAAAAATCGAGAAGTTGTTGAAGAGACAGAAAAAGAGATTTAATCAGCTTCGGGGTTCGGTTTTGGAGCCTGCTAAAGTCAAACATCAGCTAGAGGATCAAAATCTGGCAAAGGCTCAGATTCTTCTGAAACATCAAGAGCAATTAAAAAATTTGGAAACTGATGATGAGAACGTTTGCCGAACTAGGAAAGTGACAGTTTTACCTAAATATGGTATAGGTCGGGGTGGAAAAGTCTTCATTGCCAACACATCAGAATTCCAGCAAACAGTTGTATACGAGACATGCGTGTAAGTATTTTACTCTAATAAGATTCTGAAATAATTAGTAGTAAGTTAAATATATTTCTTATAATACTAGAGGAATCAGTATAAAGGTTCACCCATTATTTGTATGGGTTGGTTTTTCCGCAAAGATTTCTAATATTTTAAATTTGAAAAAGAGGAAGGAAAATCAACTATTTGTCTCTAATTCTCCAGCTCAAAACTAAGGGAGATTGTTTATCTTCTGGTCTGTCAAGATAGTAAATACTTCGGATCAGCTTTTCAACTTCTCTTTACTTTAGTACATTTTTCCACCAGTCTAGTTGTTCTAGGTCAACTCCTCTAGCCTTAACTTCTCATAAAAATTGCCAAAATAATATAATTCTTAATCTCTTAATTCTTTAGTTCTTCCGTTCTTCCAGCTTTGGTTTTGGCTAATTACTAATTCTCTCTTCGAGGTGTACGCAAGACAATATATATATAATATATATTGTTTCTGGTTAGGGAAAATCCTAGATGTCAGTCTTACATCTCGCGTATTCTAATTACTAATTCGTTTGTACGCTGGATTGTGTAGCAATTTTTGTATTATTTTTGTGTAGTCCGTAATTTGCTGCATCTAAGTTGTTCCAGTGGCTGGTATTCCTCTTTAATTGGTTCAGATTTTCTAGGAATGTGTGGCAAATTTTGTAGAATTATTTTTAGTGTATTCTTGTCTAATTTTGAGGCAACATATATTTTGTCCTCTGTTGGTGTTTGAAAGTGAGTAGTGGCTCAACTGAAATAGTTTTGGAGAGCACTGGTGTTCAATTAGGATCTTGTAAACCGTTTTTGAGTTCCCAGTTGCACTCAAGTTAGACCAATCGAATTTTTTGTAGTAAAATTTGCTTGTTGGATTCTATTAAGTTTTGTCTATTTCTGCAGTTATTTTCCTGTAAATTTGGTATGTGGTTGATCTCTGAATTCACTAAGTCTCTAGATTTTATCCCCCATTGTTATTATTATACCAAAAGTTTAGTATTAAGAATATTCAACTCCATTTCGATAGCATATATTACTTCCATAAGTAAGACAAGACTTTTTACAAAATATTTTTAATTTTTCTATTATTCTTCTGGATTTTTATCGCCATATTCTATAGGAAAACCGCTTCATCACTGTATTCATGTAACTTATTGTGCGTATTTTCTCAAATGTCCTAGAAAGTTGCAATGTATCCTTCTCCTTGTCTCATTCCTTTGTTAGTGGAACATTCTGAGCGGCTTTCAAATATTTCGATTTAAGCATTGGCTTCTCTTTATACATTGGCCAATGTTTCTTTATATGTGGCTTATCCTTATCAAGCTCATATGTCGGAATATCTGATATTCTTCTGTACTACTCATAACTTCCCTTATGGTAAGCATATTATGTTATCAATCATGCTGGAGTTACTGCCTTTCTTTCTTCGGTTAGTTCGTGGTGTAGATTTCTACGTATTTCTTTCATATTGGTCACTATCAGGTGTTATCTCGTTATGATGACAATTCTTCCAGTAATGTTTGATTTAGTTCGAAATTTTAAAACCGGACTGTTGCTCTCTGTGCTGTTGGTTGTTTTTCTGAGGAGTTAGAATCTTTCCTGTTTCGTATCAAGGACCATTATTGCTCTGACCGGCCTATGTTCGTTTCCTTTGCTGAATGTATGTAGCTCCTCACATTTTTGATGGTGCTGATGTTGTTTGTCAGCAAAATGCCGAATTCTAGAATGACTCATTTGAGTCAACTCCAGATCCCGGTGGCTAACCATAAAACTTTCGGAATCATGGCAGGCGATTCCAGACCTGGCTTCTGGGGCCAAGGCATTGCCTGCTAGTAGCTAGGGAAGGAGAACGTCCCAGCCCTCGAGTGTGACTTGTCAAAATTTACTCAAGTAGTTCGCGGACACACGGAACCAGGTCGACTTGTTGAGTCTTAATACAAGTAGTCGTCAGACTTACTTTCCTTCGGGATAGTGGCGGGTAACAGTGGGATCGTCGCTTGAGATATCGTGTCATCGCCTTGTATGGGGCGCGACCTAGTCTTCGAGACGAGAAACCTTTGCCAACCTCTTGCCTGTTACTCCTAAAACTGAGCCAAAGCGTCCCGTAAGTAGAGGCACCTACACCGCGAAAACGGGTGTAAGTCTCGTTCAGAAAAGTGAAAGAGGGAGACTTGTAGGGAGTCGAACGTGTGATCAGCAGGTACCCCCTCACTTGAGTCTGGGAAAATTCTCAAGGTCACGTCCCCCACTTGAGAACCAAGATGACATCGCCCAAGCTCATCCGCACGTGCCGTGTTACGTAATCGCCTGGAGGTCAATGACCTCGGATGACAGGACGTGATGACAGGACGTAGACACGGACGATGGCACGGAACGACGGTATGGGGCGTTGGCATAGAACGAACGATGGCACAGAACGTTGGTATGGGGCGTTGACGTATGGCATAGAAGGATGGCACGGAACATTGACAGCTGACAGGCAGGCCATAGAGTTGCGTCAGTGGTACGGAACACGGTTGATAGCTAACGTATTGTACTCCAGGCGGGTTGTGACGTAGTAGATAAACAGTTGCCATGTGCCCCATTGAAGCGCTGTCATTGGTTAATTACCACGTACTCAGACGTGCTAAGCTCTCATTGGTCAATAGTCACGGGCCAAATTTCAATGATATACGAAATAATTTATATAAGTTATATTACAAAAAACCGTCGCAGTCATGGGGAATCGAACCCCGGCCGTCTGCTTCCTATGTAAGAGCTCAGCATATGTGCCAGCAAGGAGACTTGATTTAGTCTGTCCACCAGTTCATAGTATGTTGAATAAAAACCCGTTTAAGACGTAGTAATAAAACCACTCACCGACAATCGTAGAGGTGTGGACATCTTAAACAAACTGGGGCGTTCGTAAGATTCCAAAGGTGGTAGTGCTAGTGGGAGGAGCCCCACTAGGTTTCTCTTTATATTTACCTTGAAAAATGAGTTTGCTATTTTTTTTGGTACTGTGAAAACTACTAATTTCTCTCCTCTTTCGTTCTCTTCGCCAAACACATACTTTTGTTGCTGATGTTGCCATATCCCCCCTTTGGCATTAAAGTAGCCGATTATGGATTTTAAATAGAGTATCTAGTGCTATTTTGATTTCGTTGTTTTGTTGTTGATTGCTTCAACAAAATAATTTGTTGTCTGAGTTTAAATGTGTCATCTAAGAATATAATTAAACATGAATATTAAAAGCAATGGCAGTAAAATGATGTGTTCTAGCTTTCTCAACTTGAGATTAACTGCTACCAAATTGAGTTTCCAGAATTGAGGATTTAAAAAATAATGTAAAACTATATTTATTACAGAGACCAAGAAAATCCCTGCTTCCCGAATGACGTGTTGCCACTCAATATGGAGACAATTTGCCGACAGTCCTACACCTGGGTGAGGTTGCTTACAATGGTCAAAAACAAGTTAAAATACCAACCAGTGCGAGTTCCCAGCACATGTACGTGTGCCTACAAAAATAAAAGATGGTGACAGCAGTAGTCTTTTCTGTGAGGTTCTCCTCAATATTCTGTGGTGAGAAAATGAGACTTGACAGAAAAGACTTCTATTGAGCAGGCTGACCTAGACCTAGACTCTGAAGCCGACCAAAGCTCAGAAGCACAAGGAAAACTACTTGAGACACCAAAGTTTTAGTGATCTAAATTATGTAATATGGACTTCTCAGTTTCCAAAGCATTCCATTTTGTATTATGCTAAGACAGAAAATTTTTGAAAAATCGACAAAACTTTTACATTGTTATTTTTTTAAGTTAGTGTTCACTATTTGGATAGGATTGAGTATCCATTGTTATTACTAAACATATACGTGGTGATTAGATATTATAATTTTTTAAGACTGCATTTTAGAGATAAAATGAATTAGAAACGCTAACTAACAAATCCGAATCTCTGATAGCTTCCGTAGCATTTATTTATTTATTTATTTTCTAATTTATTTATTTATTTATTTATTATGTTGTTGATTATTGAATAATGATATTTTGTATATAATTATTTTTCTTATAATAAATTATTGAAAAATTTTTGCTAGGTGTATTTTATTTCATTTTATTAATCAGTCTAGTGTTTGGGAAATCTTCTAGCAAAGGTAATTAAAACACTTCAAAACCTCATTTTTTATTCAACTTGTCACAATGATGCACAAATTTTAATGAGTAATAGGTATGAAGAAATAATAATTGGCCCCCTATATTTTCAGGTAAAAGAAGGGTAGGAGGCACTTAATGGGATTATTTTATGATTGTGATGAAATTTCGTATACGTTCCTGGAATTTTATTAGTGGATAAGTGATTTATTTTCTGGAAATGTTGATTCAAGATTGCTAGATAGACAAAAGTTCAAAACTTTGTCTCGGTTGAAATTCTTGGGATGTTTGGCGATTTCAACGGCCTCACGGAATTTTCTGGTGAAATAATACGGAGATTTGGCCACGACAGAGGAGCTGTCGAAGAGGATTTGGTGGCCCGTTTCGTGATGATGTTCAGCTACAGCAGAGTTTGAAAGCAGGTCCGTTTTCAAACAACGTTTATGTTCACCCAGACGAGTGTTTATAGATCGACCTGTTTCACCGATGTATACTGCCCCACACGAGCATGGAATGGAATAAACACCTTTAGATGAAAGAGAATTTTGTTTATCCTTTGGAGAGGGTAACATTTGTGAGATTTTGGATAGTGATTTGTAGACTATTTTCACCTCGTGCTTATGGAGAAGCCCCCAATCCTATCCGTGACCTTGCTGATATATGGCAAATATGCTACTGCTTTATTAGGTGACAATTCTTTCTTAGGAAAGGGATGTTGGTGACGAGAAATGGAATTGCGAATCTCTCGTTTGTTGTAGCCGTTGTTTAGTAGGCTACCCTCAACCTAAGCTAATTCCCTTCTCAAACTTTTGGGTGCGGAAATGGATATAGCTGGATGCACCAGGGAGTTCACGACTGACCGTTTCTGAGATGGGTGATGATGGGTCCGGGCATGCAGATATCTGTCGGTATGTGGTGTCGGTGATAGCGGCGAACCCATGGGGGTACCAGAAGTTTGCATGTAATATTTATTTTGAAAAAGAAAATACGTCGACGTAAGACATTTTTCGATCAACATGAGTAAATCCAAGGTTTGTCCGTCTTCCGACAGCAGTTCTCTAATAATCGATATAGAGAGTCTGAGATAGGAACTCTGGTGAACAGTGATGACACATCAAAACTAACTAAAATGTCTTGGGGTTCAATTTGTATCTCTGACAGAAGAGTTACGAAATGGGTTGAGTTTAAAACATCTGACTGAAATTTTCCAGTGAATGTCTTAAGAATCTCCGCTAAATTTTCTACCGGATTAAAGGTTACGCAGTCGCAGCAGGCGCCTCTTATAGTGTTCATCTCGCCTCTCTACCGAATCAACTCGAAGACCACTCTAATGTGCAGATTGGACGAGACTGACATCCGCTTGCGAGGTGTAGATACCTCAATTTGCAAGACGCTTTTGCCTAGTTTTTTTAGGAGTAACAGGCAATAGATCGGCAAACGATTCTTGTCTCGAATACTGGGTCGCGCCCCATACAGGACGATGACCCAACATCTCAAAAGATGGTCGCAGTGTTACCCGCCAGGTCATCTCATCGCCACAATCACGAAGGAAAGCAGGTCTGATGACTACTTGTATTAAGGCTTAACAAGTCGGTCTCTTTCCCTTTCGTTCAATCCCGAAGGAAAGTGTGTCCGGCGAACTACTTGTGTAAAATTTTGGCAAGTCGCACTCGAGGGTCTAGACCCTCTCCTTCCCTAGTTACTAAAGGGCACCGCCTGTTGGCCAGAAACGAGGTCTGGAACCGACTGCCATGACTCAGAAAGTTTTATGGGTAGCCACCGGGAAGTGGATTTGCAAATAAATGATGATATTAATATAATTTTCACAAAAAGTCTAAAAATGGTATGTGAAAAATACAGGCATTTTTTCACATTGTTTTGAGTATTTTTGATTGAAATTTTGTAATGCTATTATTTTAAGAGACTTATAAATTTGACTTGTATGATCCCTATGACCCCCTTGGACCGTCTAACTGTTCCTTTAATTATTAACTCATTACCAGTTAGAAATGTCTCTCTTCAATAGGGATTTTAAGTATGATGACCAAGTTACGTTCTTTGTTACATCCTCTTAACTAAATTTTACATTTACATCAAATTTTTATGCCTTCTTTCAATTTACAACAATATTATCGGCAAAAACATGTAACCCTATTGTTGCATTTAGCGCCATTTTTGCATATGTAATTAAGTGGACTGTAATTTATATGAGGTGTTGATCCAAGTTATACTATTTTGGAGAAGTTAAAATCTTATAGTGCATAGAATGTTTCCAGTGCATAAGTATGTAACGGTACAATTTACAATTATTAAGATAAATTAGGCAGACTTACCAGAAAGGTAAAAGGGTGTACGGAAATACTATGTGTAGATCCAGTACGTAGTTTTACTTGGAATTAATACAATAGAAATGCTGTGCAACCTTTAGTGTGTTACAAATGTAAAAATGCAGTTTTGCACCCTAACCCCAAACCTTTATTTTAAACACTCAACGCCGTTTCAACAACTCTAAGTTGTCATCATCAAGGAGTAACCCGAACTAAATCTAAATTACGATTTTCTCTAATTTATACCTTTCATTAAACTATTAGCAACTTACAGTTATTAGTACAAAGGGTAAATCCCAAATACCTTAATTCTAAATAACAGATTTCACTGATAATGTCGCTTTTATATAATGAAAATTATCATTATAAAGGGTGTTCCAATTTGAGGTTAATTTTTAAATTTGCCGCCATTTAGAATTTTTGTACTAGAATATCATATGTTATTTGACAGATGACAAGTAGGGATATTCCAGTTAATAAAAATGGAGAGATATACGATTAAGCAACGCGTGTTTATTATTAAAAATTATTTTAAATTTGGTTAAAGTTGTGCAGAAGTTGGAAGAAAATTTCGTACAGAATATGGTCAAAGGTTACCATTGGAAAATTTGTTCAAAAATTTGTCCAAGTAAAAGATGAAAAAAAAACGAAGCATATCATCGCAGTGGACGTTCAGAAGAAAATATTGCAGCTGTTACTGTTAGTGTTGTTGAACAACCAGAAACATCAATTCGTCATCGTGCACAGCAATTGAACATTCCAAAAACCACATTTAACGGCTTACAAGATTCAGATAACGCAAGAAATAAAGCCAACAGACTTTGGTTTACGTCGTCAATTCGTTGATTGGACCATACAACAGAAACTTGAAAATGTGAATTGTTTTAACAAAACCATCTTCAACGATGAAACACATTTTGACTTGGGTGGATTTGTTAACAAGCGAAATTGTCGAATTTGGGGTGAAGCAAATCCACGAGAAATAATGGAAAGACCAATGCATTCACAAAAAGTAACTGTTTGGTGTGGTTTTTCAGCTGGTGGAGTGATTGCGGTCCAAACTTTTTTGAAGATGAACATGCAAATTCTGTTACTTTGGATGGTGATCGATATCGAACGATGATTATTAACTTTTGTGGGATCAATTAGAGCATATTGATGTGCAAAATATGTGGTTCCAACAGGACGGTGCAACATGCCATTCAGCAGCAGAAACATCTTTTGAAATAGAAATTTGGTAATCGAATAATTGCTCAAAGAAGAAATATTAATTGGCTCCCTAGATCTTGCGATCTAACACCTCTAGATTTTTTTCTATGTAGCTATTTGAAAGAAAAAGTCTATGCTAACGATCCACAAGCAATTGATGACCTAAAGGAGAACATTGTTACTGTTTTCAAGTAATTGAACCGCAGTTATGCCAGAAAAAAAGCTCGTCGTACAGCAGCAGATGGTCACTTACAAGATATTGTTTTCCATTACTAAACCGAAACAATTGTACTATCATTTGAAATAAAAGATTTGATCATTTTCAAATAATTTGTGTATTTTATTAAAAATTTAAAAATTATCTCAAATTGTAACACCCTTTATAAAAGACCACACACTGGGACAATATAAGTTTTGTTTTTTTTATACTATTTTTAACGTACGTTCAAAATTTCAGACAAATCGACTTACTGGCAAAAAGTTTCCATGGAGTTACCACAGTCCACGGTACTACAGGTTTTAGCATGTTACACCGTTGATTTGGTTGAATTTTACGTTTCAACTATGTTTTGAAAAAATCTCTAACGTGATAAGTGCAAATGAGTTGCAGATTCGGTTTCAGTGGCCAAAAAAAAACACACACAATCCGATAGGGTTTGACCGAGGAGACCTTTCATCGATATCTCCGGAGTAATGAGCAACTAGAGCTTTATCCCCATTTACGTCATAACACCAATCACACAACACTCACAAATTTACATTGTCAATCATTGTCTGTGGATTTCCAAATAGTTTACTACAAATCTTATCAGAATTTGATACCTAAAGTACCTTTCAAAAGGAAGTGGTTGAAGCAATTTTATTCAAAATGAATCAAAATTGTGGCAATAGTAAACATATTACATCTTCATTATGTTAGATATATACGTAACTATAGAATGACGCATTTCGAATTCTTTGAAACATATAATTTTAATTTAAAAAGGCTTATCTATGCAATGTTGGACCGGAACAAACATCCGCTATCGAAAGGCCCTGAAAAACAGTTCAGTCTGTTATAATTTAGAATTTTTTTAATCTGAAACTGATACTCAGTGTAACTCGTTCCTCGGAGTTTCCTTGGACTTCCATCGTCTTGAAGTGGTTGATCTCACAACGGTTCAATAGCTTTAGATCTGTTATCGCATTCCCTAAAAATGGCTGGGTGTGGTCCGCCGCAATTGGTGGCTGTTCTCTCAGTATTCTGCGTTCCCTGGATTCATGTGGTCCTCCGCTTTTTGGGGGCGCTGTACATCTGCCCTGTCCATGGCCGAACTTTTGGCAATTGTAGCCTTGTCCGATCGATGCCCTTGGTCTTGGTTTCACCACCTTGATTTTGCAGTTTCCGATGTCCTGCAAAATAAAAACTTGTCTATTTTCCGTTGTTTCCTCTATTTGTATGATGACCATGGCCTTCGGCGTCTTTTTTATTCCTCCCTTCTCTGTCCTGCTGACTTTGATGGGTTGGATGTTCTTCTCCAGAAGGTCCTCGGATCTGTCCGTCTTCAGTCTCACTGGACGATGAGTCACTTGCTCTAGTTTTTACTTTCGCTTTCTCGTGGTTCCCCCGCTTGATCCTCATTATTTGCCTTAACTTCTGTCGATGATTGTCTGGTTTATTTCCAACACTAATCTTCTTAGTTCCTCTACTTTGAGGTGTTTTATACTTACCATCGTTCAAATCTGTAATCCTAAACCGTGAACGACTTAGGATTAACGAAATCGATAATGCGATAGTACTAGGTTTTATAACTTAATCACTTGTTTTTTCCGCCTCGGTACCCCGAAAGGTTTCTGGCAGCTAGTCGTCTCAAGTAATCGCCATCTCGAGCAATGGTCTCCTATCTTATACATTGCAACAAGGGAAAACCAATTGTATTTGGCGACGACGACACTCAGAATGATCCCAGTTGATGGGAAATTCAGATTATCCAGCGTATTTTTACTCTTCAGCGATTATGAGTGGATGGTCATCCTCATTATGTGCCTTAATCCCTCATCTAGTTCAATCAGCGGACGTGGCAGTTGGTTGTTGGTGATGGGTAGAGGCAGTGGCTCGTTCGAGATTGTGTATGCCGTCTCTATACATTTTTTTCTATTCCAGTACTCTTTTATGTGAATCACCCTGGCCTGATCCCAGTTAATGTTGTGGTTTTCGGTCTATGCATCCAACTACAATTAGCCTCAAGAGCTATTAGTTGCAGGGCAAAGACCAGTTCTTTATACCAGATGAAGGACTGTCTTTTCATTATTTGGCAACACGTAGAGAGAGAACTACAGACTTTCCTGGAACACCTAGACAGATCCCAATCATGCATTATATTCACCATGATTAGTGTATATCCGCAAACCATCGTTAACAACTGTATTATCACCGTATACTAAAGGCTTGTCGGAAGAACTGAGACGTATCTGAGACGCCTGACGCTGGGTTCAGCTAACCTCAGCACTATTTATTCCTGTCCCTGCATATGGTTTCGTCTGTGTGGGTGCGCAGCTGCGCGTAATGTGTAACAGGGTAGATCTGTGTTGTTCTCAAAACAATGAGATGTAAACTGAGTTGAACACTCTCAGTGTTTAATTTGATGTGAATCAATTTACTACTGATGGCAGCTATGTGACTATACTGCCTCTGTCTTCGGAAAATCGCTTCTGCTTGCTCTCGTCAGATTAAATTGATGCTTAGCAAAGAATTGGCTGTGTCAATATGGCAGAATATGCCCGATCAAAGTCATTGAACTCTATAAGCCCTGATCTGATTTTGGATAAGAATATCTTTTATCTAGTTGGTTATATCTGAGACTCTGTACTCTAATGCAAATGCTGCCACGCATGTCTAGAATATATAACGTATGAAAGAGGGCTTCATTGTTATTGCTAATGCCATTGAGTCGCAAGTTCTTCTGAACTTCGCGGTCTCGAATGTCGTTGTTATCATAGAGGCAACTCGTTTTTTAAATTCTTTGAGTGCAGTTGAGTAAATTAGATTACCAACTGTTTGGAATTTTTGTAAATTTTTCTGAATCTTTTGGGTACGAGAGCTAAGTTGCCAGTGAACTGCGCCATCTTGTGCAAATCTCTTTTACTTCGTATAAATGTAAAAGAATTGTTTTAAATTTAAATCCGATTCCCAACAGAAAGGAGATTGTCAAATCGTCAGCATCTCTTTTTTATGTATGCCCAGTGATTATTCAAAGACGGCTTGGGCAATTTTGATGATGAACTGCATTGTATTAAAGAATATTAGAGGAAGGTACCATATAATTTTCGATAACTCGGTATACGGTTGTAGAATGGATGGTTAAAATATAAGGTGGAATTGCATTATAGTTATATAGGGTGATTCAAAAAATATTGTATTGGGTGGCACATAAGTAGTTGCGTATAGAGGGTGGTTGAAATAAGAGTGGAGTAAAACTATAGTTATACTGAGTGTACAAAAAGTAACTATGTTTGCGTTATAAGGCGCAGTATAGTTACAGTTATACAGAATGGTTAAAAAAATGTTAGAAGCACTTGAATATACAAGATGGTTGAATAATAAGGTGGAGTGGAATTATAATTATATAGGGTGGTTAACAAAAGTTATAAAGTAGTTGCTTATACAAGGTGGTTGGAGTAAACCTGGAGTAAAATTATTGTTATTCAGGGTGTATCATTTTTTATATATAAACAAAACCAGTTAGGGTATTTGAATTATAGGGCGGGGTTAATATAGTTATATAGATGGGTTCAAAATTTTAGAAGAATTTGTATATACTGGGTGATTGAAATAAATGGTAGAATAAAATTATAGTTATGAAATGTTATTCAATAATGTTAAATAGGGTAGAGCATGAGCAGTTGCATAAATATAATACTTGACATATGGGGCTAAGTAAAATTATAGGTATAGAGGTATAATTTATCTAATAGAAAAATAGAAACAGTCAATAGTCTGCAGAGGAGTTATCCTTATACCGGGTGGTCTTGCAGACATCAGGTCGGTTGCAATACCGTGTGGGGTTGAATTATAGTTGTACAGGGTGGTTCAGAAAAAAAAATTATACACAAATAAGTTATATCGAGTGACCAATACACAAAAGCATCTACAGGGTGGTTGCATTATAGAGTGAAATAGGCTTACACTTATAGAGAGTCGTCCAAATAATTTATTTTAATTAAAAGAACTTAAAAAATATGTGGAAAATATAGAAGAATACAAATTAGAGAGAGAGAGAGAGGGGGGGGAGAAAGAGAAAGAGAGAGGTAAGGATACGAATTAAAGATAAGAATAATCATTAGAATTGTACTATCAGATAAAAAAGAACGGTTTTTCTTTTAAGTCAGTTGTGTTCGGTTATTTTTTAAATTTAAATTATCTTAAAAACTGTTTTAGTTCTACAATGAAATTTGACTGTAATTATTCCAGTTTTATTTTTTTTTAAATAAGCCCAAAAATATTACGCACAAGTATGAATGTATGAAAAATTATAAAAATTTTAAAATAAGGAAGCGGGCTCCAAGTATATATAAATTAAGTGTTAACACGTCATTTGTTTAAAATTGAGTTGCAAATAGGTTTATACAATCTGTAATTAAAATTAATTAGGTATTATTATTTAATATCAGTCTTTGGACTCATTTTCGAGAATGTTTATTTTGTGGGAAAATCCATCACTTTCCATTTCTAGTATGACGAGTTCGCGTGTATTTTGTAGTACAAGAATCTATGCTGCAGATGCTTTTGAAGCGTGAACAAGATTATTGAACTTTGTAATAACAAGTTTACAACAGTAAGTATTCTAGTGAAGTTATTAAGTATATATATTCACATAAATAATATGTAAAGTTCATTTTACTAGGTCTGTTGTTCGCATCTAGTTATTGAAATGAAACAAATTTCAATAGTTAATAAACTGGTTCCTCAATAAACAATATTCAGATTTTTAACAATGAATATTTTTTTAAGAAACTTTGGTATACTGCAGCTTCAGTTTTAACTTCGGAGAAAAGTGATTGATGTTATTGAAGCAAAAGGTTCTTAACGGAGACCCACACTTACACATATGGAAATAGATGAACAAGGGAATGAAACGCATAACTTTAAATTTCATTAGCACAACAAAATGTTTGTTGTTCACGACAAATAAATACTATAGTTTCCTCAAAGAAAACATTACGATAAAAATGGGAAATGAATTAATTTCTATTGTAGACGAAGCAAAAATTGTATCACGTTTGATCGTTATTTGAGATTTACGACGCATGTTAATCAGTTATTTAAAAAGCCATTCGTTGTTTTAAAACTACTCTATACAAACAAGTGAATTTTAAACTTCAAAATGTTGACAAAGTTGTGTGAAACATTTGTTTTGCCAATCTTCTATTACTGTTATACAGTGTACTATCCGTGCCTAACTGACTTCACTAAGAAAATAATTCAAAAAGTACAAAATACCTGTTGTAGACTTGTTTGCGCACTTCGCAAATTTGACCATATAAGTCAAAAACTAATAGAGATAAACTGGTTAACAATGAAAAAGACTTGGCAATATCATTTTTCTAAATTTGTCCATGGTATCATTCACACGATAAAACCGGATTATCTTTGGGAAAAAATAGTTTATGCTAATCAAATTCTCAATAGACCTACAAGATTCAGCAATCTTTTATGTCCCTAGACATTCATCAGCCATGTTTCAGCGGTCTTTCTCATTTAACGCAGTTAAAATGTATAACAAAATTATTCTGGAAAGTTTAGATGAAAGTTACTTGGTTTTCAAAAGAAAATTAAAAAGCTCTTGTTTATCGACACTTCTGATTCTAAATTGTCTTAATGTAGTTTGTCAATGTCAATACTTTCCTCAATTGCCTCAATTACGTAATAAATATTTTTTGAAGAAATTTATATTGTTTAGAGTCGAGTAGAAGAATAGCCGTAGGCTAAACTCCGCCTTTTGTTTTGCTATGTATGTGCAATGTGCATACTGTATAGATATATGTATTGCATAGATGAAACAATAAAGACGCTTTATTAGTTCTCTGTGTAAGAAACAGGGACTCCGCTTTCATAGCAAATCAATAATATATAGAAAATAAACTAATATACAATACCTGCACAAAATTGGCTATTCTTTCTAATAAAAACTCCAATTCTCTCTCAGACATCATAAAGAACACCATTAAACTTGACATTTAATTTATGTATTGACTAGCTTCATATTATCAAGTAAACGTAATGACTTCTGAATAATAATTAAAATTTATCTGGGAAGCTTATCATGTAAAACTTTAAAAAGTTATTTTCATGAACTAATATTGTTGTAGATAGCGTCACTATTAAATGAACAACAAAGAAGAATGACTTTGGACTTTGTTAAATTCGTTAATATCGCACTGTAGACCATACACTTCTGGAGTACATTAATAACGGCATTTGAGCATATACTTTATGTGACTTTAAAAAAATAAACTAAAAGTTTTATTATTTTTATTATGGCCTTAGAGCATATACAAAATTATTGTTTTGTGGTATTACTTACTATGTGTATGTTCAACGGTATTATCCAAATATAATTCGAATTTGAAATTGAAAAGATTTTTGAAGGTTTGTCTCTGTTTGTATGTTAAACTTATTAAACTTATTATTGAATATATTACACATATGAAAATAGATGAGCAGGGGAATGATACGCATAACTTTAAATTTCAGTTTCTTAGTTCTTGATATACCCCTCCAATTCAGTATTCTGTGTAAAAAACAGGGAATATATTAAGAGTTTCTTATTTTATAGAAAATCAATAATATATAGGAAATAAATCAATGTAACATCCAAGTAATATAGAATACCCCCACAAAATTTGCTTTTCGTTCTAATAAGCAATCCAATTCTCTCTTTGTAATATATTAAATTGGAGACTTGACATACGTCAGAGTACCACACAAAAAGGCAACTTTTGGCATTAAATTTTGATGTTATCGACTCGTAGAAGGATATACATTAAGCAAAACATGTCCTTTGTTTACATCGTTTTGGTATCCTAATAAACAAAGGATGTTTACTAAATGTACGTTTAAAGACAAGTGGTCCAGAGTCTAGGGCGCACGGCTGCGAATCCAAAGTTCTCGGGTTCGAAACCGAGAACAATTCTACTTTTTAGGGTTCCGTATATACAGTATACGGGTACCCTTATAATATCACTCCGGATTTCTGCCTCTGTCACATCACAGCAATTTTCTCCTAAACTACTGGACGGAAGAGGTTGAAATTTGGTATCAATGTATAGTTTGGTGATCAGGAGTACATATCGTAAATGAAGAAATTTTGATTTTAGGGGTACTTCTGGGGGGGGGGGAAACTAAAAAAATCGACCGTCCCCCCCGTGATCTCCGAAATTACTGAGCCTAAAATTTTGAAAAAATAGGAAATATAGATCGTTGTGCGAACTTTACAGAAAAAATAGGGAGAAACCATTAATATTAATTTTGGGAGGCAAATTATAGAATTAAATAAAAATTTAAAAATAAAAAAAAATTTCAAACGCATCATGTAAAATATTAAATGAAAGGTCTCATTCTGAGGAACACAAATATATTTTTTTTCATATTACAAAAATTATTTAAAAAGATATTAACGAAAATATACCACTCCACATTTTGGGGGGCAAATTACAGAATACAAAATTAAAATTGTTTCTTACCCATCATGTTGTATATAAAATTAAAGGGCTCATTACGATGAAAACAAATATTTTTTTTTATATTTTTAAAATAAATTATTTAAAAGATATTACCAAAAATGTATAAAAATTTACCCATTCCCCCCTCCCCTTATCTCCGAAACCATAAGCTGGAAAATTTTGAAAAAAATGGAGGTATAGCCCATACCTCAACTTTACTGGAAAAATAATGAAAAATCTCTAATATTCATTTTGGAGGGCAAATTATAGAATTATAGAAAGGGCTCATGACGAAGAAAACAAATATATTTTTTTCATATTTTTAAAATAAATTAAATTCATTTTGAGGGGCAAATTATAGAATTAAAAATATAATAAAATAAAAAATATATAATTGTTTCTAACGGGTCATGTAATATATCAAATCACAGGGCTCATTTTGACGAATACAAATATATTTTTTTAAATTTTTTTAAAATGAATGAACTACCCATTCCCCGCGTTATTCCCCAAACTATAAGACCTACATTTACATGTGAAAAAATCCCTAACTCTATTACTTGGGGTCCAAATAATAGAATTAAACGGAAAATAAATCATTAGAAAACCCCGATAGTAATTTTAGGGACAAATTATACAATTAAATGGAAAATAAAGATTCAATTTTCAAACGCATCATGTAATATATCAGATAAAAGGCTCTTTATGAGAATTACAAATATATCATATTTTTAAATCATTCGTTTAAAAGTTATTAACAAAAATATTAAACATCGACTTAATTCCCACTTTGGAAACTACACTATTTAAATTTTAATAAATATATTTTATTTGAATTTTTTAATAATTTGAATAACAGATTTAATAATTTATAATTTAAAACCTATTTTGCCCTTTATCTTCCAATCTACAGAGCCTCAAAACTCAGATAGTAGATTATAAAAGACTTCTCTGAAAGTTTATTAGTAAAATAAAACTCTAATGTTACATTTTGGGGGCCAAATTAGAAAATTAAATACATATGTATTCTGATAAAAATCAAGCGAATCCTGAAGCAGATAAAATAAAAAGTCTATGTGTGGAAAATCAAAGTGTATATTTTATATAAATTTAAAACGCTTCCTTTAAAAGATATAAGGGTAAATATCAGAAAATACACTCATTCCCTGCTTGTCTGAAACTGGAATATTAGAATCTTGAAGGTGGTACGGAACCCTAAGTATGCGAGTCCAACTCGCACTTGACCAAATTAATTTAATATTATGTCATTATTAATTATGTACTATTTTCAATTCACATAAAATGAATAAAACTCATTTTAATATTACATAGAATTAGAACTTAAAAAAAATGTTGCTACCGTTCAATATATAGGTATATAATTTATTGTTTTGTATCAATGGTGTTTGTAATAATTTTAGCTAAGAACAAAACGAATTCTTCTTGTCTTCAAATACTTATTCAGATGAACAAAACTATTTACAAACACTCAATATCTAAACTTATATTTCTTTGCACATATATTTAATTTAAGATAACGAGAAAAGCGGAGAATATTTCGTACGAAACTTTCGCTTCTATTGTTGCAAAATGCAGTCAAATGACTGCCGCTCTTTTTTCTTTATTTTTCACTTTCATTTCAAGACAGGCATTTAAACATAAAACGATATACAGTTTCTAGGTGGGAACTTCAAAAGCTTAATTACGAAAAACTGTTTATGTATTTCAAATATTTTGTGACGAATTATAATGATAGGTCTTAAAGAAAGATTGCTGGTTAATTGATATTTCAGTTTAGTGTTTTATTGTGTATTTCCTATATCTCTAACAGCAAATAACAAACTGAGGATGCAAGTGTTTTTAAGATTATCTTCTTTACCACTATCCACTTCCTTAACAAACACTTCCTATTTCTGCTATCATCGTTTTATAGTAAATGTAAGTCAGCTGTTGCTGTAACAAGAGTTTATACAAGAATGATCTAAGAAAGGATGAAAGTATGACTTCACCTTCTAAAAGAATTCTTTACCTATAACATTCGTTATACCCAATTCAGTATAACGAAACATTTATTTTCTTTGTCACTATCAATCGATCAAATGTTCGTGGCTTTTCCAGGTATACATGTAGTAAGTAAGAACTGTTAGATTATATCTGGTTATAATGTTTATTTAAATTCAAGAATAATATAACTGTTTTAACATGGTCATCAGGCCAATAAAAATATATTAATATATTAATTTAATCGATTATGCTTGTTCATCCTTAAATTAATAAGTAAGAACGACTCAAAAATGTAAACAAACATTTCAATTTATATTAAAATATACAAAAGAAATAAATATATAGAGTGTTATGATGATGTTCTGCATAAAATTCATAAATGGGACAATTTTCTTTCTTTCGAAAAACGCTAAAACATGGGATTCATTTTTTTAGGCTTCTGGTAACATGATAATAAGAAAAGGGTATAATTTGTCAAAGAAACACAACTAAATAGCATGAGATGTTAATGTGGTATTTTACAAGAGATGTCCAAATTGATCACTGTGTGCGGTTTGAGAAAAAGTCATGCAAAACTCAATTTTTTCAAATGAAAACCACCATTCCGTATATACAATATAGGGATACCCTTATAATATCACTCCGGATTTCTGCCTCTGTCACATCAGAGCAATTTTTCTCCTAAATTACTGGACGGAAGAGGTTGAAATTTGGTATTAATGTATAGTTTGGTGACCCGATCAGGAGTACATATCGTAAATGAAGAAATTTTAATTTTAGGGGTACTTCTGGGGGGAAAAACTAAAATATAGATCGTTGCGCGAACTTTACAGGAAAAATAAGGAGAAACCATTATTATTCATTTTGGGGGGCAAATTATAGAATTAAATGGAAAATAAAAAATTATAATTGTTTCTAACGGATCAAGTAATATATCAAATCAAAGGGCTCATTATGACGAATACTAATATATTTTTAATTTTTTTTAAATAATTATTTTAAAATAAATTAAAAAAATATATTTAATAAATTACCCATTCCCCCTTTATTCCCCAAACTGTAAGACCTAATTTATTTTGTTTACAGGAATAATACGAAGAAATCCCTAATATTAATATTGGTGGCCAAATTATAGAATTAAACGGAAAATAAAAAAATATTTTTTAACGCATCATGCAATACATCAAATGACAGGGTTTATTAAAAGAAATACAAATACATATTTTGCATATTTTTAAAATTAATTGTTTACAAGATATTAACATAAAGCTATAAAAAAATCTCATTTCTTGCATTATTTCCGAAACCATACTATCTAAAATTTTCAAAATAATTATGGGTACTGGTGCTCACTTGAAATTTATAAAAAAATATTAGAAAACCCCCATAGTAATTTTAGAGATAAATTATACAATTAAGTGGAAAATAAAAATACAATTTTCAAACGCATCATATTAGATAAAAGGCTCATTATGTGAATTACAAATATATCATATTTTTAAATCATTTGTTTAAAAGATATTAACAAAAATATTAAACATTCCACTTTATAAACTACACTATTTAAATTTTGAAAAATATATTTTATTTGTATTTTTTAATAATTTGAATAATAGATTTAATAATTTATAATTTAAAACTTGACTTATTTTGCCCTATGTCTTCCAATCTGCAGAGCCTAAAAATTCAGACAATAGATTATAAAAGGCTTCCCTAAAAGTTTATTAGTAAAATAAAACTCTAATGTTAATTTTTGGGGGCCAAATTAGAAAATTAAATTCATACGAATTCTTATAAAAATCAAGCAAATCCTGAAGCCGATAAAATAAAAAGTTTATGTGTGGAAAATGAAAGTGTATATTTTTTATAAATTTAAAACGCTTCATTTAAAAGATATTAGGGCAAATACAAAAAATGGACTCATTCCCTGGTTGGAATATTAGAATCTTTAAGGTGGTACGGAACCCTTAGTATGCGAGTCCAACTCGCACTTGAGCAAATTATTTTTTTATTGTATTTATTTAATTTAAAGTTTTTTTCCAGATTGTATGGAAACTTGTTGCCTTTCTTGATAAACTCAAAATTAGCTACCTAGAAAAGTGTGTAAACAAATCTCAGATTAAGCATCGACAATAAGAGATACTTTGTTAAAATATATAATATATGTTATATATAATATATAATGTATATTGTCTTGCGTACAAAGAAATGACACCTCGAAAAGAGTATTCAATATCTCTGACAGGTCAATTAACCTGAAAATTTTATCGTGACATTCTTTCTGTCCTAGGAGTTAAGGGAGAACAGCAATTACACGGAACGGCTCCAGATTCGTAACCTCTGTGTGCTAATTCTCTCGAAAATCCTAGATGTCGGTCTTACATCTCGCGTCTTCAAATTTAACGAAATGTATCAAATACATAAAGAAGTGTTCGAGAGGACATTCAATTGTGGGAAGCGCAACTGATGAAGGTTCCCTGACCAGAAACAATATATGTTATATATAATATATAATGTATATTGTCTTGCGTACAAAGGAATGACACCTCGAAGAGGGTATTAAAAGTAACTAAGTTTGCTGTGACGGTTGGTAAGGACTGAAATGTCAGTGTGAGTTGATTCAGTACAGTAATATTGAATTAAACGATACTTCATAGTGTGTTAAATCTGAGAAAAATGCTAGTACTTCTAAATTATACAAACGAAGATTATTTAAATTTACATTTTATTTATGGAGAAGAAAACCAATTGTTGATTACCAAACAATGGAAAATATGTTTAATTTAGTTCAATAAATCTTCAAATTGGTGACCATCAATTTGGTGGCCCTTCTCACATCTCGTAATCAGTTGCTCATGGGTGGCTCTTTTAATTGAAATGCATCTCGTATTCTTCGTATGCAATCCTCTTTGGTAGTTAGCTACTGGATGTTCATAAACTTGATTTTTGATTGCGCCCCAAATAAAAAAATCCAGTACGGATAGAGCGGGTGGCCGGAGTGGCCACAGAAAAGAACCATTATTTACAATCCATTGGTCTTGAAATGTTGATTGCTAAAAATCATTGACAAGATTGCCATTATGAGGAGGAGCCCCATCATGTTGATAAAAAATGATGTGTCGATGGTCTGCCAATGGAAGATTATTAAAAAGATCATTTTTCAGTTATTTTAAAATGTTTAAATATCCTTGCCCTAAGGAATAAAGAATTAGTTTATCTGGTTCGTCAAAGAAGCTACAAGAGTTTCTCACCAATAAAGTTTTTTTCATAGAAATAAGCTGCAACAATTCTCATACATTAAACTGCCAACTTTCTTGATAATGTTGCTCTCTCAAAACATGCGGATTTGTATCACTTCAACAATGTGAGTAATGCCTATTACAGATTTCATTTTTCTTGAATTTTGCCTCATCCGTCCAAATGATGTTGTCCAAGAATGAGTCATAACCTTGGTACGAAGTTGAAATAAATTCACAAAAATTGGGTCTTCTTACCTTCTGTAGCCTTCAGATGCTGTACACTATTGAATGAAAAAAGATGGAAATATTTTTTTTTTAATTCGAAAAATTGCGCTTCTTCAGAATCCACTATCAAGTTCCATTTGCCTCACTGATTTCATAGGATATGTGGCAAAATATCCCAATTCATCAGTTGCGCTTCCCACAATTAAACGTCCTCTCGAACACTTCTTTATGTATTTGATACATTACTTTTATTGAGGATGCTTATTTTTTTAAAATAAGTCGTAATCTGTCAGATTTTCCTTTAGGTAAGTTTTTACAAAGTACCTCTTATTTTCGATGCTTAATCTGATAACCGTATAAAAAATGGTGGTTTTCATTTGAAAAAATTGAGTTTTTCATGATTTTGCATTTTCAAATTAATATTACATATTTGGGAAGCTCGAAATTCATTCTATCACCTTCCAAACCAAAATCTCTTGATTCCACTACGTTACTGCAAAATTAGCAATTATCTGAAGGCCTTAAAATGTCAAATTTAATACACATTTTGGAAAATCTCGAAAAGGGCTGAAATTAAGTATAGTGTATTATACATGAATTAGTCTTAATAAAATTACCCCTAGAATTCAGAATTTCAATAATATCTAGGGTGTTCCAATTGAAATAATCAACTTCCGGTATAACCGAAAAATTCTTGAAAATATTTTAGCTGGACTGCCCCCAATCGAAAATTGATACCACAAATTTTTCATAGAATTCATTCCCGTTGGGCCCTCCTGTATAAACAGTAATTTTGATTGTAGCTAGTTAAGCTAGTAATTTTATTATTGCTTTTACTGTTTATTTCAAGGTTATTAGAAATGAAAGTCAAAGTTACTCCGTTCTAGAACCTAAGCATATCGCAATAATTTATGGAGTTCAAAAATTGCATAGTCAAGTCAATACACAAAGATTAGTTTTTGGATAAAAGAGAATATGCATTATAACATTTCTTAACTGTCACAAGACAACACCATGAAAAATGCATTATTTGCAAAGTTATGTATTGTTCAGCTACAAACTTATCCTTATTACAAATTTTACGGTAAGAAGTTCTGACACTTTCATGAAAACTTCCATGCCGTGATTTTTTTGTTGGGTATTATTAACCAGATTTTAACTTTCTGCAAAGTTATCCACCAACTAACAACTTTTTTATATTCCTACTTTACGTTACGTCGGTTTACTCCAAAGTTCATAGAACATAACTATACATGACAGGTATGGATATCCTCAACAATACTTTAATGAAACTACACTCCTCAGCAGTTGAAGAAGTTATAACAAGGTTATTTGAGATTTATGTTTTAGTCAACGTTGTAGATTAGTAAAAGTCAGTCAGTTTACAAACTGTTTATTTGCTAACTACGTTTGGATGTAATGATAACAAAATTGATGAAATTAACAGGAAACTTTTATGGTACTGTTTAAAAACAATTGAGTGGATTTATTTCTCTAAAATGTTTAGTTGGTGTTTCAACAAAGTTAACATAAGAATTTACGCTTAGCTTTCTTGTAAAGGGAATATATTCTGGATTTTGTAAAATGATATATTTACAAAAATATGTACTCGTATTTCTTATGCTGAATCCTTTCATTTGATACATTACAAATTTTTGTTTAATTTATAAATTTATTTTATGGTCAGCAGTTTTATATATAAAAGCCGGCATGCGTCGATTTGTTTATAATTTACTTAGTATTTTTTTAAATTACACAAAATCAAATTTTAGTTCACATGATGAGCACCTTCATTCTCCATTTTTGTCATAAATTTCGAAGATAAAGGATGGAATGGGTCGATCTTTGCACATTTTCCTTAATATCTTGTCAACATTTTATTTGTCTTCTAAACTTTGTTTGTGGCATATTCTTGATTACTTTTAGGTTTTTTTTTGGGCAGTAACACCACAATCGAAATAAAACGACGTATATTGAACGAAAACCAAAGTTTCAAAGTCTATTCTGACTTCGTTGTCAAAATTTTTGTTTTGCAATTTACACCAATAAATATAAAGCCATTGACAACGAAGTCAGAATAGACTTTGAAACGTTTTGGTTTTCGTTCAATATACGTCGTTTTATTTAGATTGTGGTGTTACTGCCCAAAAAAACTAAAAGTAACATTTTATTTTATTTTAAAAATTAAAAGGCAATATAGTTGTATTTTCCATAGGATATATTAACTGATGGGCTTGAAAAATTTTCATTTCTCATTTAATTATCAAAATTGTGTCCACAATAGACACTTTAGGCTATATTTTCTTCACTAAATTTTATATTCAGTAACTTCGGAGGTAAAGTGGGGGAGCATGGGTCGCTTTTTGTTAGTTTTCCTTAATAACGTTTAAAGAAATTATTAAAAAATACAAAAAATATATATATGTTTTTCTCATGTTGAGCCCTTTCATTAAAGGTCACTTTATTTTTGCAATTATTTGAAAAATTTGAGCCCTATAATTAATATGATCACTTTCACTTGTTTTTCAGTGTTGAGTGATGTCTTATTTGCATTATATGTTCCTAAATCTTAGACTGGTTAGTTTGGGTGGTATGGAACCACAAAAAACAATCATAAGTATAGTCACACTTTTCAGTGACTTTTTTAAGTAAGTGACAGATTTATTAATTGATAAGGTAGGTCGCAAGTAAATAAATTGTTTGACTATTTTAGTGTCTGATCGTTTGATAATTGACTGCCACTGAACGACGACTGACCTATGGATTGACTGATTGTCTAAGAGGATAACCGAATGATGACTCATTAAGAATTTGCGAAGTTACACTTATGAGAACTTTGATATTAATTGGGAGATGAGTGCCCTTTCAAATTTTGAAACATTATTGAATTTTTTTTTTAGGTTTTTATATATTCAGTATAAAGAAACTCGGATTCTGGTGGTAGTGCCCGCAAAAATTTAACAAAATTATTACTACCTTCTTTCTCAAACTATTGAGACTAAAAATTAAAATTGAGAAATATAGAGTGTTACCAAAGTTTACAAAAAAAATAAAACGAAAATATGAACATTATTTATGGGGGTCAAATTATACTATAGCTAATATAAAAAATCAAATTTTTGAAATGCCTTATGTAATATGTTAAATGAAAGCGCTCATAATTTTGCCAATATATTTTTTTACATTATGTTAACTAAAATATATAAAAAAGACATCCTTTATCCCCGAAACCATAAAATTTAAAATTTTCAAAAAAAAAAAAAATGAAAATAACAGGTCCCACGTAAACCTAACAGGAAAACAATGATTTTAAGGGGCATAGTATAAAACTTAGTTTTCAGATCAAAAGGCTTGTAACGAGGAATGCATATACATTTTTTTCTATTTTTAGAATAATTTATTCAATAGATATTTACGCAAGTATGCAATAATGGCTACATTTTCCTACTTTATCACCGAAAATTGATAGTTTAAAATTTTGAAAAAGGAGGAATATAGGGCTTAAAACTCAAAGTTAACATGAAACCTAAAGCTATAATCCTGATATTAATTTTGGAAAAAAAAATTAAAAGGCATAAAATTAAAAATTTTTCATTCGCATCATGAGAAAGTACATATTTTTCTGATTTTTAATATGTTTAAAATACGTTATGAAAAATATTCAAAATTCCACTGATTTGCTCTCGAAACTATTAATCCCAAACTTTGAAAAACAAAAAAACAGAATATATTGGTTACAAAGCTTACAAGAAAACTATAGCGAAAATAGATATGAAATTAAAAGGGGCATAAACATTACAATATATATTATTGTGTTCTTAATTTTTATTTTTTTTAAATTTCTTCTTAATTAATTGATGAATCTTGAAATCATTTAAAATAGTGATTTAGAAAAATAATGGAGAGAAGTTTTCATGATAATGTCAATATATTTCCTCAAAATTCACCGAACAAATCACTATAAAAATATTATGGAGGACCTTCAATTACTTTTCAGAGTTTGACTCAGGGGCACTCTAGGCAACAACTTCAGGGGAGATCTCGTGCGTTAAGGAGGCGATCTTATACTACATTTAACCCAGGAAGGGGTGTGGGACTTTTTTGTAGTTTTGGACACATTCTATGTCCTGTGATATTGCATTAAAGATAGTCGATATGTGATTTGAATCTATAGAAATGACTTTTCTACTGTTGAAAAGACGCATTTATTTATTTAATATGATTTACTTATTTATTTATTTATTTAGTAGCTCATACACAATCCATAGAAAAACACTTAAGCAATAATACAATGTACTGTATCCTGTAAGAGAGAGATGAACTCTCTGTACACAGGAGCTAGGAGAATACAAAAAAACTAATACAAAATTGAATTACACGCTAAAAGATGTATTTCTAATGAAAAGATGACATTAGACAAATGATTTTCTCGTACTGAGGCGATACTTATACATACGCACATCCAAAATACACATATACTGTTTTACGTTCTATACTCATACATATATCATACTCACATATACCGCTATACAAATATTCTTCTATATTATATTGTTCGAATTAATTTCTACTTATTTCTTATAATATATGGACTTGTACTATCTAGGCGTTGTATTTGAAACCCACAGTTTTAGCTTTTTTTTATCATGTGTTTTCTACAATTCATAGCTTTAAGATTGTTGTCTAGTTTATTGAAATATTTAATGGCTTGGTATTTAGAATTCTGTATAATGCAGTTTTTAGTTATTTTTGGAACTAACAGTGGTTTATTTCTTGTTACACTATTCAAGTGAAAATATTTATCTTTTAAGCTGTGATAATGAAACTTGAGGGATTCTAATATAAAACATTGTTTTAGGCTTAAAGGAATTTGATCTACTGTTAGCTTATCTATTTTGGCTCTTTTTAGTAACCTGTTTTGTATATTAATTAGTATATCAATCACTTTCTTGTACGCTCCTCCCCAAGCTAGTATTCCATACGTTGCAATACTGCATAGTAAATCTTTAGTAATGTTTTTGCATGGATAAATTCAGAGAGTTTTTTGAATATGAAGATTAGATATTTAGATTTGCTAACTATATGCTCTATGTGTCTTTCCCATTTAAGGTGTCTGTCGAAATATACACCCAAGTACTTGCATGTGTCTACTTTTCTTTTCAATTCTTGGCCATCTACGTTTACTTCTAAATTTTTTGGTATGCTATCTATGTAGCTTCCGAAGGTTATATAAACTGTTTTATTCAGGTTCAATGATAACTGGTTACTGCGGAGCCATTTACTGATTATTTTGATGTAGTTCTCCGTAATGAGTTGGGTCTCGCTCCAAGAATTACCGCTGCTTATTAGTACGGTATCATCCGCATAAGATAATATGAAATTATTGGGTGAGCTAAACAGTAGGTCATTTATGTATAGGAGATACAGTAATGGTCCTAGTATATTGCCTTGTGGTACTCCCGTAGCTAGTGTATCTTTGCCACTTTTGTAGTCAGTAATTCTTACAAACTGATGCCTATCTGTCAAATAACTTTTTATGAGATTTAGGGTAATTCCTCTCATCCCATAGTTGTTTAGCTTTTCCAGTAATATCTCATGATTAACCGTACCGAAAGCCTTCTTCAAATCACTTGCAAGAACAACAATCCCAAAGAAAATATTGCTATAAAATAGATACCATAGCTAGTCACTCATTATAACTAAACACATAAAAAGTAAGAGAAATTTGTAAGTAGGGTTCAATTTCTCTCAAAAATATTAAGTATTTTGAGTATTTTAGTATAGTTAGGTATATAGAATGGCAACAGAATCCGTGGTATACATTATTGTACTCAGTTAAAAGTTGCTTTTTGTAATGGCCTCTAGACACATTTTGTGATGTATTGTCTTAAATTTCTAATTAAAAATGCTTTTGGTTTTTTTATGATTGTAACTGTTAAGAATTATGTTGATGATTTTACAGAAACAAGTCGAATTCCAAGTCTCAAGATTCCATCTTGTTTATTTTCAAAACTGGCAATGAGAAGATGCATTTGTTTAGTTTATATTATTCAAGAAAACATTTAAAAAGAGTTTTAACAACTGTCAAAATATAGTGTTTCAAAAAAAATTATCAAATAATTATAATTAAACACAAAAAGTACAAAAAACTTTCTAACTAGGGTTCAATTCCTGTCAAAAAAATATTTAGAATATTATAGGTATTACAGTTGCATAAAATTTAAAAAATGGATGGAAATCATAGCAAATTAGAAAAAAATGAATATTAATTTGAATATTTTGTATCGGTATTTCAAATTGACCAGGATGTCAAGATGTAGGAATGAATCAACTTCTTGTGTAATATTATGAGAAAAATGTCGTGTTAAAAAAGTAATTGGAGTTTTATTAGAAATTCCAGTAAAGCGTTTAACAAACATTGTGCAACATTTTATTCCCAAAGTAATGAAAACTAAAATAGACAATTGAGATTTGTACTACGAACATATAACAGTATTTTTCCACACAAATGGAATCTTCTGTTAAACAAAAAAATTAACTCCAGTATACAAGTTGAAAAAAAAAACTTCAATAAGTGGAATTCCGATTTTGGCTTTTGGATTAATATTTGGTTACTTTTGTAAATGAGAAATGAAACCACGTTTGATAGCTTGAATAGCTTGAATTATTACTCGTAGTTAATACAATCAAATTGCTATATGCCATTTGGAATTATGCATGAATCCGTCGTTTTCCCACAATATTACACAACAAACAACAATTTGCCATCCTTGTTAATTGAAATAGAAACTGATACTAATTATTGAAATTATTATGCAATATATCTTTATCATTTCAGTATTATTTGTATTTTTTTAAAATCCTGCAGAACTTAGATATGAAAATATTATTTTTTTATTCTTAACGCTACAATGTACTTTCTAATATGAATAAATGCAGTATTGTGTGAAGTTGTTTCTTCAATAGTCTTCTAAATGATATTTGTGGCATATTCTTGATTATTTTTTATGTTTTCTTGGGAATAACACCACAATTGAAATAAAAAGCTGTATATTGAACGAAAAAAAAAAAATAAATAAATAAATAAATAAAAAAAACAAACGTTTCAAAGTCGAAATAACCATATGTGAATATATATATGGTTATATGGGTTATATCTACTACCATGTTTGGTAATACATAAACAATTAGTCAATTGGTTCCAGGGCAAGTACCAAATTTTAGAGACATTCATCAACTTAGCTTTTATTCAAAATTCGGAATATGCCAATATAACATGTTTCGGGTTAAAAAAAAGTTATATCAAGTGTAATTTTACAGGGTGTTCCATATATAGGATAGGTAGAATTAAATGGTTTTAAAAAATCTTGAAAACAGTTTGTTTTTCTCATTCGAGTCAATCCGTCTTACGATTTTCTCTCCACGCAATCTGGATGTAAATTATGAATTTTTTATTGTTTAATGAATGAATCAATATTATAAATATATACTGAAGGTCGTTAATAGCCACTAAACAAAACAAAAATCAAATAAATTGGTTGAGAGACAGATCAGAAAATGGTACCGAACCGTTTTGTCTTTGCCTATTTACATATAGATAATTGCCTGTCAGCAGTGTTTGGGCAGAAGCTTATATTAATTATCTATCTCTCCTGCAAGGACCACAAAATATAATTCTCAAAATCGCGAACAAAATTTCTAATAATACAAGCGAAAATCCTATTAAACTTGTACAATGATTTGATCTTGAATCGCTATGTCTTCATTATAACACACAAAAAACTGCCTCAAATAAATTAAAGAAATTTACAGATGTGTTAATGCAATAAATATATTAAATTTATTACTAAAAGAATATAAGTGCCTGGTGAAAAATCAAGAAGAAATTGACTCAGTGGATAATTATTATAAAATGAAAATATCCTTGTCAATGCTTAAGAAACTACGATAAAAATGGCACAATTACATTCTAAGATGTAAATTAAAATATTTGACAATATGTATTATTTGATTTCTGACGTAAATAAGAGAATTTTATTTGTAATATACAGGGTAGCACAGAAATTTCTAAAGATCATATAATCATAAAGTTCCTTTCAAATTGGAAGAATTTGAAAGGGAGATCTTCAGAATTTTATGTGACGCTCCTAGGTGCGACTTTGTTACAACCAAACAAACCAACCAAAAAATTTTGTTGATTCAGTGATCCCATTAAAACTATAAAGGAAAACCTAGGAAAAACCTTATGAACTATCCTGATATTGGGTTGTTCACAAGGACATGAGCATTAGCAATTTCTTCCTTAATCATCGGCAACCAGGAACCACTGAATTCTACGGAGGTAGTAGCGATACAATCGTTTTCATTTAACAAACTTAAAGCAGACTCTTTTAGTTTTCTTTTGGTGTTGTCTTCTTCTTTGTGTAATATAACTGAATTTTGAAACTGTATTTTATGACCAAGGTCCCAAGCATGTTCACAAATTTTGGATATTTCAAATTGTCGTTTTTTTATGTAATTTTTGTGTTCGTTTATTCGAACATTTAGAGGTCTAGAGATTTCTCCATTATAGAATTTATTACACTCACAAGGGATTTTATAAATGCAATTTTTTGTATTTTGAGATGTGTTATTTGGTTTGGTTTTTGTTATAATTGATTTTAGTGTATTTCTTGTTTTAAATGATGTTTTGATATTATATCTGCTTCCCATTCTTTTTAGTCTTTCTGATAAACCCTGTATGTATGGTATAATTATTGTATTAATGTGACTATCATGGGAGTCAGTGTTGCTTGGTGAAGTTTGATGTTGGTTGTTAGGGATTGTTTAGTATTCGATTTTGTTTAACTCGTTATTAGTGAATTTATTTGGGTAATGATTGGCAGAAAGTATATTTTTTATAGACGTTTTTTCTTCATTGAATTTATTGATGTTAGTACAGTTGGTTTTTGCTCTGTCATATAGTGATTTCATGATACCTCTATTTACTGAATTTGGATGATTAGAGTTAAAGTTGAGATCCTGTTAGTATGAGTCGGTTTTCTGTAAACTTGTGTTTCAAATGTCAATTGTGTTTTGGTTATTAAAATGTCTAAGAATGATAATTTGTTATTCTGTAGAAGCTCTAGTGTAAACTGAATAGTTTGTTCTGTGTTGTTTATGTCGTTAAGTAATGCATGTAAATCCTCAAGATTATGTTCCCAAATAACGAATATGTCATCAACATAACACCATCAAACCAAAGGTTTAATCTGTTTTGAGAAAACTGTTTGTTCTTCAAATTTTTCCATAAAAATGTTGCATAAAGCAGGAGACAGACATGAACCCATTGCCATGCCAAAATCTTGTTGGTAGAAGCCATCATTAAGTTGAAAATATGTTGTCTTTGTACAACATGTTAGTAGTTCCATTATGGTATTAATGGACAATTGAGTACGTTGATTTAGTAAATAATCTTATTCTAATCGTTCTTTTACTATGGGAAGTGTTTTGGTGACAGGAACGTTATTGTATTATTATTGTATTGTTATTCTTAACTGTGGTGTTATTTCCCAAGAAGTACATTGAAAAATATGCCACATATATCATTCAGGAAACAAATGAAAATATTGTTTAACTTATTATACTGTGTACTAAAAAATAAATCCAGGATATACTGTGATATTTAAAATAATTATTGATTTGTGCTATTGTAATGGTTTAACTTTTAGTTTGAGGTTTAATTCTCAGTCTACTAGACACATACTGGGATTCCTATTCCTCTATGGTGTTTATTTACTGAGAATATTATTTCATTGTAAATTGTATATTGGTTTCAATAAATAAATAAATAAATTTCATAAGAAATTACAGAAAAATTGCATAATTTAATACAGAATTCTTTCACACATGTAGATCAGCATACCAAAACAATTACTCAGGTAAGGTCATAGAAAGTATCTCTTATGCTAATCCACCAAAATAATGACACGCCATCACGAGGCTGCATAACAAAAACAATAGTCGGTGTCCCAGAACGACGGTGTGAGCTCGGCAAAGACTTGTTCAAATCTTACGTCAGTTTGAGTAAAACGCTGAGGTGACTCAGTCAAAATTTTTTTATATCATACGGTTTTCTCGGCGAAAAATGTAGCCGCCAGGTGTGCACGTTTTCCTCGAAGACGGTTTTCGATCGACAATCGGCTTGTAATTACTGACATTGATGTACTCTTATGATTTCCCACAATCGCAATAAAACATGAAAATCCGCTAGTAGTAGACCTACGTCAGACCTCATTGGAAGGAAGTGGTTGTGCATCTAGTGATATTACGTACGAATTGTCGGCGTACCATTTTAACTTCCGAAGTATTCCGCACGCCGTTTTGTATTTAATCAACAAATCAACGTGGTGTGACTCTTTATAAGCCACACCATCAATAAGAAGTACATCAATCGGGTGGTTACCATCGAAAGGATATCAACAAGATACCATCAAATACAATCAAACAAACATGGTGTTCAGAATAGTTACCGCTACTGTCTTCATTACAATTTTAATTATGGTAAGTTATTATTCTTAAACATCTTCAGCACTAGACTTAATTTATTTCATTTGATAGCCTTGTAACTAAAAAACTCTCATTAATTCAAAGCCTTGCATATTACTTCTAATTATAAGTAGTTTGAAGAAAAAAAGTGAATAATTTCCAAAACCTAGTATAAAAGTTGTATTGAAAAAAAATCTAATAATGTTTATATTATCTTCGGTATTAGTTATGAGTTCAGCATTCTTGTTTGACCGGATATTTTCAGGATGACTTATTGTTGCAATGTTTTATGTATATTTATGATCTGTGTCTCCCCTACATTATACTTTGCGGTATGGGTTTGAATTTTTATAAAGTAATTCACAACATTATTTACCATATTCATAAACTGAATTACAATGTGATTAATTAGAAATAATTTATTTTTTATCTGCAATGCATTTTTTAATTAAACAATTAATAGACTAATTTTCCTATTTAACACTTAGAGCGTTTTTTCTATTTACACTTAGAGCGTTTTTTCTATTTTGGTTTCATTTATTTTCAAATTTTTTTATTTTGACACAAAATAATTGTTATATTATATTTCATATATAGATGACTATATCTGAAATATAAAGATATATGTTTCATAATTTAAAAATGCTTGATTTTAATGTGATGCAAGAAAATATAAAGAACAAAATGTTAACTTAATGCTTGTAGTTTAAATAATTTGGTCAAGTGCGAGTTGGACTCGCCTACTAAGGGTTCCGTTCCGCCTTCAAGATTCTAATGTTCCAGTTCCAGACAAGCAGGGAATGAGTGCATTTTCTTATATTTGCCCTATTATTTTTTAAAGGAAGCCTTTTAAATTTATAAAAAATATACACTTTGATTTTCCACACATAGACTTTTTATTTTTTCTGCTTTAGGATTCGCTTGATTTTTATGAGACTACATATGTATTTAATTTTCTAATTTGGCCCCCAGAAATTAACATTAGAGTTTTATTTTACTAATAAACTTTCAGGGAAGCCTTTTATAATCTACTGTCTCAATTTTGAGGCTCGATTGGAAGATTTAGGGCAAAATAGGTCCAGTTTTAATAAAATAAAATAAATTATTAAATCTGTTATTCAAATTATTTAAAAATATAAATAAAATATATTTTTCAAAATTTAAACAGTGTAGTTTCGAATTAAGTCAATGTTTAATATTTTTGTTAATATCTTTTAAACGAATGATTTAAAAATATGATATATTTGTAATTCTCATAAAGAGCCTTTTATCTGATATATTTCATGATGCGTTTGAAAATTGAATTTTTATTTTCCATTTAATTGTATGATTTGTCCCTGAAACCACTATGGGGGTTTTCTAATAATTTTTCTTATAAATTCCAAGTGAGCTTCAGAATTCCTAATTATTTTCAAAATTTTAGGTATAATGCTTTCGGAAATAAAGGGAGAAATGAGAATTATTTATATCTTTATGTTAATAACTTGTAAACAATTAATTTAAACAATATGAAAAATATATATTTGTATTCCTCGTAATGAGCCCTTTCATTTGATGTATTGCATGATGCGTTAAAAAAATATTTTTTTATTTTCCGTTTAATTCTATAATTTGGCCCCCAATATTAATATTAGGGATTTTTTCGTATTTTTCCTGTTAACAAAATAATTTACGTCTTATAGTTTGGAGAATAAAGAGGGAATGGGTAATTTTTTAAATATTTTTTTAATATCTTTTAATTAATTTATTTTAAATATATTGAAAAAATTAATTTGTATTCGTTATAATGAGCCCTTTCATTTGATATATTACTTGATCCGTTAGAAACAATTATAATTTTTTATTTTCCGTTTAATTCTATATATAACTTGTCTAAGGAAACTTGAAGGAACGAGTGACATTGTCTATCAGATTCAGACTAACATGTTGCAGAATGTCAGAAAGGGAGCACTGTCAACATGTTGACGGTGAATATTTCGAGCATCTTTCAAGGCAGAACTTTTAATCTTTATTATTAATGTGGCTGTTGAAACTATAATATCTGACAATGCTATACTTAAAATTCAAATCACCTGAATGCCAAAAAGGGAAATGTTTCTGTATACATATTTTTCTTTTTTATTACAGGATATTTGTTGGGGAATCAAAGATTCCTGCATAAACGGCATGTGTTGGAATGATCAGAGTTACCCGTTTGATGAAATCAAAGCTAGCTATCACTCCTCAGATCACTACAAGGAAACGTTTGGAAAACTCGAAAATTTTGGTGGGTCACGCCAGGACCAACCTTCACACAGCTTGTGTAAATTAAGATACAGTATGAAAATTCAACCCTTGTCTATCATGGACGGTCCTTCCAAACGATTCGTCTTGAATACCTCAAAGTACAAAAACGAGTTTACGTTGAACATCTGTGATGATAGGTGAGCAAAAAATTACCAATTTTACTTTATATTTATCTCATTCGCTACAAGAGTTGTCGGTTTAGTTTTTAATTAGAGCTTGGATAAGACAGGAGATGAATTTTAAAGTCTTTATTGTTTTCCGAAATATTTTTTAGAAATTGACTTTGTAAGCAGTTATTTTACTTATTTTGTATTTGAAAGCATCAACTGCTTCTCCTGGCGACTAACACTAAATTGTACTAACGGGTGGGCCATCTAACATTTTTTTTGAAAATGCTATAAAAAAAACTAGTGAATATTTTTCAATTTGGTTTTTTTTATTCGAAAGTACAATCCTTCCGGTTATTTATGGAAAACAATTTCATTCAAATGGCTTCCACGGCTGGCCTCAGAGTAGCTAATTCGGCCGGTCCAATTTTTCAATACATTTTCAATTGTATGCGGCTGTATTTCGGCGATGCAAGCACGAATATTGTTTTTGAGCGCGTCAATTGTTTGTGGATTATCGGCATAACACTTGTCTTTAACAGCGCCCCACAAATAATAGTCCAGCAGTTTCAAATCGCAGCTTCTTGATGGCCAATTCACATCTCCAAAACAGCTAATTAAACGATTTTCAAATCGAGTGTGGCATAACTCAATTGATGGGCGCGATGTGTGGCACATGGCACCATCCTGTTGAAACCAGATGCCGTCCATGTCCGTGAAAAAAAAAATCGTTCAATATGGCGCGGTAGCGTTCGCCATTCACAGTAACAGCTGCTCCATCCTCACTTTCAAAGAAAAATGAGCCGATGATGCCGCCAGACCAAAACGCACACCAAACAGTCACCCATTGGGAGTGCATTGGCTTCTCAACGACCACATGTGGATTTTCCGTTCTCATTTTCCGGATTCGGCAATTTTGCTTGTTAACATATCCACCGAGGTGGAAATGAGCTTCGTCCGAAAAGATGATTTTTCAGTAAAATTCCGGGTCTTCGTTCAAGTGCTCATTGGCCCATTGTGCGAAGCGATAGCGCATTGGATGGTCTGTTGGCTTCAACTCCTGTACCAATTGAACTTTATACGGTGTCATTCCGAGGTCTTTATGCAAAATTCTCCTCAAAGAAGTGCGCGAAATGTGCAACTCTTGCGATCGATGGCGAGTTGATGTGCTCGGAGTATCGGCCACACTTTGTGCTACAGCATCAATATTCCCCCGTGATCGCACAGTAGGAGCACGTTGACGTGTTGGTTTGTCAATGAGCAAACCAGTTTCATGCACTTTTTTTACAAATTGTCTCATATACGGAGCGGACGGCGCTTCTTTTCGGCCCATAGAACGTTGTTCAAGCGTATATCCAACCATTTTCGTTCACGGGAGACTTCAAACTAATTTTCTGTCAAAACAGATCTGACATAAATGTTACCGTCTTGAAAATGACCGCTAGTTCAAAAAAAATGTGAGATGGCCCACCCTTTATTAACGGAAACTAATTTCAATCTGGACCTACTTAGATTTAGTAATTTATATACAGGGTATTCCATATGAAACGAGCCTCCTTGAATACCTTGGTTATTTTCAAAACTATTGCAATAAGAAAAAATAGTTCGATTTTTGTTTTGAGGGGGAATTAGCGCTTGCGCGCATTCAACATAAATAAGCCAATTGAGATTGAGATAGGGAAAATAGGTGTTGTCGTATATCATTTGAAAGCCCTTTTATGAACTATACCGTCATAATATTTTTTTACTGCAATTCCTGTTCATGTAACAGAATCGGACCTAGTAGTAAAACCAGATTATTAAATTAATAGTTTTTACTGTTTGGAACAGTAATAAAAAGGAGTTCCTTTATAGTACGCTCTTAAACCATCCTGTTTTACTGCCGCACACTGTAATAACACACAATACAAGAAAAAACATTAAATGTAAACATTCATTTATTTTACATTATTTTTTGCTGATATTTACAGCAAGTTTGTTTATCTGTTCTGACCTTTATTTGATCATTTGAAGCATTGTACATTTATTTGTCAAGTTATTACTTTACTGATTTGTTGAAAATTTAAAAGATAATTATGGTATACACATTGCAAGAATGTGTTGAGCTGGGAAGTCTTTATTTACAAAATCAAAATTGTGCTCGATCTGCTGCAAGAGTTGTTAACCAAAAACCATCCCGAACGTAACGTTCGTCATAAATGCGTATTGGAGTTGCTTTTAAAATTTGTTGAGACGGGCTCAGTAATGAATAAAAAAAGAGGTCCCATTGGAATTGTAAATGATGAACGGGTAGCTGTGGCTACATTGGGCCATGTCCAACTTATACCAAACACGCAGTGTGTCCAACAAATTTATCCCAATATATTGGAAAGTGAAATTAAAGCATTGATAATAGAAAAATTAGAAAATGATCCTCTATTACATGAAGAGCAATTGCATTTCCAACAAGTTGGAGCTCCTCCTCAGTACGAGATGAATTACATCTCAAAAAATTTCCCTCGCGAAACAAAAATCAACCTTTTTTTTTTATTGCAATAGTTTTGAAAATTGACAAGATATTCAAGGTTTCTCCTTTGAGATTGAATACCCTTTATACGTCATAGATTTTTGAAGTTTTTTTTTTCGAAGTCTCTATTGTGGAGGGTCCCCGATACCCTCCCTTAAATTCGACCCTGATGTCAATTGAAATTTACTAATTTAAATTTTTTAGGGTTTACAAACCGAGTTGTGTAATTTTACATCTAGACAGATTCATATTATTACATTTTTTTTAAACCGCCTGTTGTTTCTCCAGTTTTTTTTTTTTATAAAAAATTGCTAAACCAATGTTGAACAAAATAAAAAACATTGTGCATCAACTGAAATGTGCTATTAAGCAAATCGATATAACTACATGACTAAACTCATTATGTACATTTTTTATTACAGAGACCAATTTGAGTCAAAATGCGAGCGCCAAACCTGTGATCCCCTAAATTATGAATTCGTCTGTAAACAGAAGGAAACACGTGTGCAGATCATGACCTACAATTTGGATAACAAACAGTTCGAAGTACACAATCTGACCTATCCCAGTTCCTGTTCTTGCCAAGCATACGTTTTAAAAGATTTAGAACGATGCAGTAATTTTAAATAAATTTATTTATTATAAAATGTTGTTTTATTTGACACGAATTTGTGTCTTTACCCGGATCAAAGTTCTTAGTCCAGTCATTTAAGCTTAAATAAGGTAAGAATCTCGGAATTCGAGATACCCAGCTGTAAGTCTGTAAATACTTGTATATTGACACCCCAAAAGTTGTCTCAAAACCTACATATTGTAGGGTGTACGCAACTATTAAATTTCAAGGTCAAAGTTCACAAAAATCTTTTTTTTGCGCTTTTTTGCAAATATCTCATTTCCTATGGGTTTTTTGCTATTTGCATTAATTATACAATATTGTAGAATACAAAATTTTCTATAAATTTTGTTCAAATAAAAATTTTATACGGTGAACCGTTTTCGAGATAGAGGGCGGAGAGCGCGGTGACAGCATCACTTCAGCTCAACAGGTGCCTCCGGTGGAAAACGCGCCATATACAGTTGATGAACTATCGATAAATCAATGATTATAAATATTTGTCAATTTTTATTAACTATTATATTATATTTTATCTTTTTTTCAAAATCGTAACGATGTATAAAAAATATTAGTAAATTAATCGAATTTTACTTACAAAGATGTATGCTGTGAAAGCCTTCTTTTCTAATAATTTATGACGTTAATTTTTTACAAAAACGATGACAGCTATTACTGAAGTCTGAAGTGACCAAAGCGAATGTGTTTACGTGTACGAAGTTTGCGCATTTACAGAATCCAAATGTAAAGTTTTATGTAAGTACACAATTCAGAGATTATAAGGCTAATTGATACATTTGATTTCCGAACCTGCAGAGTAGAGTATGTAAAAGCTACAAAAACACTCAGGAGATGTGATATGCAAATATATTTTTAATTATTTATATTTATGCTATGTGCAAATAAAACTTGAACAAATATTACATACAGTATTAGCAATAAAAAAAGACGAATCAATTTGCAGTTTCATTTGATATAAGGTAATCTTATAAATTAATTTTAAGATCTCATCTAAAAATTAGCAGTCCATCAGAAACTGTTTAATGTTCTTTTAACAAGATGTGATATGCTGCAATTATATTTTTTCTTATTTATCTAATAATATAATACCTATAATGTTTGTTTAATTACATACATCTTATTTATCTGTAATTTTCGCAAAAGGCACTACTATTTTGTCGAAATTCCATTTCGGGGTTTTGGTATATACAAATCGGGATCAATCGTAATACCGAGAAAGAACGAGATTGTGACTATTAAAACTGCTATAGAAAAATTCATTCAATACAAATTCATGTTTGAAGACGCAAAATACATCGAATTCATAAAGAAGTGTTCGAGAGGACATTCAATTGTGGGAAGCGCAACTGATGAAGGTTCCCGACCAGAAACAATATATATTATATTTATATATAATATATATTGTCTTGCCTACAAAGGAATGACACCTCGAAGAGAGTATACAAATTGATATGTAGGATCTTATAAGAATTTCATCATTACTTGTTATTTTTCTAACATTACATTTTACAGTTGAACATTTCAAGATTTTAAAATAAAAAGTGCCGGTTAAGCGATTTTTTGGTTGGTAAAAATTTATGTGTTCGGATGTTAATTTGTGGCTCTCAATGAAGTTGCCATGAGCAGTTACATATGCATATATAAACTGACTGAGATGTAAGGCGCTGTAGTTTATAATTATACAGGGTGATTCCAGAAATGTTAGAAAACAAATGTTTTATTGGGTGGCCCATAAACAGTTGCATACACGCATATATTGGGTAGTCCATAGAAAGTTACATATACAGGGTGGTGGAAATATATTATAAAGTGAAATTATTGTATTTTAATAAGTGTTAGAGAGTTTAAATTAAACTGAATCACTTCATCTTGAGAAAAATTAAACCAAATATCCGATTATATATATATATATATGTATCTACTAACATTTTTGATGAACCTTTGTATTTACTATTAATTAACCATACAAATGGAAATTGAATAAGTATTAGTAGTAAAATGAAAGATTATTTTGAAATTTCGATACGAATAGAATTGTCATTTACGTTTATTTATTATATTATCCTACCGGTTAACAGCTGAATTATTTAATTTTAAGAAATATCATGGTAACTAAATTTTTGTCTTTAATTTACACTTACTCTATGCCATACCTTATATGATTAAGCCTATGCATTAAAAATGTGCTCACAAATAAGGTCCTATAGTTACATATGAAAAACAAGTTGAATTTTGTTAGGAGTTGACACAACTGGTCGAATTTCGACCACTGGGCGATCGCTAGTAATGATTAAGACCCAAATAAGGATCGCATGTCAAAATTAGGCCTTCTTTAAAACAGATTTGGGGTGTCAACGGATTTTTTCGAAAAATTCTCACTTTCAGAAATAATGAATTTATTCATTACTTCCCTAAAACATTGTACAATTTTCAAAAATAAAATTTCTCTAAGCGGTTCAACGAAAATAAACTAAGGTACACAGATATAGACAACTTCAACGTTAATAAAAAACAAATGTAGCAAAGCCTAAACTAATCTTACTTTACCATGATTCATGAACAACCCTTACAAAAAGATGCTTCGTGTTCCGCATTCCACTTCAGTCTTGTGAGTTCCAAACTGTTCATTACCCGTATATTGTATGTTTTTGCTTTACTCCAAGTTTGCGGCTTTAGTTTATCGCCCTATTCCAACTGTTAATTTAGTGAGAAAGCTCTCAAACATAATGGGGCATATTACTTCCTATAAAGGTGGTATTATATTTATGGATGTTATGAGAACAATCTCAGTAATATGTCAATGAAAATACCACTTAACAATTTCCGTGATATACAGTGTGCACGTATGGAACATACCAAATAAAATCTATCCAGATAAAATAAGAAAAAACCCTCGGATACATCAATCTTAATTTAAAAATGCGCAAAATTGGACATAAATAGATTTATCATGACGTCATTAATGTGGGCTGTATTACTTCATACTCTTTTTTTTAAATGGCAACTACAATATTTGTTATATCGATTTGAAAGATCTAATCATTTTACATACAGGACGTTTACATTTTAAATCGGTTACCTAACTTGTCCTTTTAGAAAATAAAGTTTTTCTCCTTTATATCCCTTAAACCAGAAAAATCAACTGAAGGCCATAAATGTATCAAAAGAATTAGTCTAAGATCCGAACCTAAATCGACCTTCACCGAGCTGATAATAAAATGAAATACAGGGTGGGTTTTTTTTGATGATCAGTATGAGGATCTCGGAAACTAGCGGAGATACACCAATGGTTAAATTGGGAAAGATTTGCAGTTTTACTGGTCCAATTTAATGATATTTTCGGATTTTTGTAAAAAGTCATTGCTTACTAGATATTTTGAAAAAACGAAATTCTGTCGATTTAGTCAAATCCCTGTAACTCCTTTGTTTTTGATTTCATAAAAAAAGTGTAAATACCAAAATTGAACGGAATTGTATCCCGAATATGATTGGCATGTCCCCGTTTGCGTGACAGCTCTCGTTTTCCAGATATGACACAAACTTTACTTTTTTGAATGGAAACCATAGTTGGCGATGACCTCAAAAAATCGGACATTTTTAGAGCTTTTCAACGATATAATACTCGATATAGTTATTCATAAAAACAACGGAGTTATGGATGCTATTCTCTCTTATTTTCACTTTTAACGTAGTGAGCCATGAAATAGATTGATTTATTAATAACTATTCTAAAAAAATTGAACGATTTTTTTTATCAGGTATATCAGATATAACGAAAAAACTAAACAAGTAGGTACTTACTAAAAACTTAAGAAATTAAAGTACATAATAATAGTAACAATTTATGTTCGAAAAGTCCACCATTGTTATTTAGACAAAAATTGCATCTTTTTAAGATTGACATTACCGCTTTCCTCACAGACCGCCTATCAATTTCTTCAATAGCTTGTAATTCCGAATCCTTTAGGTCACCAACTGTCTCATACTTTCTTTTGTATACTTTGTTTTTTAGCGCACCCCCTAAATAGAAATCTATAACTGCCAAATCGGGGTGGCCATTCGCGTGGGCCATTTCTTCCTATCCAAGAGTTTTGATAGATATTATCTAAGTGTTGTCTTACTAATAACGAGTTATGAACAGGTGCTCCATCATGTTGGAACCACTCAATTTCTAAAGGAGTTCTTAAATTCACATTATGCAACATGTCTTGAAAAGTGTATTGCAATAAATACAAGTAGCGCTCCCCAGTAAGTGTTTCATCATAGATAAAAGGCCCCAGAATAGTAGACCCTATGATACCACACCAAACATTAAAACCAAATTTTATCTGGGGTCATCTGACCATAACACCTTTAATGGAAACTGTGGATTGTCAAGGCACATGTCTCTAAACCATGTACAAAACAAAATACGTCGATGTTCGTCACCAGCATGCAAAGTTTGAGAAACTGAAGGTTTGTACGGGTGGAACTTGTGCGCTTTCAGTACCTTAACTACAGTTCGTTGAGATGTGCCAGCTTCTGCCGCAATCTCACGAGTTGATGTAGATGGATTTTGATTTACCATTGCCAAAACATTTATTTGTGCTGCTTCGTTAGTTTGATTACGTTCCTTTGGTGGTTTAGTAAAAGATCCATATCTGCGTAAACTATCGTAAAGCCTTAAATGTGTAAATGTACATAGAGCAGGTTGACGACGATTAAAATATCTATGAAAGTATTCCTCAGCTGCACGAACTGAATTTTTATGGCATATGATATAACATTCCACCATATTCAGTTTTTCTTCGTTAGAATATTCCATTTTATCACGAAAAATTGTCAACATCGACTGTCAGTTCAGCACTACTAATGAAATTACTCTCAAATGAGGAAACGTCAAAGTGAAAACAATCTTTTTCATGGCTACCTACGTTAAAAGTGAAAATAAGAGAGAAAAGCATCCATAACTCCGTTATTTTTATGAATAACTATATCGAGTATTATATCTTTGAAAAGCTTTTTGAGGTCATAGCCAACTATGGTTTCCATTCAAAAAAAGATAAGTTTGTGTGATATCTCGAAAACATCATAATCGAGATACAACTCCCTTCAATTTTGATATTTACACTTTTTTATAAAATCAAAAACAAAGGAGCTAGAGGAATATGACTAAATCGACAGAATTTCGTTTTTTCAAAATATCTTGTAAGCCATGACTTTTTACAAAAATCCGAAAGTGTCATTAAATTGGGCCAAATCTTTCCCAATTTAATCATTGCTCTATATCCGCCAGTTTCCGAGATCCCCATACTGATCATCAAAAAAAACTCACTCTGTATATTTTGGGTTGGCAAAAAAATCCTGGACAGACTATTTTTAATTATTTAACAATAAAGATTTTTAATTAAATGTTCAATCATCAAGAATAATTTTATCCTGAGTAAAAGTATAAAATGTATATAATGTGCAGCCGTTGGTTTGCCTATTATTTACCTGGGCTAAGTACTGGGTTGCCAGGTATAAACAGGTATGTCCATACCCGTATTTATACGACAGAGAATGACGGCCATATTATAGTAAACAGTGAGCCTTGTTTTTTGGAGTAGCCAATGACTTATAATATTATATATCATGGAAAACACTTTTTATTCTGTATCGTTTTGATAAAAACTGGTTAAAAAATGTTTTTTTGTGTGGCTCGGAAGATCATATTTAATTGATTTTACTGATGAAACTTTTAAAAATTGTTCGTTAAAGTTAGCTTTTCGAAAAAAAAAATATTATGAAGTTAAACTAACTAAAACAGTATTCGACTTTGTTGGTTACAACATCACGTGTTATATAAAGTAACTGTTTTAGGAAATAAATACAATGAAGAATTTGAAATTAAAATTGTTTACTAGGGTATGGCTGTCATTCTCCGTCTAATTAATACCGAGAATGCGCACTTTCTTATATTTGAGGTTCCATCACATGCGATTGCGATTTTGGGTCCTTTATTATTACAAGGTATACTTACCTCGGATTTCTCCCTAACACATTTCCACTCGCCTTAAAATTGAAATCTTTAAAATTCGCAAACTCCTATTAGCACCGAATTTTTTGCAGACAACCCTATATCAACGTGTTCGCAAAAAAAAACAGGGCTTATGTTGATATAATTTGTTTTTCTATTATCCAATCCAGTGAAAGTAACTGGCATCGACATACCTGTTTATACCTGACAACCCAGCAGTTCGTCCAGGTAAATAATAGGTAACCCAACGGCTGCACATTTTATACGTTTTATAGGTTTTTTTGTCAACCCATTTTTAATATAATTTCTAATATACTAAATTTATTATAAAATATGTTTCATTCTATTATCAGCTCGGTGAAGGTCGATTTAGGTTCGGATCTTCTACTAAATAAGAAAAAATCAAAGCAAATGTTCAAATTGATAACCAGTTACTTGTTAACAATCAGCAATGCGATTTTCAGATTCTTTTTAACGTGGGTTAACAGTTGAGGAGTGATAAGTTTGGTTTCTTCCATTATTCTTATGTTTAAATCTTCAGTATTATTTGGGCGGTTGACGTAAACTTTTGATTTCAGATAGCCTCATAAAACAAAATCGAGTGGAGTTAAGTCGGAAGATCTAGCAAGAAGAAGATAGAGCCAAGATTTTGTATAATGCTTTATCTTAGAAATTTGTAATTTAGATTTAACTTGGTTTATTACTTGATGATGACAATTTAGAGTTCCTCGAAGTTTCCTCGGACTTCCATCCTGTTGAAGTTATTGAAACGTTGTGTGATCAACCACTTCAAGACGATGGAATTCCAACGAAACTTCGAGGAACGAGTTACATTGCCTACCAACTTCAGACTAACAACTTGGAGTGTTTAAATAAAGGTTTGGTTTTAGGGTGGTGGTACATTTGTGTCACACAAAAGGTTCCACAGCATTTCCATTAGAAAATGGTTTACAAGCCACAGCTTTTACAGGAAACTTTTGTTTTTTTCTTCTTCTTATATTGTGAAAAGTAAGGACGCGATCATAAGGCCGTCAAGGGAAAAGTTTTAGCGACAAAACTAAACCAAACCAACACGACCTACAGCGACGCTGATTGATTTACCTAAAGGATTGCGTAGACCAGTGTTTGAGGACCCGTGACATTTGAATGGTTTCACATATAGAGACAAGAGATCCTGTGAGTTCTTCATCCTCTACCTGATAACGAAAACAGTTCCAACGCTACTGACACGTTGTAAGATCTACCAAATTCAAGACTACTGAACGTATGGATAATTTTGACTGTATTTAAATTCACGATATCCCTATTTCTATTCACTCATTTTCTCACCACCATTCTCTGTTGTGTACTTCTCTCAACCAGTTGTTTCGAGCTCTTCGTTTGATGTCATCAGTCTACATGGTGTTAGGGCTACCGCTAGTTCTGCGTCCTAGGTCCTAGTCTTGGTGTTTATTGGGGAATACGCCTGGTCCATTTGTCATCTGTTCTTAGGACTATGTGTCCTGCCAATTCCCATTTTAATTTTGCTTCTCGGCCCCACACATCCTCTAGTTTGGTTTGCTGTGTAATTAACAAATTTCTTTTTCTATTACTCAGCTTAATGGCAAGCATTATTCTTTCATGAACATTGTGTTGTTGAGAGTTTGGGTGTCAGTTGTTTGGTAAGACCCTGATTCAGCACCACAAGTTAGAACGGGTGCGATATACAGTTTATTTTTTAAATTAATAAAGACATATTCAATATCAAAATTAAAAATCAAATTCTGAGGATGGGAGCTGGATGTAGCACTATTTAAACCATATTTTTTTCACAATAAGGTGTCCAACCGATTGTCAGATTTTGGCCCAAGCCGAAGCCTATTGTTCGGACTTAACTTTAGGCCGAAGCTGAAGGCCAAAGATTTCATTTTGTATGAAATTATTACATATTTCTGTGTTGAAATGAAATGAGGTAACAGAACTTAACGCGACAACCAACTATAACTATATAAGCAATGCAATTTTTATATCTTAAAGGGAAATTTTGGTTTTCTAATATTTCATAACACATATAAAGTGTGACTAAAAAATTTTATTTTTTTAAATTATACGGAGCGTTTGAAGTTGCAAAAACTGTAATTTTATCAATTTTGGTAATTTTAGTGTCAAATGTAAGTTTGGTGGTTAATCTCTTTTTTTTGGGAAAACTAAAAAATTGATCATGCATAGCTGTTAAGTGTAGTGTTAGAGCTTCGCAACTTGACTTAACTTTAAATAAAATGAAAGGAAAATAATAATTTATCAAGTCTTTCAGAACAACTCGTCAAAGTATATTACACATTTCAGTTGGTTTTATTATCCACAAATCAAGTTCAGTTTTCGGCATAGAAAACTAACTCAAAAAATGAGAAACTATGACTTGTTGTTGCTTTCTGAATGGTACTTGTGGCATATTTTTCAATGTCTAAGTACTTTTTGGGAAATAACACCACAGTTTAAAGAAAATTGCTGTATATTCCAAACATTTCGGGGTCTAGGTCAGACCCCGTTGTCAATGGTTAAGAAACTATGGATAAAAAAGGCACAATGTAAATTAAAATATTTGACAATGTGAATTATTTGAATTCTGACGTAACTAAGAAAATTTTATTTGTAATATACAGGATAGCACAGAAACTTCTAAAGATCATATAATCATAAAGTTCTTTTCAAATTGGAAGAATGTGAAAGGGAGATAGATCTTGAGAATTTTACGTGGCGCTCCTAGGTGCGACTTTGTTATAAGATAGTGCATTCGCCAAAAATAAGGGAAAACCTAGGAAAAACTTTATGAACTATCCCGATATTGTGTTGTTCCCAAGGACATGGCCATTAGCAATTTCTTCCTTAATCATCGGCAACCAGGAACGACTGAATTCTACGGAGGTAGTAGGGATACAATCGTTTTCATTTAACAAAATTAATGCAGACTAAAAGAGTCTAATGGTCATGTCCTTGTGAACAACCCAATATCGGGATAGTTCATAAGGTTTTTCCTAGGTTTTCCCTTATAATTTTAATGGGATCACTGAATCAACAAAGTTCTTTGGTCGCATTTTTGGCAAATGCACTATCTTATAACAAAGTCGCACCTAGGAGCGCCACATAAAATTCTGAAGATCTCCCTTCTTCTAATTTGAAAGGAACTTTATGGTTATATGATCTTTAGAAGTTTCTGTGCTACCCTGTATATTACAAATAAAATTCTCTTAGTTACGTCAGAAATCAAATAATACACATTGTCAACTATTTTAATTTTGGAATATACAGCAATTTTCTTTATTTTCTCGAAAAAACTATACATTCTAGAAAATCAGCAAAGTATTGAAGTTGAATTGTTGAAAATGAAATTTTTTACTCAGTTTTAAGTCTCTAACACTTTTTCCACAATAAAGATGGACGATTGAAGAATTATAAATTAAATTTACTTTAGATTTGTATCGTTTTGTAGCCGAAAATAATAAAGGTAAAATTTAAAAATTTGGAACCTTACACACTGCCTCATTAAGGAAGAAACATTTGTTACCAACATTTTCTGTATATTATACGATGTTCCTAGTTCAAGAAAAACCAGTGAAATATCTTTGAAATTAATTAATTACAAGTGATCAATTCTAATAATTTATGGATTTTTTTCGATATCTTTACTACTGCACATAACTTGTGCTCATTCGTATAAGTTCGTTCGTTTGCGGGGGCTGATAGAAACCTTCGGCTGATTTTTGCTCGAAGCCGAATGGGCTTTTTTTTGGCCGAAGGTAGCCGAAGTCGAATGTTCGGACGGACCTTACCAACAAGTGCACATAAGGTAGTCACTTCAAACAATACGCGGAACGAGCTGGGATGACGGCTAGTATTTTATTAAAAAATGATATCGTTTGCGCTGTAAGTCCATTTTACTTATTTTTCAGCACACTATTAAAAACTGAAATGTTTCGTCTTATATAATAATAATTTAGTCACTAATAATTAAATACAATAAAAAATCACATTTTTATAAAAAAGAAACACAAAGTATTGTTCGTGGTTTAGTCTTTCAACATCTAGTTTAAATTCACAATGGCAAGGTTGTAGTGGTGTTGTTTCCGTCAATTCTTCTTTATAACACAAACACAACAAGATGGCAGATGGAAATTGTCGAACACGGCTTTGTCGCTGTCTTTTCCCACAGCCATGAGTCGTCTTATGGTGTATTTCTGCTTGCAGGATGTCGAGTAGTTGTTGGGAAACAAGTCAGCGTACTTGCAAGCTGTGCCATCGCTGGAAAAGAGATAATGCCGTCAGTAGAATGTAATTTAAAATTTTTGTTATAGGGTGAGTTAAATCAGTTAAAAATAGTTTTAGATTTGAATTTCTCCATAGTGATACAAAGTTAAATTTTTGACGCTCCCTCTTTAAAAGGAATACCAAGCTAGGATTAAAAAAGACAGTTTTCCTCAAAATAAATCTCATAGGAAACGAATCTCTCTCGAGAAAAGAATGTCTGATTCACTGATACTGTTCGAGAAGGAAGAAGGGGATATAGCCAACTATTTAATTTATTTCATTAGTTTTCGAAGTAAGGGTGAAGCTTACATACTTGTGGCTGGAGAACTCTTACAAGAATTTCTGTAAATAATCTGCTTTTATTTGATTTTTTTTCTTGTAAGGTAGCGGTAGATTCAAGATTTTTTAACTACAGCCTGTTGGATTTTTTGGTTAAAAAAAAAACGAAATTTCTAGCGGCAGTAACAGGTACATTTTAAGATAAAAATATGGAAAGTTGCTGACCTAATATGAACATTTGTTCTCATCATCAACCAGTGACTTTAAGCACGTGTATTCAATTATTTTTTTTCTCCCATTGACGTGTTAACGATAAGACATTTAAAAGAGAAATGTTAAATTCTTTAAGCAAAAATCATGCGTTGTACTAAAAAACAAGACATTAAATTTGCTAAAAAATGATTGCGAATTTGAAAATAATTTTTAATTAAAGAAAAAACTGTGCTATACTATTTTCTAAACCTTTAAATTCCCATACGGACTGTAAGCAATAAAAAAATGTTTTATATTTGAAAATAAATCTTGCCACATAAAATATTTGTCACAAACTTCATTAAGATATCTGAAATGGTATCACAGATTTTAAAGACACATTACATTTTTTTTTTGGAAAATTTCTGAACAATGTATTTCAAAATGTCCTTTAGGACTTATGACCATATAAGTTTGTTCTTAAGAACAGTCAAGGATGAGTCGCCTACCCTGGAGCATATACTTCAGGAGGTAGCCTGCGATGCACTAATGTCGTGACAAAACAAGAAAGAGTGGGCAATAAAGAGAACATCAGGTTATTTCACTTGGTGGGTGAGCCAATGAACTACATATGGGACGTGGCTCCTTGGCTCTCTCTCTCTCTCTCTCTCTCTCGCTCTATATATATATATATATATATATATATATATATATATATATATTACTTACTTTGCACATGTTTCGTACACTATCCCCTGTTTGTACTCTCCAACGTTTACTAAAATCCTTTCTTCATTATTGGTATTAGACGCACTCCTTGGGAACTGCGTGTGCCTCCTCGTCGAACACATGGTATCTTCATCTTCTCCAAATCGATTTTCCAAGTCAGTAGGTTCAAAAGTTATTTTTGTAAAGTATGCTTGCAGTTCTTTAGAACGTCCAATGATGGTAAGGATCTTCTCCTCTGGATAGTCGTCGACATCATCACATAGTCCGAAGCTGCAGTCTTTTTTAGCTGTAGCATCGGGTTCTTTAGGATCGTGAAATGTTTTGTCTGTTTCTGTATCACTCGGGTAAACCATTCGGTGTTGGTCGTTATCTGTTGAAAGAGAAATAGTTAGCTGATATGACATAGTAAAGAACTTTTTATATCATTCATAAAAGCCCATCCGGCGAAAGAGATTCCGGTTCTGCCGCAGATCTACAAGGCGAAGAGCCTCGAGTTTATAGAATAATATAGGCAAGGGAAGTCGAAAATCTGGATCTGTCTTCGGGATAAGGATTTACCCTGAGGTTGGGGACGAATCCGACTTTGCGAGGAAGCTGGTTACGACTGACGTGCCGGGCCTGTGTGGTCCCGAGCCTTCGCCTCCCGGGGAACCGTCTGGCTGTGAGACCCGGATTAGGCTAGCGAGTACGTCCTAGTGTTCTCTTTGCCTGCTATTCAACGGTCACATGAGCACTGGTACGGACCGGGGTAATCGGACTGGCTAATTAAAATGAAAAATTGAGACGGCCAAAAATGGTGTTGACGCAATGCAATTTCTGCCCAGGGCTCTGAATGTCAATGTGAATACCTTAGTGACGCACATGAATGGATTAACAGGATTCTCACTGTCCCATAATCTAGCGACAACACTGGGTTTCTCTCGGTGTATGTTGCTGGGCAGATTCGATTTTCATGATTAATTGAGTAATACAACTGATCACTAACTTTAAATTTATTTAAAACTTGTGAGAATTGTTTCGGGTCTGATAGAGCTTATTCATACAAATTGACCCGATACAATCGTCAAAACTTTTAATAAAGTATAAGTTTGTAATCAGCTGTAACTCCGTCCTGAATTTCAACTTCCACCATGTAACAGCCAACTCAATCCAAGATTCGATATTGATTTGAATCAGAAACAACCGCATTGGGCTACGAACTGGTATCCCATCCAGCATATTCTCACCTCTGTGACTATTTTATTTCGCCAGGTGGCGAAATAAAACGCTTATTTGCCAAAAACATATCTTTTATTAAAAAAAATCAGTAACTTATGAAACTGCCCTCGTATTAAGACATCAGATGAGTGTGATGTTTTCAGGTCCTGTGTTTATTCCTTTGAAGCTCACAACTGCGACTGTGGAAAATAGGATAGGTAACTAAATAATCTATACTCATTTTGGAGGTAGACCCTAATCTCTATTATCTTCTTTATCTGATTATTTATGAACAACACTTATTTTTTGCTTACAGCCAAGTTATTAGAATGTTACCCATTTGTATTAGGCATCGCAGTTGTTATTTCTGTTATTTCTTTTAACACAAAGCAAATATGCAGATTTATGAACTTTCTGTCACACACTGCTAAATTCAGTTAAAGGTTAAAACTATTTTTTCCGTAACGGCAAGAAGAAAAGAAAAATTTGATTTAGAAGCCTATACAACTCAACTTACCCAAGGACTGCAGCCTTGAAATCACGTAACTTTCCCATATTACAGCAAGTAGACACTGCGACGTAATAACGAAGTTACAATTTTTGGTTCACAATTAGCAATTAAGCCCATTTTCATTCAACTGGATCCGTCAATAAACAGTACTGCCAAATTTGGAATACAATACAAAACCTCATGTTTATACAAGAGAAGTTTTTGGGTCCTGTTTGTTTGAAAAACAGTGTTGCGCCAAGATGTACCTAAACAACGGATTCCGCTTTACTTTTGTCAGTTGTTATATTTCCTATATAAATTATGATATTCAAAGAAAATACTGATCTCCAAAAACATACATTTTTTAATGTAGGATTGAATGTCATTTACATGTTGCCCACCCCACATTCAATTCAAAAAGGAATATGTTAAATTAGGGTTTATAATTTGCAGTTGGATATGTACTACAAATTCTTAGTCTGTCCTCGTATCACGATTACCGATTAATTTCAGTCTTACTGATGACGAAAATTTCGTAACTAATCGAATAAAGTGTATTAATCATTGAGAGATTTTTTTCCCACAATAAAAAAATTACCTTTTAAGCGGAATCACAATGAAATGATTACTGAAATACCCAAATCATTACAGCAAATAGAACTATTTAAAAAATACTATAAAAATTTACAGCGGAAGAAGCGTGTAATCGGCTACATTTCACGCAAAACTGACAATCGTCAAACATATATTATATTTCGGTCTCAAAAAATGGTGTTATGCTAGTTTGACCCAAATGTCGGGATATTTACTATTTTTTCTATGGTCGGAGTTGCATCTTAAAGTATAATTTGCATAAAATAATGAAATAATCTGGTCAAATGCGAATTGGACTCGCATATTGAGTTTTCTTATAGTAAGGTTAAATATGTAGTTCTTAACTCAAGTGAAGATTTTTCTATAGTTGGAATTATATCGTTTTAGAGTTTAGAGTATTTTTTGAATGCAATAAGAAATATTTTGGTCAAGAGCGAGTTGGACTCAGGTTTTTATAGTCAATGAGAATTAGCTGGTGCTTCACTGTATTAAGGTTTTTTTTAAGGGTGGATTTACTTTTTTTCGAGCTTACAGTCTATTTTGTATGAAATAAGATATAATTGGGTCAAGTGCGAACTGGACCAGGATACTGAGGTGTTTTACAATCAAAGTTAATTACGTAAGTAATTTCGAAAAGATCGTTGAGCGGTCTTGAATTATTTTGCCTTGCAAATTTTATTTCCTGCAACAGCTAAGTATTTGAAAATTGTATGTGGGTAACAAAGTGTAGTAAGGCAGTTTCGCAAAATTGCTAATTACGTAGTTTAATACCAGTACTAGAGACCACAAAAGAAATTATTTAGCACATTATAATCAATTGTTTTATGCACGTCATTTAATAGAAGGTAATCATAACTTTAATGATAACATTTTGCATTTTGAAAGGAATCCCCGTAAAATTAATTTTTTAGACTCCCTAGAAATTAACAAATACAAATATTCAGGTAGGCTATTAAATAATCAGTTAGATCTTACTCCATCCCCACTCTTAAAAAAATTTTTTAATGGCTCTATATAGTTATTTAAGTAAATTACAATGTATATATAATGTAGTTAAAGTATTTTATGAAACTTGTTAAAGGCATTGTATGCTGAAACATTGGATCGTTGGGTCAAAATAAAGTTTTTTATAATCATGGTTAATTATGTAGTGCTTTACTGTAGTGGAGACCATTCTATGGTTGGAATTGCATTTTTGAGTTTGAAGTATATTTTACACGGAAAGAATTAATTTGGTCAAGCACGAGTTGGACTCGCATACTGAGGTTTTTTATAATCATGGTTAATTAAGTAGTGCTTAACTGTAGTGCAGAATAATTTGGAATTTCATCTTTTTACAGCTTAGAGTACTTTTTACAGGAAAAAAGAATATTAACTTGGTCAGGTGCGAATTAGGCTCGCATACTGTGGTTTCTTATAATCAAGGTAAATTATGTAGTGCTTTACTGTAGTGCAGCATCATCACCAAAATCTTATCTGAGAATAAGGGCCAAGTGGTACCTTAATTTAACGGTAACCAACATCTCTGTTCAACGAATCTGAGTTATGCACATTTGATGAATGCATTTGTGAGACAATAAAGGGAAATTCTTTCAACATTTCGCATTACATTTTTCACTCAAAGATTTATTATTTATTTAGAGTATTTTTTAAGTTATTTATACTCTTATTAACCTTAATTGGTTATATTTAAAAGAATGAATCAGCTTCAAATAATACCTCTCAAACTTGCGTTGGCATACCACCACATTTACAGCTGAGGATAGAGTGACCTCAGACTTTATATTGGTCTTACATAAAGATTTATTATAATTATAATATGATTCACTAAAACACATTGTAAGTAAATGTATTTTAAAACAATAATTGATAAAAAAATATTAAAAATACTTGTGGATATATTTTGGCAGGCAACCTGCCCTGTTAGAAATCATCTACTAAAATTGCATTTCAATTTATTAACAGATAAAGGTAGTAGTCTTACGGTAGAATTTTGTTACAATTAACGGTAACTGTTCTTAGGCAAACGTTTTCTTCCTATAAGGGTAAAATAACCCCTAATATCTAAAGATGGCTGCGTGGAAACGCCCTCTGGTGGTGGAGTTAGTTAACAGCGAACCCTGACATTAACGTCAAAACTTTGGTCTTGAAAGAAGAAGAAGGAAACGAACTTTAGTAAAAAACCTCATAAAACTTTCAATTAGCAACAAAGATAGCGAATAGATAGTTTGGTTTGGAATAGCGCTCGTAAAGCACTGCGTATGGAGAATCTTATATATAGAAGTGATTGTGAATATTGTAATCGAAGCAGAGATAGTAGGTCGTTGCAACGATTAATTATTCAATGAAAATTTTTGAATTTAATGGGGTTAGTAGCCATTAGGGAGGTGGAATATTCGCATTCGCATGTGCGAATATTCGCGTCTTTTTTAATATTCGCATTCGCATTCGTATTCGCGGTTATATATGTGAATTTTTTGCGAATGTGTTTGACAATGAAAAGCGAAAATAGTTTTAAACCTTGCACTTGTAAATTCAAAAGTTAAGCACAGGTAGGCATTTACTTGTATTTGCAATGTGAAATAACAATTGTATGATGACATAAATTTCTTTATAACTTTAATACAAAATACACTAGTTGTGTGTCAACTACATATTTACATTTCTTCTGGAATCCTCACATGTAGATGTAATTAAGGATCTATTTAATTGCTAAATCAAATTAAGCAAGTTATGTCAGTTTCATGACATGATATGGTTTTATGACAAAATAAAATTCGAGATCTAGGAGTTTCAGGAAAACTAGCTCACAGAGACTCAAAATTGGGGGTCATACTGTATATAACGGACAAAGAATTCTTAGGTTAACTAAAACCTGTCAAGGAAATTATGATACAATCTTTTAGAGATTCAACCAGTTGAGGGGAGGGTTGATAAAGGTTCTGGACTAGAAGCAGCATATTGTCTATATTGAAAAGATAGTATTATATAAGGTTGTCCAAGAAAAACCAAATTTTATTTTCGTTTTATAGCATTTTTATCTGTGTATTGATTTTCAATTATGGCTTGTTTAAAATACACTTGATGGTGTGAGAGTGCTAAATCTGTTTTAAAAACAAAATTGGAGACGTATTTAAACGTTGGCAAACTTTGAAACATGCTGGTACTTTCTTGGATCATTTCTAGCTTTAACAATAAGATACTGAAAGTTTCAACAATAAGCTTTTGAAAGCTTGAATATTTATAAATAAAACGGGAGCTTGAGCTTACGAATCTGTCAAAAGTAACTGTCCTATTTACACTATATAGGTACGTATGTTTTAATCTCCTGATGACAAATTTTGCTTCGTTGGGTACCGCTGCTATTTCGGATATTGACAGCCGTGCGACAATGGTGCAACCTAATGACGATAAAATTTTTAGTAAAACCTTAATTTTGAGAGGTTATAGGGTGAGTCAAATTCTGCTACAATTTCATACGGGGTGATGTAAAGATATACCGCAACAATTTTTCGAGTTTAGCCTGATTCCTTACTCAGTCAACTTTATAATGTCTTGAGAGTTCCTCAGTCATCATTACATAGTTACTGAACTTATCCCTTTCTCTAAACAAACAAACGGTTTATGGTGTTTCACGTCTGGTTTATTTGTGATGGATGTATTCAACTTATCGTTTTGTGCTATTGTTAAATAATTTGTAGTAAAACATTTTTCGCCAGTAAACCGTTTATCTCCTACTTCTAAACTTTTTTAAAACGTTTCAACACTTAATAGACTCCTAGCTTCAGAGCCAAGTATAAATTTGACAGTGCTCAGATTAGCTCCAGGCCGTTTGTCAGGGCAAACTGCCAAATTGGAAATATGCAGAATATTTTCCTAAGGGTGTGTTCCACGTAAATGAGCTTTACAAACTTCTTATAACTTGTCTTATATACCAAAATATTATATACATATCAAACTTTGAGTGTAAGGGTTTGGTATTAGGATACAGAATTTTCTGTTTATACATCTGTGACACAACAAAGGTGCCGCAGATATTTCAGTTTATTTATTAAAAATAGAAGAACTGCTTTATATAATAATTATATACAATACAATTTGTGGTATAATATTTGATTAAACCAAAATAAGTAAATTATATTACTTGTATTTTAAAACGAACGGTCGGAAATGGGCGATCAAATGTGTGTTTGTGATTGCTTAATTTTGGCAGCATATTTAAAAATTTAATATTCGCATTCGCATTCGTATTCGCGAACAGTGGAAGAAAAAATTCGCATTCGCATTCGTATTCGCGAATATCGAAAATCGAACATTCGTTACATCCCTAGTAGCCATTATGAAGTTTAAGATTTGAGAAAAAACGAGTAAAGTTTCAAACTTTATAAGGCTTAAAGGAACAAATAATCTGTTATTAGTTAAGGAGTACCTGCAAACACGGATGGGAAAGATAATACGGGGGTCTTTTCATTGGATCAAGAAGACCCTCCTTTCTGTAATCACGGTTCTGTTGAGCCGGATTAAAAACAGACCCCATTTGTATTCAATAACAAAACAAACATATGTATAAGCAACAAAAAAAATTGTAGTATAACTTCATATGCCCTGTATTAAGATAATGAAGCAACGTGAAGGATTGAGGTTATAAAGAGATGTGAAACATCGATCTGAATCAGAAAGTGACAACATATATCAGGATTTGCCTCGGATTCTAGACTGGTCATTCCCGCCAGGAACGTGACCCCCAGTCCGACACCTCAAACGGCCGTAGTCTACCTTACCACGCTACAAGGGTGAATGCATCGTACGACCGACTAACGAGAATCGACCATCCACCCAGGCGGTAATATCCAGCTAACGCCAATGCCCGTGCGAGGCCAACCACAAATGGAGAGCCACCGGTAACCTCACCCAGTGGGGACTTCTCTCCACCCGCACTTCCCATTTTGGTATCTTACGAACACCCCCGTTCGTTTAAGATAGTCCACGCCGATGGGTCACACGCTCGACTTCCTTGACGGGAATCTCCCCCTTTTACTTTTCTGGACGAGCGAACATCCGGCTTTCGAGGTGTAGGCGCCTCTACTTGCGGGACGCTATGGCCCAGTTTTAGGAGTAACAGGCAAGAGGTTGGCAAAGGGCGCTCGTCTCGAATACTAAGTCGCGCCCCATACAGGGCGATGACCCGACATCTCAAGCGACGGTCCCACTGTTACCCGCCAGGTCGTCTCATCGCCACAATCCCGAAAGAAAGCAGGTCTGACGACTACTTGTATTAAAGGCTTAACAAGTGAACCTCGTTCCCATTCGCTCAATCCCGAAGGAAAGTGTGTCCGGCGAACTACTTGTGTAAAGATTTGACAAGTCACATTCGAGGGTGGGGGCCCTCTCCTTCCCTAGTTACTAACGGGCACCGCCTTGTCGCCAGAAACAAAGCCTGGAATCGACTGCCGTGACTCCGAAAGTTTTATGGGTTGCCACTGGGAAGTATTTTTGACAACCCAACAAATGTAATGAAATTTACTTACTGCTTTTATTACTAGTGGTGTTTTTCTTAGTTGGCACTAAAGTTATATTGAAACTGATGGGCGGTTTGGTATCTCTGTAATGCCTGTCTGTGGTAATCTTCGTCTTATCAACGGCATCATTCGGAGGTAATGTCTGAGGATAATGGATGTTCCTCGGTCTCCCAAACTGCTGCTCAGACGAATCGTCATAATACGAATCGACAAACCCATGATGGTTGTGGTCATGTTGATGGTAATGACTATAACCGCCTGTGTTGTACCCACCGAAATCGTGGGGCATGTACCCTGTTTCTCCTTCGCTGCGATAGCCTAAGCTTTTGGTTATAGGAGGCATGGTGTATTGGTTGTTTGGGACGTAGACTCCGGGTGCTGCGTATTGTCGAATGGGGCCAGTTGTGGGGCCTGTCCCAGTGTCAGTCAGTCTTCTACTTGCAGTAGATTGTTGTTGGAACAGATTTTCCCCATTTAGCGTTGTGAAAAAAACCTGCAAATGATGACTTATATCAATCAATTGTTGTTGTAACGAAATTTATAGGTGAATTAGTGATAAATATAAAGAAGGTCATTAAATATAGATTTGATTGGTATATTGCGACGCGCTCTACCTTTTTGGATGTTGGAATTAATTATCTGTTGGCAATCGTGGTAATTTGCTAAAAGTGGCTGTGGCTTTTCTCTTTTGATAAGTACAGTTCTAGTTACATGTGTTAATAAGGCGATTGGGTACGGATATAGTGTAGATTTATCGCTTCAAGCTCCCGGCTGGAAAAAAAGTAGTGAGAACTTATTTAATTTGAAAATTGTCTACCAGCTCTAAACTGCTCTAACCGGTCTCAGGACACTTTAATTGGGAATTTAAGTTATGAAACTAATATGCAAGACTTTTTTTGAGTCCGTACTCGTACGTGTTGGTGAACTTGGAAAATGGTGCAATTTAGAATGTGAAGCCTATAGCCGATTTCTAGCGATCTACCGGTTATAACTTGGTTAATTCAATAAGGTCATAAATAATGTCCAAAATTAATTTTAAAATAGATATTTGATTTGTAATACTTGTTCTGTTTGTTATGCATAATGAACGATGCATAACTATTTATTAGTTGCTTTTAGGTACCTAAATTTCGTGTTTCATGTTATTGACTTATTGTTAACATTATTTTTCTTTGCTGATAAAACTCCTATAAAAAATCTCAAATGGAATTATTTGTTTGATTCTCCTTTTAAATGGAAAATACATGGCCTACTAGCAAAAAACTCAGCTTTTTAGTATTTTTTAGCATTTCTAATAATACCACGTGTATTGTATTATACATTATTTTAAAGGGGAAAAATAACGAATTCAATGAAATAATAAAATACAGGGTGTTCCATTTAAAAATATATAATGTTGTGTAGTATCTTCAAAATCATACACAAAAAAAATTGAGTACTCCACTGGATTCTATGCAAAATTTTCTATTAGACGTAGTTCTTAGCGCAAGAATATTTCTAATAACTCCGTAGATATAGAAGGGGTCCAAAAAGTATAAATTATCCCTGTATCTTATAAATGGAAACACTTATGCAAAATCTGATATGGCCATCCTGAGTTTCACAAAAAAGTAGAAAGGTATGTGAAAACCGCAAGACTCTATCTTCAATAACAACCGAGTAACCTGGCAATCTCAACCAAAATGGGATGCACTGTACAGTTATAAATGAGAAATCATCAGATTGTCAACTTTGGTGCCTTGATCCTGTCTGCAGGATGCCTCCTAAATGCATCACGAAAACAGTTTTTTATATTAAGCAGTAGGAGGATGAAAAAAAATGCAGAGACCATATATGGTGAGTCAATAGGATTAACTGAGAGTGACCTAACACCAACTCGTAGAAAGACAAAGAATTCCCTGAGTAAATAGTCTTCAGGCGAACAACATAAAAATACGAACAAATAGTAAATGGTACTCTTACTTTTGCAACAAAGACATAAATAAATATCCAGATGAACAATAGGCATTAGCTTACAATAATTACCGAGAAAGACATGTATTGATATGCTATGCAAGTACAGATAATTATAGTCTTTATAAACTTCCGATGTTGCGTTCTATGTATGTTGTTAAAGAGAATTATGTGGTGAAGATATAAATAACTAATACTGTAATTTAAAATAAATTATGTGTTATTACAATCATTACTGGCTGTTTTTGAAAAATAACAATCGCTTGTTGTATTCATAATTTTATGATGACATTATTACAACTATATGCATCTTATTTACCGTGAGTGGATTATGTCTGTATATTCCTTTATTTTAACATTTAAAATTGACTGTCAGGCAGGTTTACTTTAACGTTTATAGTATACAACGCTATAAAAGTTTCCACATCTTCATGAGCCCCCTTCAAGTATTACGTAAGCAGATTTATTACAATTTCACCCCCCTTTCCCCTCGTCAAAAAAACAAGCAAAGCGCTTACCACCCATGTCATCAAAAATAAGCAAAGTAATGACCCATTCCCCGGCCACCTATAGTGCTTATGTAATACTTGAACGGCCCCTGACAGGAATATCTGAAATTAGTGAAAAATAGTCAAAATGTAAATGTGAAATAATAAAATACCGAATTTTGGTTATAGAGAAATATAATACATCAAACCTAATCATCAAATTTATTTTTAACAGTTTTAAATTTTGCCAAGTTAAAAGTTCTTTAGTTTTCATCAAAACTACATACTTATTGGGAAACCTCGAAATCTATAATAAGTTGCAGACTTAGCAGAATTCTTTATCAAGTATAACTTTTGTGATAATATTAATCAGGATACCGGAAAACAGTTGATAAGACCCTGGACGAATACAGAAACGCCAGTTGGATCGAATGGGTCGAAAGGGCAGACTTTGCCCACTGAAGAAAAAAGGCCTGGAATATATTGAGTAAACTACTGTTAATAAAAAAGACTTTAACCCCAATTTAATAGGGCTAATAAACCTGACGACAATGCTGTCAGGTTTGTAGATAATTCCACAAGTTCCATCGATAAAACTTCAAAACACACATTAAGATGCAAATAAAAGACTTCATGAAAACGGTAATTGTCTCAGACATATTCTCTGAACATGTAAGGAAGAGAGAGATGGATTAACTGTCAAAAGGGCGATAAGGCGGCGGGGTTGATGTTGTGCTACCGCTGTTCCTGCACAAAACTGGTCCTCGAATGTTTAAATGGTTGGCTGCTCTGTTCTTTAAGATCATTGTTACGGGGAGAGTCCTGACAATATGGAAGTGTTCTAATGTAATTGGCATCGTGAAGAGGCTTCTCATCACCGACCAATCACCCTGATGTGTATTCCATTTACTATATACTAAAACGTATTTTGCTTAAGCGTATATGTGCTAGGATGGTTTAGGCTTAACATCTTTCAGATAGGAAGGCTTTGATAAAAATCAAAAATGGGAGTGAGGTTCATCGACCTGGCAGTCACATGTGTTGCTGTTTGGAAACATTGCTTAATCCCAAGTATTACCTGGTACAAAGTTCACCAGACTCGTCCGGAACTTGCTCAACAACCGTATGCCCTCAGTCAGACTCTGTAATAAAGTCAGCAAAGAAAGGGTGCTAAATAATGGAATTCCCCAAGGTTCTGTTCTCGCCCCAATACTCGTCAACATATACAGGATTTTTTGTAGAAGGATCCCCAAACATGAAGATAGCTTACGGTTTTTGTTTTTTATTTATTTATTTATTTTTTTCTTAATACTCAGATTTTTACATTTAAAATTGTAACTTTTTTATTGCTTACAATATCTTCGAATCGAATCTATGATGTTTGTTTGCTCTTCCGCATTGGATTTTTGACAAAAATAATTGGTTGAAAAAATTATATGAGTTCACAAATGGCGATGTTCCATAAAAATGTGATCAAGTTAAACACTTTATCCCATTCCAAAAAAAAAAAAAAATTTCCAGCTCATCGAGAACTTCGAATGCCTACAAAAACTTCTCTACTTCAACCCCTTTCCAACGATATATCACACGTATTGGAAAGTAATCAGTATCATAGTAAAATTTGAGATTGAACTTGATTGAAAAAATAAAACTGCAATAATTTGTTATAAATTTTGTTCAAACTGGTTTCTGCCGCTACGGATGCAATCGCGACACCTCTTTCTGACTCATATAGTGGTAGTCTCTAGTCGCATCTCATCCCATATTATTTCAAAAGCAACATTTATTCTTGCTCTTAACTGCTCCTGAGTTGATTGACCCGTCCCCATACAAACAAAAGGGAGTCAGGTCTGGCTACCTTGGAGGCCAGAGTTTAGGACCAATTCTCTCAATCAACGCGTTTGGGAATGAATTGTCCAGAAGCTCTCAGACAGACAGCCTATAATGTGCTAAGATCGATAAATCATTCATTAAAAATTCAAGTCATTTAAAGATAGAAATGGAAACCAAGGATCAGTTAAGGGATCTTATGAGATGAAATTCAATTGGAGGCAGACCAATAATATTCAAAAAAGTTGACTGTCTACCACATTATAGGGGAACTGACAATTAATTCCCAAACGCGTTGACTGAGAGAACTGACCCTATACTCTGCATCCAAGGTCGCCAGACCTGAATCAATTTGATTTTTTTTTGTATGGGGATGGGCCAAGCAAGTCGTTTATGAGAGAGAAATAAAAACCAAGGAGCAGTTAAGAGCAAGAAAAAATGTTGGTTTTGAAATAATATGGCATGAGATCAGACTAGAGACTACCACTGTAGGAGTCGCGATTACATCCGTACCGGTAGAAGCCGGTTTGAACAAAATTTATAACAAATTGTTGCTATTTGATTTATGTTTTATTTTTTGGAGTTCTAACCTTATAAGTTACAATCTTAAATTTTATTATGATACTGATTACTTTCTAATAAGTGTGATATATCGTTGGAAAGCGGATGAAGTAGAAACGTTTTTATAAGCATTCGAAGTTCTAGATGTGCTTCTTTTTTTTTGTAATGTGATAAAACTTTTAATATAATCACTTTTATATGGAACCTCGCCATTTGTGGAGTCATCATTTTTCAACCAATTATTTGTGTCAAATAACGAATAAAGAAAAGCAAACATCATAGATTTGATTTAAGTTTATATGGTACAGATACTGTGAATATTAAAAAGGTTACAATAGTTTAAATGTAAAAATATGGGAATTAAGGAAGAAAATTAACTAATTAAATACAAAAAAAAAACAAAAACCGTAAGCTGTCTAGATGTTATATGGGCTACATAATATAGCACATGAGCCCTCCATTTAATTTAATTTAATTTACATCAATACATATAAAGCCATTGACAACGAAGTCAGAATAGACTTTGAAACGTTCGTTTTTCCTTCAATATACGTCGTTTTATTTCGATTGTGGTGTTATTGCCCAAAAAAACATAAAAGAAACTGGATATTACAAGACGGGCAAAAACAATTAAAGAACTGGAGAATAAATAAATATGGGTCTTGTAAACTTGGAAGAATATATAAATTTAGCAATTTATTTTTCTAAATAATATATATTGCTATAATTTGCCAATAATTTAATTTACTTTGACAATAGATTTCTCCAAAACTGATTTTTGACTTCAAAGCAATAACAAAATTAAAAAATCAACGTAATTAAAAAAACCTCAATGATATACGTTAGGATCTCGGTAATCCCATGAACAAACAAGTTCTTTTTGGTTATTTGATTTCTGATAATCCAGTTATTAGTTTTAATGGGTACCACATAGCGCCTTTTTTTAACATTTTCAAAGATTTGCTGTAACCAAGTCAGTTTTCACTATATTTAGATAAAAATTTAACTGCATAATTTTTTAATGTAATTACCTTTTAAATAAAATATTTTATATTTTTTAAATATTCTTAAAAATATACTTAACATGTCAAAAATTAATCTCATTTATTATACATAAAGTGCATTATGAAAAAAGTATTTGGCGGCTATCAAATTTTAAACCAAATTATTTAGAATAATTAAATGTTTATGCATGTCCTTAGTTGCAATTTTAAATAAACGACCTACAATATCAATTTCTAGTTACTCATAAATGAATAATTGCATATAAGTACCAGCAATTAAATAACAATTTTAGAACGATTTCCACAATAATTAAAATCAGTTGGAAAACACGGTTAATGTTTTGTCGTACAAAGGAAGTTTGAGATTTAACAACCACAAACTAACAATAGAACGAACGATATTCCGTCTGTACCATATCTGATACAGTAAAACCATTTCCTTTATTCGAAACCAACGGAAAAATCGTATTAGATCTGCACCGGTATCCACAAAAAAATAATAAATATGTATATATAATAAAGATTTCACTGTGAAGTTTCTTGGAATACTAATTACTAAAATTAAACTGGTTATACACATAACGCGTGACATTTTTAAACAATGCCACTAACCATGACTGTGACCATGTTATTGAAATCGTAACATGGTCGCCGATTTGGGATTTTGATACACTTTGAAATATTTGTAACTTATTATTTCTTATTAAATTTGTTGTAATATCAACATGACTTGATTAAGTATAATATAAAATAGATATAAATTTGACAACACAAAATACTTTTCGAGGAAAAGAAAAGAACCTAACAAATAGCAAAAAATATAGTGGCTGTCATTGAGACTGAACCATGGAAACGAAAGCATGTTATGAAATATACTTCCCGTCTTTCGTTATCGCTCTATATCTGTTTCTCTCTCTCTTTCTTTGTCTCATTTTGTTAAATAGACGTGTATTTTTTGAAAAGAGCGGCAGTCATTTGAGACTGAACGATGTAAGCGGAAGCTTTTTACGAAATATTCTTCCCTTCTCTCGTTATCTCACGGTCTTTTTTCTTTCTTTGTCACTCTTAGTAATGGATATAAATATCAGGTGAATTAAAATAATTGTCAGTATTTTGTTAGGACTCAAGTATTAATCCTAATTTAATTGTTAATTTAAATATATCTGCAAAACAATATAAGTATATTGAGTAAGTGTTTGTAAATAGTATTGTTCATCTGAATAAGCATTTGTAGACAAGATGTCAAAGAAGAGTTCGTTTTGTTCTTAGCTTATATAATTACACACAAACATTTATAGAAAATAATAAATTATATTCAACGATAGCAACAATTCAGAATTTTTAAATTGTTACTTTATGCATATTAAAATTAGTTTTATTCATTTTATGTGAATTGAAAATAGTAGATAAAATTAATTAATAATGACATAATATTAGAAAAATGTATAATTGTTCTCGGTTTCGTACCCGAGAACTTTGGATTCGCAGCCGTGCGCTTTAGACTCTTGACTACCTGTCATTAACTTAATTATGTTATTTAGAGAATATAAAAATTAATACATCAGTGCCTCTATTCAGTGGTAAAAGTACTTTGATTTTTACTATAACAAATCTATGTAAACAACGTACATGTTTTGCTCAACGTATATCTTTCAATAAGTCTATATTCGTTGATAGTATGAAAATTTAATACCAAGTTGCTTAGTTGTGTGGTATTTTTTTAAAATTTCTGACGTACGTCAAATCTCCAATTTAATATCACATAGAGAGAATTAAAGTGTCTATTAGAATGAAAAGCAAATTTTGTGCAGGTATTCTATATTACTTGAATGTTATATTGGTTTATTTTCTGCTGATATTATTAATCATTGTGTTTTTGTAAGAGATTTTATTTTGATAAAAATAAATACGTTTAAAGTGAGTGAATATTTGTGAAATTGAACCACAGACTCTATTGCAGTATTAACACTAATATTTAATAAAACTCGATAACGAGATCAGCGTAAGGTGCGCTACCTTCAGGTACAATATACATAGCCTAGTATTCATCATTTTTCAGAATAATTTAGACTTTCACGTATCTGAATATTTGAATTTTTCAGTAATACAATTTTTTCCGGTAGAGGCGTTATTAGATCACAAACAAGTAATTACAATAAAATACATTCAAATATAAAAAAATCGCAAACACAGAATTGATGGTGCTGGTATTGTGTATTAATTACTTGTTTACTCACTACAATTTATTGCATTTCTATACACGAATATACTCTTAAAATATAATTTCGTCCGTGGTCCTGCTTATAACACAGAACATGTAAGTTGTATGGATATTGGATATATATAAAAAAATCGAAATGTTAGGACCTCTCGCAATTTTTACATCTCATTGTTCATAAAATACAAATTCAAAATTCAACTATATTACACAAAGAAGAACACAATACGAAACGAAAGCTGAAAGAGTCTGCTTTTTAATTTTATTAAATGAAACCGATTGTATCTCTAGTACTTCTGTAGAGATCAGCAGTTCCAGGTTCCAATAATCAAGGATGAAATTAATAACGGTAATGCCTTTTGGAACAACCCTATATCGGGACAGTTCATAAGGTTTTCCTTTAACATTTTAATGGTATCTCTGGAATATCAGGAACCTAGGAGCCACACATGAAATTTTGAAGATAACTCTTTCAAATTCTTCAAATTTGAAAGAAGCTTTGTTTTAGTGCTACTCCATCACTTTTATTGTCAAAAAATTAATATCAAATTGTGAATTAATAAAATTTGTCATTGATAGCCTTATAATTTATAATATTCTTGTTCACTTGTTTTAAGTTTTATTACCATTGAAAACAGGTACTGATTTAGACCCTGAAATGTTTGGACTATTTGAAATATACAGACATTCAAGACATTGTGGTGTTATTCTCAAAAATTCTGAAAAATATAAATTGGATAATGATTATTAAACATTCGTGATGTTTACGACTAAAGTATGCATAAATAAAAATTGCTTCAGTTTTTTCTTTCATTAGACTGATGCGAAGAATAAATTCACTTATATAAAAAAAATCTGTCATTACTTACTGCTTGCATCTCTTATTTTCAAATTTTTGAAGTATTTTTTATATGCTCCAGTTGGATAAAGTGATATCTTCGATATTGAACTGAGAAATATGGATGGAAAATGCAAATTTTAAAAGTTTGCTACAACTTATATGAAAATATATTATTCTGTTAGGTGTCTTAATTATTTGGAAAATTTTAATTATTTTTAAAATTAGTAATTATAATTTGTAATAATAATTATGTTCATTTATTCGTAGAATCAAAAGCCTTCTGTTTCTCCAATATAAAATGTATTACACTCGAAAGCAGCTCAGATAATGCAATTTGATTTGGTTTTTTGATATACGAGTTGCAATCAACATAAATTTTTCAAATTATATTTCGGGAATTCGGTCCATTTCCATGTATAATTTTAAATCAAATTTTACAATATATCATTAATAATGTACAAAACACATTATTTTAATGCAGATGACAAGATATTTTCAACTGAGTCTACGTAGATAATTGAATTCAGGTGCAAATTCCAACATTTCATATCCGATGTCGAAATTAGATTTTGTTTTTTGCCTTTCTGGTCCTCCCTCTTGTTTTATGCAAATACGCTTGGAGACTGGCAAGCTTTCCGCGTTCTTTGTCAAGTTATGGAAAACATGTCGGCTTTAAAGCTGACGGCTTTTTTTGTTCCATTAATTGTTTTTATCGTGATGTACAACTGACGTTTAGAAAGAAGCACGTTATCGTTAAATCTGTTTACTGTCGCTATTATTTGCCTTAACTATTAAAAAATAATAGGTGTTAACTCTAGTATGTAAATTAAGACATTTCATTAAAAAATTATGAACTGTTAACTCACTGTTTGAGTTTTATAAAAAGCGTGAAAAAGTGTAATTAACACAGTAAATATGTAAAATATATTATTCGTAACCTTTAAATAAAAATTAAATATAATAATATAATTTATGTGTTTTGACAAATATATTAACAGATAATATTGGAATCTGCGTAGTAATAGATGTGTAATATATGTATGCAATAACTTTACATAGTATAACAAAGTTGCGTCCCACAGTCTCTCCCCCTGTACCCCTAGATGTTCTAAACTACACAACGAATTTTCGTGCGGTTTTTATCAATAGACAAGCTTGTAGGTATATTTTAATATTGTATTGTCCTATTTTTTTTATATGACGATAATTGTTCAATAAACGCGTCGCTGCTACACTCGCTAGGCGACCGTTACATCATAGAGCACATTAGCTCAGTTGGTTAGACCGTCTTGTTAATAATGCGAAGGTCCCGGGTTCGATCCCCAGAGGGGTCACTTTAATATTTTAAATATATTTATTATAGTTCATTGATTTTTTTTGTGGTTATTTGTTTGTTTAGGTTTAGATTCACTCTTGGACCCGAGGACATTGCCTGGCAGTGGCTCCTAGGAGTATTTATTTGAACTCCTCCTAAAAGGTTGGGTCGATTTAGGTCAAACTTTTTGTGTGTTTGATTATTTTAACCCGGTAGGTAGAACAATTTTTCACATGAAACAACCATTTACAAGCATTTGCATTTCATACAATTTAGGTTGTCGTAATCAGTGATGTATTCACAGAAAGGCATGTCATAACTTTTTAGTCAGTTTAGTTAGTTTGGTCAAAAGCTTAACGTATGCATGCATGCTATTAATCGAAAAATCCTTTGTTATGTCTAGCTTGTGAATAACAACTCTTATAATAAACAACCTGTTAATCAGTTTTAAAATTAGATATAATTAATTATTGATAAGTGACTTATTTTTCATATTTTTTGCAAGTTCAAGAGGTCATTGATATTTGAAATCAGTACAAATAATTAATTATTTGTTTCGAATACTCCTTTGTTGTTGTTTATCTGAATCGTGCATATTAACAATGTTTTCAAAAGTCCTTTTGACCAGGCGGTATGAACGCGACAATAAAAATGAACAAATTTAATCTTTATCTAAGCAAATCTAAAATCCTTCATTATGTACTTCATCAAACTTGATTGTTGCTTGACACCGGCTTCAAAAATATACTAGATTGATAGGTAATTAATTTGTACAGAATGAGCACTTTTAAATGTTTACATTTTTTACTTCCTGGGTAGGTACCTAACAACATTGAATGTGTTATTTATTTGCTAGAGTTGTATTTTGTTATAATTATTTTTAGCTTTTTAGTTCTATGTGGAAGTCGGTTATATTTTTATTATTATTATTTTCAACTTTTTCGTTTTTTTTGAACATAGGTAGTTTTCATTCTTTATTTTTTATTTTGTATGTATAGCCTTAACCAGGTAACATCGAAAGCCTCAACATTATACAATGAAACATTTTCATTTAAATTGACAGGTAAATGTTTACGAACAAAATGTACTAGTACGGGTTGACTTAATAAGCCCAAAATATATTTATGCCTTATGGACCACGTTTTTTCAACTTTTTTTGACAACTCTGTATAACTATAGATAATTCCACTCCACCCTATGTACCAACCATCCTGTACATACGACTGCCCACGGACAAGCATAAATTTGTTTGCTGCCTTTGTAAACTATAGGACGGAATAGAATCCATCCCATATTTACGGAGTCAAATCCGTCCTATATTTCAACCATAGTATATAACTTCTTGTGGGCTACCCCTAAATTATTTCATTTTTAACATTTTATATTATCGCCCTGTGTAACATTAGTTCCTCTCCACACTTTATGCAACGTCTTAGGGGCTATAAAATAAATAATTTTTTAAAAACACTGTATAAATATAAGTCAACTTCAGCATATATTTCAACCATCCTGTATATGATTTGTTTACGTCCATATCATATAACAGTTTTTTATCACCCTATATAATTTTAATTTCACATATTTTCCAACATTTTTATACCACCAAACGTCCTCTCCACCCTATATTCCAACCATCCTGTATATACGGCTAAACGGCCTAACTTATATTTCTATCATCATATAAATGCAACTCCTTCTATCACTTTACTTTGTGATTTTGTTTGCTATAACTAAACATCCTGTGTATAAACGCACCAAATAGCAGTTTATAATTTGACATGTGTTGTCACCGAATTTTCTATTAGGCCGGGAGAATGTGACAACCAAAAGCACCGTCTTCGCAAAATGGAAAAATTCATTTAAATAGGTATTTGCCTGGTACACATATGCATATGTATATATATGCTTGAGATGTACATAGAAAATTTTGAAATTCGCAATTAAAATTTCCAGTGCCTAAAATTCCCGCACTATTACGTTGGAATTAAAATATTAATAAGGAAATGTCCGTTATGTCATTTTGATAAAATTTTTGATAAGAATTTGGAATTTTCGGCGACTTTCTGCAAAACTGCAAGTTGCACGTCGCAGAAAAGTATATGAGATCACCTAGGGATCTTCCTTAAAGGTTTAAACGTTAAAAAACTATACATATCTATAATAAGTTTTCCAAAAATCGACCAATATGTTAGGGATATTGGATATTCAGAAATTTCATCACTTTAGCAATAGAATTCTTTTCCCAAATTTGAAGTTTCACCAATCCGGATATATACTCTATTAAACAAGACACACGAATTGATAACTTCCTCCTTTTTGGAAGTCGGTTAAAAAGAACCGGCTTCAACTGGCTTAAAATACAGAACGATTTAAAAACTGTATGCAATCAATCACTATTTTCAGACATATATTCTTGTTCATCTGACTTAAGGTACAATTCTATTATTTATTTTAGCGTATTTTATGATGTCTCTCTCTCTCTCTTTCTGTAATTTGTATTTTTTTCTATATTTTTCACATATTTTTTAAACTTTTTATTTGTTTTATTATTTGGATCACTTTCTATAAGTGTAACTCTAATTCACCCTATATTGCAACCACCTTGTATATGTTTGTGTGTATTGGTCACTCAATATGAATTATTTGTCTATCAGTGCCGAATAAATCATCAAAATTCTCCAAGTCGTTTTTGAATAATCACTGAGCATACATAAATAACTTGCCGACAAATTGATAATTTCCTCCTTTTTGGAAGTTTGTTTAAAAAAAACAAGTGTTTATTTGGTTCTGGCACCATACACAATCATAATATTTTTGAGTAAGAACATGCAAACTAACTAAAAGAAAAAAAATTCCTAGCGGAACCGAAAATTATACCCAGGATACTTATATTACACCGATATTAATTACTATTCTTTTTAAATAATTAGTTTCATGCTTGTATTAAATTATATCATTTCCAATTACAAAAAAAACTTCTCTTTATTTAGAAAATGAAGAAATCACGACCTACGTCAATTTCCAAAAAGCACAACTAGAAAGTTTTTTATCGCCAAATCCATCATGTCGCCACTCCACGTCTGTCTTACGTTCATTGTTTATTATGTATTCTGCTTGAGAAATTGTTCTTGAGATACTCGAGCTGTAGACTTAACATTGCTGAGACGATATCTTGTTTTCAACTCATTATAATAACAAACACATTTACAACAAATATTAAGCTTTCCACATCATTTGCATACTGCTTCCTTCCATAAATAAAAAACCATGTGACTTGAATAGTTAAACCAATAAATTATGTTAGCATGAGATTTAATTAATATTCATGTATGCGTTGTAAAATATTTGTATGTTTCTTTGAAAATGCTAATTCAAAACAGTAATTACTGTATATTTAATAATTTTTTATTGCTAGTAGAATCAATGTTGTATTACAGTTTCTCTGTCTTCTCTTGTCTAATTGTGTAGAAATTGTGGACTTGTCATCTTTATATCGTAGAAAGTGCTTATTTTCTGCATAAAGAGGGTTGAGTGTTATACACTCGAATCATGGATTTTTATTTGCAATTGTAATACTGTAACTTAAAATCGAGTTAGAAAGTATTCAACTTGCGATAAAGCCAGTGAAATGACAACAACGTGGGAGGTTTGTTGTTTTATTTGAATTGATTACTTTTATGTTTTTTTGGGGAATATCACCACAATAGAAATAAAACGACGTATATTGCAGGAATACCAAACGTTTCAAAGTCTATTCTGACTTCGTTGTCAATGGCTTTATATTTATTGGTAGATTGCAAAATGAAAATTTGATTTATGACATTTAAAATTGACATTAGAAAATTTGTTGTTTTTAGAAATACAGGTAGCACAAAAAATTCTAAAGATCATGAATTATAGTTAACCAGCTTTCAAATTAGAAGAATTTGAAAGAGTTGTCTTTAGAATTTATAAGTGGCGCTCCTAGGTACGACTTTGTTTTAAAGTAGCGCATTCGCCAAAAATGCGATTAAAGAATTCTATTGTGTCAGTGATCCCATTAACGTCATAAGGGAAAACCTAGAAAAAACCTTATGAACTATCCCGATATTGGGTTGTTCAAAAGAAGGTTACCATTAATAATTTCTTCCTTAATTGTCGGTAACCAGATACGATTAAATTCTACAGAAGTAGAAGCGATACAATCGTCTTCATTCAAAAGAATTAAGTCGTTTTGTGTTGTTCTTTGTGAAGTAATGTTGAATTGTCAAATTGTATTTTATGGCCTAGGTCCCAAGCATGTTCACAAATTTTTGATTTTTCAAATTGTCGTTTCGTTATGTAATTCTTGTGTTCATTTATTCGTACGTTTAATGGTCTCGATATTTCTCCAATATAAAATTTATTGCATTCGCAAGGAATCTTATATATGCAGTTTTTTGAGTTCTGGGTTTTGTTTGTTGGTTTTGTTTTCGATATTAAAGATTTAAGTGTATTTCTTGTTTGGAATGTTGTTTTAACATTAAATCTGTTGCCCACTCTTTTCAATCTTTCTGACAGACCCTGTATATATGGCATAGTTGTAACTGTAATTTTGTTGTCTTGAGTAGTAGTAGTAGTGTTAAGAGAAGTTCTGGGTTGATTCGGAAGGTTTGTTTTCTGTTCAAGTCTGTTTAATTCTTTGTTGATAAATTTTGTGGGGTAATTGTTTCCAGTGAGAACATTCTTTATAATTATTTTTTCTTTGTTGAATTTATTATTATCAGAACAGTTGGTCTTTGCTCTATCATATAATGACTTAATGACACCTTTCTTTACTGTATTCGGATGATTTGAATTGAAATTTAGGTATCTGTTTGTATGAGTTGGTTTTCTATAAACCTCTGTTTCGAATGAAGATTCTGTTTTTGTTATTAATAACAAAAACAGAAGACTTATTCAAAACTTCCTTCACAAGAGAGACTGTTTCTTGTTTAGGGATAGATGTAAAAGGTTCAAAACATCAAATGACATCATGAGATAGTCCTTTTCAACTTTGATATGTGATAAGTTTTCAACTAATTCCAAATTATTATTAACTGTACATCTAGCTTTGAAGTTGGATAAACCTTTAATGATATTTAGTAAAAATCTAGCCAAAAAAGAAGCAGGTGTATTTATGAAACTAACTACCCAGTTGTAAATAAAAATCTTACCAGACTTGAATTTTTGGAAGACATTGCTATAGATAACGAAATAAAATTTAATCCACTTTGTCTAAATACAAAAGCGAATTTAAATAAATCGTTTATTCCTTTACATAAAAATCTATTACCTTAAAACTTTCAATCTTCCATGCTTGACAGATCTTCACAATTTATGACAACACAATAATTTTGGTCACCACATTTTCCGGCATGGTTAACCTTTTTTGAAATTATTCCCCAAAAATTATAAAAATTGAATAAGAAAAATCTGTTGACTAGTGTGTATCCAGTTCTTACTCTGCTTTATGTTTTAAAAATTGAATATTTATATTGTATCTCTTTAGCTTCAACTGTAAGTAGTTTTAGTTATGATAAGATGTTTCTGTATGTGACTTTAATTTTTTGTAGAAGCTCTGATGATGACTATGAATAGTCGAAAGCGCTTAGTGTATTAAAATGTTTTGAAAATAAATTTGCACGATGTATATAATTTTCCCACAACCCCTTGGAGTGTGTATTAACGTGCATACAGCAACTCTGTGTATTAGAATAAGATAGTTACTGTCCGAAAAATCAATACCAATCTTCTACCTTTACTATTTTACTACAGAACAATAAACAAAGCTTGATGATGAACTATCAAAGATGGTCTTCACATGATGATGAAGACCATCACATGATGGTTTGAAAGAGCGTTAGCCTGTCACTGTCAACCAATCCAATAGCAGCTAACGTTCCGTCTATGGTTGGGTGGTTCAACACGCCCCCCCCCCCAATTTTGGGTTTCTGGATTCATTTTTAACCTATTAATCATGTTTTCAATAAGGATAAAATTTATTTGTATACAATTTCATATATACTCGAAATACATGAACAAAAATACAAATTTTGCAGGTCTAATCAACACTTAACTAATAAAAAAAATTATCCCACCCGCCCCGAAAAAATTTTCTGGCTACGGTCTTGAATCAGCTTTTAGAATCGCTCCCTAACCCTTTAGGCTTCAGAAAATTTTGAACACACCTCTTGAAAATGTTAGTGGTACGTTTATTTTAAATATAAGTTAAATTATATGTTAGTGAGTAACAGAAGAAATTTAAATCTTTATTCAGACATTAAACAGTTATGATTTCAACTTGTAAGAAGAAAATGCATTTTCAATAAAATTTAGTCTAAATGTGAAGTAGGTATCTACTATCACATTACAAATAACCACAATAATAAAATAGGACCCAGCAAAGTACCGACCAATCACTTGCCTTCCAACCTTATACAAACTCATAACATCGTGCATTAATCATCGCATTTTCAAACATTGTGAGCTGAACAACATAATCCCTCAACAACCAAAGGGATGCGCGAAAAATTCGATGGGCTGCAAAGAACAACTGATAATTGATTCCGTTGTCTGCAATCAAGCCCACGCCAAACGACGAAATCTCTAAATGGCATATGTGGACTACAAAATGGTCTTTGATTCAGTTCCACATGATTGGCTCATTAAGGTACTGAAACCCTATAAAGTGAATAATTGTATTATTAACTTTTTAAAATATGCCATGTCCACCTGGCAAACCAAAATCTCACAGAATGAAGCGAACAATTGATACAAACTGACCCCATTCCAATCAGAAGGGGTATATTCCAGGGAGACTCTCTTTACCCGCTGTGGTTCTGCTTTGCCATGAACCCTATTTCAAACAAACTGAACTCGACTAATTTTGGGTTCAGTCTCAAACACAACAACGTACAAGCATTAAAGATAAACCATTTGTTAAACATGGACGACTTAAAGTTGATGGCAGCTACGAAACAACAGCTGCATGATATGCTTAAAATAGTTGAAGGGTTCTCTAGTGACATCCATATGAAATTTGACCTAGACAAATGCCGAATTATTAATATAGTAAAGGCAAAATACAGCAGGGGTACTTCGAAATGGGAGATGGCACCTCAATTGAATCTATGGGGGAAGGTCATACTTATAAATACGTTGGAATAAAGCAGGCTCAACGTATTAATCACTTGACTATCAAAAAGGACCTAACAGCAAAGTTTTATAGAAGAGTAAGACGACTGTTGAAAACCAAACTAAACAGTAGAAATCTGTTTCAGGCTATTAACACCTATGCGTGTTCAGTGTTCAGTTACTCTTTCGGTATAGTTAATTGGTGCAAGACTGACATTGAACAATTACAACGAAAAGTTCGAGTTTTACTAACAAAATCACCATCCAAAGAGGTCTGTCGAACGTACAACTTTGCCACGGTATGAAGGAGGAAGAGGATTCGCAGATCTAAGCAAACTATTAGATCAACAAATGTCTATTTTGCGTAGTCATTTGTAGAAACTCGCAGAATTTTCTGATCTACACACAGTCATGTGCCAGGTTGATGACTCAACACCACTGCGACTGACACAACAATATGTCCAATTACACCACCAGACCACAGATCAGAAACTGCTGAAATGGAAAGAGAAGCCCCTTCATGGAAGACATATAAATGACGTCAATCAAGATTATGTCGAAAGTTCTGCGTCCAACTACTGGTTGATCCCTGGTCATATGTTTCCTGAACCCGTAGGCTTTATATTGGCAATCCAAGTTCAAGTAATTCCAACTAAGAACTACCTAAAATACATCGTTAAAGGCCCTTCTATTAACAACGGCAGATGCAGGTACGGTTGCCAAACATCTGAATCTACCCAGCATATCACAGGAGGTTGTCAAGCGTTCGTTGCAACTGAATACAAAGAACGACACGATGCTGTGGCAAAAATACTTGACCAGGAACTAGCCCTGAAACTTGAATTATCACAGTCTGTAAGATAAATATCAAGCAGGCTGAGAAAATAACGAAATATAGAGTTTTGGAATTTCAAATAAAGTTGGTCATGAACAACACACGAACTGTACGAATTATTATATCAACGACAGGACTAGTCGCAAAACATTTATTAAACAATTTAAAATACCTCGGTATAGACGAACATCTTTACAAACAAATGCAAAAAGCCGTCCTGTTAGGAACACCCCGGACGGTCATCGGAATCTGTCGCCACCACTCCGACCACGGGCCTGAAAATCTGACAAGGGCTTCCACTGAGCTAAACCCTTTTGATATCTAGGATATCTGGGGTTTAGTGAATTTTTTTAAAGGCACTCATAGCATGCCTTAGAGGGAGTGTGATGCCATACATTGTATGGTAAAGTCGGGCTAAGTCGATATTAATAAACTTTAAACTACGATATATCTTAAAATTCATTACAATTTCACTAATTTGAGTTAAACACACTTACCAAGGCACTCTTTACGATTTCTGTTTTATATCGACCATATAATGAAATACGTAGTATATTGTTAATTAGTTAATTAATAATGAATGCATTTTTTTGTTGACTTTTTTTCAGTGAACTGAAATTAAAATCTTGAAAATAATACATTTACAATTTTTATCTGATAACCTAACGAAAGTAAAGAAATGTCAAACTGCAAATCAAATTCACTAGAAAGAAGATGGCCATGATCAATTCAGTGTTGCCAGATCTAACTATTTATATTGTACCTTACGATCTGTAATCTTAGTCAAAATATATGGAATTTATCCTGTAAAAATAAAAAGAAACTAAATTGAAAGCCATACGGTTAAAATTAATAAAATATTGTCAGATATAAATACAAGAGTTGCAACATAATTCTGATTTGAGAAAACATATTTACAACGCAATGAAGATTTAGTTTAAAATTTCAGAGCCTAATAACTGACGAATTTTGTAATATAAATTTTGTGGGTTCTAGTTCAATAGAATGATACTGTAGAGTAACTTAAGGGAAGGTTCAAAATGTGTTTGTTTTACTTTTAATTTAGTTTGTCTGTCACATTCGAGTGAATCCATCTTATGATTTTCTGCCAAGCAATCTGGCGGCAATGTTACTGTTATTTGTTTAGCATTGGCAGTATAGACCCAAATAATGAATTTTTTATTTTATTTAGTGACTGAACCAATATTATAAACAAATTTTCTGCACTGAAGGCCGTCAGTAGCTAATAAACAAAACAAAAATAAAGAAAATCGGTTGAGCGACCGAGGAGACAATGGTACCGAACCATTTTGTCTTTGCCTATTTATGTATAGAGATTACGGCCATCATAAAACTTTTAATCAATATTCCAAAGATAGTGGAATGCCGATCTGATAACATTCAAAACATTGATGCACACTGTAGAATAGCCAATATTTAGAACAAAACTAGTACCTTACTTTAATTGATTTCGCTTTAACCAGAAATTTACCGGGAAGAAGTTGAGACTAATGATAAACCGTTGAGCTTCGACCTATCTTTGGTATCAATCGCAGACAATGTTAATAATTCGATTTTCTTTTTTCCAAAAAACTATTCTGGATGTTAAAACTCGATTTTGTATGTTTCTGTCATTGACGTAACTATCGATTCTGTTATAGAATGGAGTTTTAATCAACTTTTACCAGCGTCAGTTTTCTGAAAAAGACAATAAAAAATTTTGGTCTTAAACTTTTCCTATTTTGGAACAAGCTGAAAATTGTGGCAGCAACTGTCAGTTATGAACAAAATGTTATTTGGAACAGAAAAGAGTTTCAAACAATAGACGTATTTCGCAAAGAGATATATTCAATAGTTTAGTTAACTGCAGTGTGGTCAATTTAATACTTAAAACCACTATAACGTTGCAGACTTCCACATTTTGAATTGGTTAAACGATAATATAAATATTGCTAAGCATTCTACATTTACAAAAGGTTGCTAAAATGAACCTGTTAATACCGGTGCCATGAAATTCAACGAGGCGGTTTCAATGGAAAGCTCACGTCAAACGGATCACCAGCTTGGACAAAAATTGCGTGGAACGATCGAGACATATAAGAGCTTAAAATGGTCGGCTTTCAAAGGCAGGAAATCCAACATGACGGATCCAATATGGCGGCTGGAAGCTGTAGAAATCTCGAGCGTATGGCAAAAAGTGTTGTGAAAAAAATTGCAGGTCATTATTTAGCTTAAATTGTAACTGAGACATGTCTCTTAAAAGATGGTGTAGTTTGAAGAAAACATCCAAGATGGCGGATACAACATGGTCCAAAACTAGGTTTGGTGACTGAATTTTTAAAAATCTATCGATTTCCAACAAAATTGTTATATAAGAGTTTTGGAGGTCGTTGATTACGAATCCGAGGTTAGATGTTGAAAATTCAAGATGGAGAATCTATAATGGACGACGAAATTTTTCTTTCTTCGAAACGCAATCACATTTTAAAAATAGTTGATCAATATTAATTAACATGTTTCAAATTAAAATTTAGCTTTCGATGAAGCCTAGTAAACGTGCCATGATGAGGGGGTCTACGATTAGGATGGGCATGTATATAAAGGCGACAGGCTTTCAAGGTCTTTCCTTTTGCAAACCCATACCTGAAATGCATATTTGCCATTTCTATTGATTGAAATGAACCTCTTACTAATGCAGAATTAAACAGCTCAGATATCACAAAAAGGGTTAAACTACTCGTAAAATATTCAAGTGAAACTAATTAAGCAATCACTTTAAAAAACGACTATATTGAAGGAAAACCAAACGTTTCAAAGTCTATTCTGACTTCGTCGTTAATGGCTTTATATTTATTGATGTAAATTGCAAAATGAAAATTTGATTTATGACATTTAAATTGACATTAGAAAATTTTTGTTTTTAGATATACAGGTAACACAAAAAATTCTAAAGATCATGAATTATAGTTAACCAGCTTTCAAATTAGAAGAATTTGAAAGAGCTGTCTTTAGAATTTATAAATGGCATTCCTAGGTACGACTTTGTTATAAGGTAGCGCATTCGCCAAAAATGCGATCGTCAAAAGGGAAAACCTAGGAAAAATCTTATGAACCATCCCGATACTGGGTTGTTCAAAAGGAGGTTACCATTAATAATTTCTTCCTTAATTGTCGGTAACCAAATATGATTAAATTCTACAGAAGTAGAAGCGATACAATCGTCTTCATTCAAAATAATTAAGGCAGGCTCTTTTATTTTTCGTTTTGTTCTTTGTGAAGTATAGTTGAATTGTCAAATTGTATTTTATGGCCTATGTTCCCAAGCATGTTCACAAATTTTCGATTTTTCAAATTGTCGTTTCTTTATGTAATTCCTGTGTTCATATATTCGTACGTTTAATGGTCTCGATGTTTCTCCAATATAAAATTTATTGCATTCGGAAGGAATCTTGTATATGCAGTTTTTTGAGTTCTGGGTTTTGTTGGTTGGTTTTGTTTTCGATATTAGAGATTTCAGCAATGTCAAATAAAGTAAAAGCCCTAAAAACTGGCAGCTGCCCACCAGATTATTTTTCTAAAATAATTTCCTCGTCTCGCCACGTAATGATTTACATTTTATTTTTTAAATTCAAATCGGTAAGTTTTTTGGAAAAAATATTTTTCTAAATAAATTATTTAATATAGACCCTTCCACTCATTTTAAAAACGAAAAAAAATATGCAGAACATATTCTCCTGGAAATTATTCTACCGCTTTTCGTTTTTGAGATAAAAAGAAAATAAATATTTTCCCCCCTTTTTGAATCGCGATATCTCCCTAACGATTGACTTTTGACCTAGCGTTTATGCAACAAACTATCCTTTGTTTTTAAGAAAGAATCTCTCATTAAAGTTTTTCGCGTTTATTTGGTAACACTCCGTATAGTTTATTATACTTTTGTACCACACAAAATCTTTATATCTCTGTTCGTTTACCTACTTTCTTCACTGCTGATAAACCCTATATATCGACTTATAAAATTCCTCACACTTTGGGCAACTATTTAGAAAGTTTATGCAAATAGACAGGTAAGTCTGCCTGTAAACTAATACAATACCATTACAGAGGTTTTATAGACCTTATTTTATTCAAACCCCTCATTATTGGTTGCATTATTGATGTCTCGACACTTAGTCTGTCTATGTTAAATCTGCAAATGATATTCAACAGTGTAAACATATTTACCCTAATATTTTATGCGTATTGGCCAGGGAGAGATGCACTTTTACTTCGTTATTAAAAATGTATACTTATTAACGCTTATATTACCACCAATATGAGTCAGTGCAGTGATGATGAATAGGTATTACAAATATTTTGCGAATATAAATATTTGCCTGAACATTTCTTGAAATAACACGTATTAACATTTCCTTTTATGTATAGAATGTATTAGGTTACAGTTAAATATTCATATATATTGTTAAATACTGACCAATCGTTTTTTTTATGGAATTATTAAATAAATATATCAGAAATGTTTTAATATGGTTTTCTACACGATCAATCATTTACAGCATTTTTATAGAAGACTGCGAATTTTTTTTATTAAAACATCGTTTGAAAAGGAACTAAAAATAGTTATTCCAACAATCATTACATTACTTTACGTAGTAATTCAACAATAATTTCCTGCCACAGAGGTTCTTGAATACACCTTTAAAAAATTCAACTGGGATCATGGCTGATGGTCTACAAAAACCAAAGTAATGCTTAATGCTTGGACAAGCAACCAAAAAAATTGGACTACAGATAAACAAGAGCAAAGCAAACTTTACTATCGGTGGAGCAATGAACTCAGGAAACACAACTCAGTTACACAATACCGATACCTCGTACATGACTTATGAATCAACAGAGATAACTAGACACAAGAGTTACAAAGAAGAACTGGTCTAGGTTGGACAGTATACTGCAAATTGAAATAGCTGTATATTGAAAGAAAATACCAAACGTTTCAAAGTCGATTCTGACTTAGTTTTCAATAGCTTTAGAATATGTATGTATGAATATTTTAAAGCCATTGACTTTGAAACATTTGGTATTTTCTTTCAATATACAGCTTTTTTAATTCAATTGTGGTGTCATTCCTAAGAAAACTTAAAAATAATCAAGAACATGCCACAACTAACATTTAGAAGAGAATTGAAGAATCTATTTAAAAGCGGAATCCTTATGAACCTTCGGAGACAAGGGAACAATCATTGTGTGCTTCCAGTTGTAATGTATGGGTCTGAGACGCTAGCCCCCACTAAACACAGCAGAAATAAGCTAAAAAAATTCACAAAAAAAATATAAAAATTAAGGTTAGGGATTAAACTTGTGTTCCATATAATGATTGTAGAAACTCGGAGCAGAACGGGTATAGAAGATGTCATAGAAAACAGAACAATGCTGAAACGGAGATTTGCAGGCCATTTGACAAGACCCAAAGAAAAGAGAAGCCACCGACGTGATGAGTGGACTATATATGAAGAATAATACGTAGGGAGAAGCACTGGCGCTCCCCCCCCAAACGAGATCAAGTCCCCTCCAAATGACAATCCTGAATCCGCCATTGGGGAGAAGGCTTATGTCCAGAACTGGACGAGAAAAGAAACTGGAAGCAGATGAAGATGAATTTCCACTAGAGGTAAATTTGTTACCTGTTCATAGGATTGGTATAACCTGATAATAATATTTAAACGAAAAGATGTAATTTTTTATTATTTATAACGAAATTAAGTTATATCATATTTATTATCATATTCATTTTTATGTTTTTCAGCTTCATTTTCAAGGAATATTTATTATTCATAACTAATCATTCAATTGACAGACTGTTAAATACCGATATAGCTTTTGGTACAGTATTATTATCACTAATAGCTTTACAGTTTTGCCTTAACATAAACACATACGTCATTGAGGTTGTACTTCAAAGATTGTAGAGCATGTAGTTGTTTAAGATTAGGGGGTTCGTTTGATTTTTCTTTATAATGTTTATCAGTATGTTTTGAAATTGTGATAATGGAGGTAAGTAGTTGTTGTACGCTCGCCGCAGGCTAAGATTATGTAGATGACTATGCTTTAAAGCTATGCAAAATCCTCAATGTACAGATTTAGATCACTATGGAGAGTTGCTTTATAATAGATAGCAAACCCTTAGTTTCACTCATGACATATTCCACATATATGCCTATCCCATATCACCCTATAATGAAATATAATACCCAGATATTTGCATATTAATAGGAGTTTTAATTCAGACAATATATGTTAACTTTTAATTCAACCAGATTCCAAATTATCGCAGCATATAAAATAGCAGAATCGCTAGGAAAAGAGATGGTGAAGGATACCTGTCTACTAGAAAATATCATATTTCTATTATATATTAAAGCCTTGTGGAAATTTAGACGTATTGGACAGGGATATGGAGTCAAATCAATCTCTACATTAGGGAGACTAGGCGACCACTGGACACCAGGGTTAAGGAGCACCGCATAGCTACTCAAAGGGGGGAGCTGCTAACAAAATCTGGATTAGCTAATCACGCATGGACCAAACACCACAACACCAATTGGGCCCAGAGGCGGCATACATACTCTCTAATGACAATATAATCAGCGAGCCCTGTGTCCAAATTAAAAAAGTTTGGAGACCTCTTCTTGAGTCACTGCCGCTATGCATCACCGACAACCAATCGCCAGGTACGGCGACGTTGATTGGACGAAACAGGGCATTACGCGACCCAATGAGCATTACCGTTTAAGGGTATAAATACGACCGATACGCTGAATTTCCCATTATTCACCTGATGACGATAGCAGACCTAAAGCTATTGAAACGTTATGAGATCAATCATTTCAAAATAATGGAGGGTCAAGGAAACTTCGAGGAACGAGTTACATTATCTACCAGCTTCAGACTAACAGATAATGAAGCACTAACATACAATATAAAAAATACAGTTGTCAATTCTATTCTCTGGAGAAGTCCCATATTAATGTCAATATATGCTATTATAACATCAATTAATTTTAGCAATTTGCTGTTTCCTCAGTGAATAGTTTCTTATTGGTTTATGCCTTTTTACTCCTAATTCCAAAATTGTATAATGTGACGCAAAATTTTAACTCAATTTTACATAAATTTGGTTTGTCAAATAGTTTAAAGCATTTTTAGTACCTTACTGGCTTTTAGATGATATGCTTCTTTGACAGCAGTCTTTCCTATACAAATCTCTCAATTTTTTGGCTTAATTTAGGGTGTTGAGTTTATCACTGACTTCATGCCATGAAAAAACATCATCGCTTTAAATTAAAACAAAGCTCATTCAATGCTACACAAAAAGTCGGGATAGACCTTAGAGAATGTACCTTCTGGAGGTAGCCTGCAATGCACGAAATCGTGGCAAGAATAGAAAGAGAGGGCAATAGAGACAGTAACAGGCTATTTAACTTGGTGGGTGGAAGTAGCCAACGAACAAAATGCTGATCGTCTGTCTTTGGAAGCAGCTCCCAAACGAGTGAAATAACCTCTTGCTCTCTTTACTGTCCTCTCTCTCTCTCTTTGGTCTTACCACGACATGTGTGCACTACAGGCTATCTCCAGAAAGTACAAGCTCTAAGTGATAAACTGAATTAAAGTATCTTATAAATTTATATCTTAAACATCGAATGCATGAGAAAGTGCAATATAGTCAAGTTTTACGTATTAAGAGGCGATTTTGGCGATTTGATCCTCCAAGTACTCAAGAAATTGGAAAAGTAGCGAGGAGATTTGAAGAAAGTGAATACCTCCCAGTGCAGGCTTTACTTAAAATTTTTCGCCTGTAATTCACATGTGAAAACACGAATTTATTGCTTCTACGAGTAACTCAGTAATTTAGTCTATCCTACGGTTTATTATGGCGTATTTTTAAGCTGGATTTGCACCTTTATCCACATAAAGTTCAGTTCACACAAGATCTGAAGCTTGAAGGCATTGGCAGCTTAGAATATAATGTTGAATGAGTCCTGGATCAACAAACCCCAAACTACCGTTTTTCTAACTAAATTGCCTTCAGAAATCAGGCTCATTTCCTACTCAGTAATACGTGAATAAGAAAAAATGTGGCAATTGGGGACCGAAAATCGTTAAACAATTGAAGAAAGGAGTTGCCCTCATCAAAAGTCCCTGTTAAGGCGTGAATTATGGCCTCAAGGGGACATTGGTCCGAATTTCTTCTAAGACGACGAAAGTGTGGCACTTAGCGTCGCTTCACACGTGCCGGTTGAAATCAGCCCGATGCTGGTTAGTGAAGGCAGTGTTGCATGTACCCTTACTTACCGTTTCACACACTAATTCACCCGGCGTCTACCTATAATGTTAAGGGGGATCGGCCCGATGCCTGGTGAATTCAACCACCACGTGTGAAGCTCACTTAGGATGAACACAGAGATTTTTTGGCCTTTTTGCAAACGGATTTTCCAGTAAGGGTAATACCAATCACCTTTAGACGACGTCAGTTGACACAATGTTCATTTGATGTCGATGGACTTTTTTGTGTGATCTATGCGAAAGATTGTTTTTATGTGTGCAAAAAACAACCGAAAAATATCTCAATAAATTAACTGTATAATAATTTTTGGTTGTTTAGGAGTACACTAGTGCCCGTTTGGCTGCTAAAAGAAGCAACAAATTAGCAACAATATTGGCTATTTGTTTTATTTTGGCAGCTACTTTCATTTCTTAACTACCCACTCGGTCGATATAGCTTGGAACTCAAGTACAATAGCGAGAATATTGATGAGTACTAGGTAAGATAACATGGAATATCTCTAGCATTTTCAGAGACGAATGTAAGCCACAGTGTGAAGAACATTTTAGTTATGTGAAGTTAAGAAAGATTGCATGAAACGGGTATAGATTCTAATGATATTTGTATAATTCAACATTTATTTTGGTCATGGACCGTAAACGTCAGATTTAACAAAGAACTACAGTGCTATTAAACTTATGCAGTTTCAATTGATAATTTTAGATAAGTGATGATGATACCGCTATATTGGTGGCCTCTCCTGAGAACCTTCAGCGAATCGTAGACAGAATAAACCAAATTAATAAACAATTTGGACTGAAGATCAACAACATCAAGAAATAATCATAGTAATAGCTCTAGAACACATTAGTTAGACAGACATCTGGAACATGTGCCATGTGTATTTGGGAGATACCACAAATCAAAATCGGGTTTCCGATGAAGAATGAAATGAAGGGGTTTTGGGGTTCGCAGGTGTGCAAAGAGAACTTCTACACACCGTAAAGATATCCTATTTGGACACATACTTAAAACAAGTTGAAAAGGGACGGTAGGAGAGGCTCGCCCCCCCCCCCTGATCTCCGAAACCATAAACTGTAAGATTTTAAAAAAATAGACATATAGCCTCTTACCTAAACTTTACTGGAAAAATAAGGAGAAACCCCTAATATTCATTTTGGGGGGCAAATTATAGAATTAAATGGAAAATAAAAAATATGATGAATACTAATATATTTTTTTATGTTTTTTATAAATGTTTTAAAATATGTTAAAAAATATATAAAAAATTACCAATTCCCCCTTTATTCTCCAAACTATAAGACCTACTTTTTTTTGTTTACAGGAAAAATCCGAATAAATCCCTAATATTAATTAATAATATTAGTAATAATATTAATATTTTGTAGGTCAAATTATAGAATTAAACGGTAAATAATAAATATTTTTTAACGCATCATGCAATACATCAAATGAAAGGGCTCATTGTGAGGAATACAAATATATATTATTCATATTTTTAAAATTAACTTTTTACAAGATATTAACATAAAGATATAAAAAATTCTCATTTCTGACTTTATATCCGAAAGCATACTACCTAAAATATTGAAAATAATTAGGGGTACTGGGCCTCACCTTTATAAGAAAAATTATGAGAAATTATACAATTAAATGAAAATAAAAATTCAATTTTCAAACGTATCATGTATCAGATAAAAGGCTCATTATGTAAATTACAAATATATCATATTTTTAAATAATTTGTTTAAAAGATATTAACAAAAATATTAAACATCGACTTAATTTCCCCTTTAGAAACTACACTATTTAAATTTTGAAAAACATATTTTATTTGTATTTTTAAATAATTTGAATAACAGATTTAATAATTTATAGTTTAAAATTTGACCTATTTTGCCCTTTATCTTCCAGTCTACAGAGCCTCAAAATTCAGACAGTAGATTACAAAAGGCTTCCCTGAAAATTTATTAGTAAATTAAGACTCTAATGTTAATTTTTGGGGGCCAAATTAGAAAATTAAACACATATGTATTCTTATGAAATCAAGCGAATCCTGAAGCAGATAAAATAAAATATCTATCTGTGGAAAATGAAAGTGTATATTTTTTATAAAATTAAAACGCTTCCTTTAAAAGGAATAAGGGTAAATATAAGAAAATGCACTCATTCCTTGCTTGTCTGAAACTTGAATATTAGAATCTTGAAGGTGGTACGGAATCCTTAGTATGCGGGTCCAACTGGCACTTGACCAAATTGTTAAACATAAGGGATTGCTGCGGAAATGACACCCTAAACATGATGTGAGAGGAAGTTAGGACTAGTCACTAAACAATTTTTATGTAGTAGTTCGTCCAAGTTTGAATAGTAGTTAAATTTAAATATCGTATGTTCTATGTTAGTGATTTAAGAAGGCATTAGAAAGCTGAGCTTACTTAAAGTCTTTAGCACCCATTACTGTCTCTAATGACAAATTTTGAGAAAACAAATTGATAGTTTATGTTCAGCGCATGCCCAAGACATTTGCCCAAGATTAAATCTCAACCAGAGAGTGCACGGTAAACTGCAACAGGAAATAGCGATGATAGCTTTGATAAAGTAAGAAGATTGGGATTCCTAGGTCGTCGGGTTGCGCAATGAATAGGAAAAATCGCATTTTCGTATTCACTTAAGTAAATAACTATGTGATTAAAATTTCCAGGTCTTTCTATTATTGAGCTTAAATCACCTCACTAGCAACAAAGTTATTTTAGGAGATGTTCTTTTAAGAACAAAAACAATTAAATTGCGTTCAAGTTTTAATTAGTTAGCGAACATATTAAACATCAATTGATCTCTTATATAATAATTAAAATTGTTAGACAATTGTTTTCTAATTAAAGCTTTCTTGATGTTGCTATATAAAACAAATGAAACATTAAATAAGTGTGCTATGTAGAGAAAATCTTACCGAAAATAAAACAACAGCGGATATCATTTTTCCAAAATTAGCACTGATGAGCACTTCACAAATGTTTTCGAAAAACAATTCATGTGCACCCCGTCGCGCACAACATGACAGCCGGAGTAAACAACACAATGTTGTTAAATATGATCTTGCAGCTTGACATACTCCACTCCTACTACCGCTCAGCAATAACCAGCGGCAGATCAAGCTAATTGTTGGCTAACAAGGACGGCGACATTGGCGTCCATTCGGGGGGGAAACCCTCGCGCGTCGTGATCTAACAAATTCGTTTTTCAGCTCAGTTGGCTGTGGCGAGTTCGCTTGTTCACAGTTAATTTAAACAGGAAGTTTTTTTTACTGTCATCACACCCACGCGAACTATCGTTCCGATTGGAGTAGTAAATCTGGAGCTTTCTGTCGGTGATTGATGTTCGTGTGACGTCTGTTTGACAGGGAATACCCCGCAATTATTATTTTTTCCGAGTTGTCGTAGTCTTGCGTTTTGCATGGCAAATGGGTAATAAAAGAAAATTTTACGGTGTCACGTGAATTGTGTTCGGTGTAGAGAGCTTTACTGAATTTCAAATACAACGTGGAAAAACTTGATTTCTAAGCAATAACCGTTCGGGAATTTACAAACAGAGAACCTCACCTGGAATATAATGATGTATGTGTAATAAATAATGCTCTTTTACACAGTGCAAACAAATGACAATGCTCCGGTATACGAAATGTGCCAGTAAAGCAAGAAGTTTTCAGAGTTTTCAATGATAATTGACACAAAGGGAAAAATTAATATTTAATAGTTAAACAAAACTGAATACAACTCAGGCGCTAATAATCCACACCAAACTGCTCCAAGCAATACTAACACATCACATTATAACAATATCCATACCATATATACAGGATCTCAGAAAGCCTAAAAAGAGTGAGCAACAGAATTAATGTCAAAACCACATCCAAAACCAGTAATATACTAAGGGCAGTTGCATCAAAACCAATTAACACAACTCAATACTCAAAAAATTGCATTTATAAAACTCCTTGCGAATGAATACATTTTATGTTGGGCAAACTTCTAGGCCTCCAAATATCTATATATAAATAGGTAAAGGCAAACGATTAGGTACCATTTTCTCCTCTGTCTCTCAATCGATTTTCTGCATTTTTGTTTTGTTTAGTAGCTACTGGCGACCTTCAGTACAGAATGCTAATATTAATTTATAATATTGGTTCATTCATTAAATAAAATATAATAGAAATTTATTATTTATGTCCATACTGTCAACGCCAAATAACTGACAATGCTGCCGCTGCCAGACCGTCAAAACTCAAAACATTGAGTAATTGTATATAGAGGGACCGATTGTTAGATGCTCTATTATATTTAGAGCATGTACTTCTGGAAGTGGCATGCAAGCGTTGTTATTGTTTAGTGGTAAAATTGTCAATGTAGTAGATCAGTATTGATTTTTCGGACGCGTTGCCGTAATTTTCATATTAAATATTCTGTTTTTAATGTGAATTTAATTATTTGATTAATTTATTATCATCACAACCTTCCCGAAGGTATTGTGTAAAAAATTGTCAGACAGCGGGCAATAGAGAATGTATTAAAATTTAAGTTGGTCCTTTCTTTCCTTTAATATTCCTGAACTTGATTGAAACCGCAAATGACGAAAACTTTTAGGTTGCAAAGAACAATCTTCCAATTATTATATCGAATATTTTTCCAAGTGCGGTTCCAGCCAATATTTTGAATACCGATATTTGATTACATTTTTATTTTCTTTTTATTTCAATAGATTTGTCAATATGAATGTACAATTTTGGTCATTACATCCACTTCTCTGATTTCTCCACAACTCTGTTTCTTATAAAAACCTACATATGCAATTTCATGAAATACGGTCGAATTTCGACCGCAGGGCGACCACTAGTACAAATAAATGCGAGTACAACACAAAACAAAGCTGAAAGACTCTGATTTTCTTTTAATCAATAAAAAAGATGGCACCTCTACTAATTCAATAGAATATATTCGTTCCTGATTCCCAATAATCAAGGGTGAAATTATTATGAACATGCTCATTTAAACAAATTTATATCAGGATAATTCGTAATATTTTTTTCATATCACTTTAATGGGATCACTGAATCATCAGAATTCTTTGATTGCATTTTTGGCGAATACACCTATAAGAAGAGCGCCACATAAAATACAAAAGAATCTAATTCAGCTTCTACAAATGAATAAATACGCTTTATTATTTTTATATGATACAATTGTTTATGTTACCCAGTCTAGTTTAAAAATAGAATGCTGCTTTGGTCGGTGTTAGTTAACCTACGAAGACTTTCTTGTGATTTCTGTTCTAGGAACGGTGTTATACACAGTGTGACTCCGGATTTAGGATCTCTGTGATCTAGTTGTTCCTGAAAGTCTTAGATGACGACAATCATTTCAACAGAAAATAAAAAAAATAGTAATATCAAAAATGAGTATAAAACCTAAATTGCTATTCAATGACAAACATTTCAAAATGGAGAAAATATAAAAATGTTTATAGATCGTACAACCTACATATAAATTTTGCCAATAAATAAATAAAATAAAAAATAACATAACAAAAAATTTAATTGTTTAAAATTTCAAAAATGATTAACATAAAAATATGACAAAAATATAAAAAATATTTAAAAAATTTCAATAGTGCTAATCTAAGAAACATCTGAAATACCAAAATTGTCAAAAATATCTATAGTGATCAAAAATGTCAGAACACCTAAAATGTTAAAAATGTCAAAATATAAAAAAGTCAAAATGCTTAAAAATAGGAAAAAAACTGAATGATCCAAAATTTCAAAACGACTGAAATGTGAAGGTTGCCAAAAATGTTGAAAATATCAAGAAATTGTCAAATATCTAAAAACATGGAAAAATTGTCAGTCAACTAAAAAATGCCATTTGTTAAAACTACACATTCTTGTATGAGATAAAATAAACAAGATAATTAAAATTTCATCGAAAATGAATGTGTATGTTTGTATGAAATTTCAAAAATACCTACTCGAAATATCCGAAATTTCATTAAAATAAAGATACTAAAAAGATCGACTTCAATCTCCTTGTTTCAAGTCTCGGGTTCAAATCCGGCTAATTTAGATTATTTTATTATGCCCAATTTATGAATGTTAATGCATTCTTTAATTATAATCTAGGATTTATGTGATCATTTACACGGAGTATACTAATGAATTCACATCATCAAGAGCAAAATCATGGAATTAATGGAATAGGATAAAATCTTAAACAGGATATGTATTTTCTCGTCAAAATATATAGTTACAGTGGGATTCAACTTGAACCCAATTTTAAATTTTATTATTGGGCCTCTGAATTGCTATATTTGTAAGCAAATTAACCCAAAATACTCTACCTCTCTAATACTGACACTGAGGACAACTACATTACCGTAACAACTATACCATATATACAGGGTCTCTTAGAAAGACAAAAGAGATGAAGCAACAGATGCAATGTCAAAACAATATCCTAAACAAGAATTACACTAATTTCAATTATATTTGCATCTGCAAAATTCTTTAGAGATGCAGTGAATTTTATATTGGAGAAACATGTGTGCCCTTAAATATACGAGTAAATGAGCATTAAGAAGACAATTCGAGAAATACAATATTTTAAACATGTTTGGGCCTTAGGCCACAAAACACAATTTGACAATTTTACATAACTGCACAAAGAACACACAACACAAAACAGAAATTACAAGCCTGCCCTAATCCAGTTAAATGATATCGATTATATCGCTTCTACTTCCGTAGAATTTAATTATACATGTTAGTTGATAATAAGGGATAAAGTTAGGAATGATCAGCTCCTTTTGAATAACTCGATATTGGGATTCTCTAATGACCTTAATTGGATAACTGAAAAAATTTAATTCTTTGATAGCATTTTCAGCAAAGAGAATTTTTGCAGGTTCTTCCAACTTGGAATCAGCTTGACTGCTAAAAACAACACATTTTTTCAAACTGTTGGCACAGCCCAATTGCAGCGCCCCCTACCCAATCCAACTCTAAATTTAGCCCACTCAAACACTTCTAGTCTCATCAAGCTGGCCCAAACCGTTAAATTTGGAAAAAAATCCCAGAACCCTATCGTAGCGTCACTTACGCGGTCCAATTGTAAATCTATACCATTCCAGTAACCCAGTCAAAACTCGCACAAAAAATCTCAGCCCAATACTTACGAGGTAAAAAGAAATCCGACAATCCGATTGCAGCGCTCCTTACTGGGTCAGATTGTAAATTTAACCCACAAAACGTGTCATCATAATTGGTTCAGATGTCTTGGAAGAGTTTAAAAAATTCCGAAAACCCAAACGCAGTGCCACCTACCGTAACCAACTGTAAATATAAACCCTTCCTTAATTTACTCAAACATATATAAACAGTTTCATCAAAATTGGCCCAACGTTTAGGAGTTAAATAAAATAAGATTTAACAAATTTTTCAATATTCTGTGCAATTTCCTTAATTTTTCCCCTAAATCTACCAGCAAACTTAAAAAAAATAATGAAATCGTTCCCAAGTTATGGTCTGATTCTGTCCTACAGTTGTTTGTGGATATTTTTCTCAAAATAACTGTTATTTTATTTTACATTTTTCAAAGTGGGCTTGGACCCGTTCCTAGTCTGGCCCATTATATTTTCAATGCTTCCTGCGCCTGTCGCCATAAATAAATTTAGATTAAAAAATCCACGCATCCCACTTCTGACACCACTGATTAGAATTTTCTGTCGGTTCAAAACAATTGATTGACACCAAATATTTTATTTTCTCATAAAATTCACAATAATATTTCACTACTACTTTTCTTAGGCTATATACTCTCAGTCACTCGAATATCAGCTGATTAACTATAAAACTGAAACTGTGTGCTACTGTTCGTCCGAAACTATATACCTATCGCGCTTTCGAGAGACATCTATCGTCAGCTGTCAATATTTCGTTGCTTGTTCTTGGAAACTCAACTTGGCGTGTTGATTGTTTTTGTTCAAGATATTTATTCCGAAAATATAATTTTTATATGTTGAGTAATGTTATTATATAGTGGTGTAAAAATAAAAGCTTGTACCCGTACATTTTTCAGGTCACAGCAATACCTGTTCAAATCTCGCGAAAATAACTCAAATTCATGTAAGGGACACATATTCCCAACATAAATATGTATAGATTTTCACTAAGGTACGGTGTGAGTGACAAACAAATCAGCACTCGTATTTTGAATGCAGAAAGAAAAGAGTATTCCTGTCAGGTCACCTCCATCACGTTTCCAGAACAATGATACGAAAATAGGATTTGATAGGGGGTTTCATGAACGCTTTTTATATCACCTTTATCTCGCATTTCAGTGGGTGAATATTCGAAATAATGAAGGTTACGGGATTGGCTTAAATTGGAAAAGGGTTGGTGTGAAATTATCTTTTTTTCTCATTTTCCCTTGACGAAATTGAAAAATATTATTAGGTTTTACGTAAGCAGTTGTAATTAATAAACGTGATCTTTATTGGAGCGGAGCTGTGAATGATATTAGGTTTTTGGTGATTTAATGAATTTCGTCACAGGAAAGAAGAGGATTTGTTGTAAATTGAAATCCGATATTGAAATATTAGGTAGGATAGAGTAGAGCGAGGTGAAATAAAAATAGAGCCAAAAAATTAGTTGTTGGTGTATTTGTTCCCTTTACAAACACCAAACAGGTGAAGGGTAAATAACAGAAAAGTATGTGACAATATTACAGATTTGTCAATATCATAAAAGGTTTGCATCCCTTTGCAGCAATAATATGCACCAAAACTCACCAAATTTGATATTAAATGGGTCAGGAACATGTTCATGGACGGCATGCCATTGCAAACACTAAGTATATAAGTGAAGGGCGAAGGGCTTCCGTTGTTAGTGTAGAAGAGATTATATGTGAGCAATTTTAATTTAATTTTGAGGATCCAAAACTTAATAATTATATAATTCAGGCCACAAACTGGATATTTTCGGTTATCTGAAAAGGTAACAGCCTGGGTCTTTCTCTTAGTATCCAAATAACACCAGGGGAGGGGTACCAACCTTGATCTAAAAGATACCATTAAGGGATATATGTCATTCCTTTTGCTATAGACACAACGAAGGAAACGTTTTTGAACTTTTTCCATTTCATTGCTGTAGGTGTGATAATTTGGTAAACAGATGTTGGAGGCTACTCAAGATACTAGATCAACAAATTTCTAATTTGCGTAGTCACTTCCAGGAGCTTGCAGAATTTTTTGATCTATACAGACTCATATGCCAAGTTGATGCCTCAACACCACAGTGACTGACAGAACAAGTGCAATTCCACCACCAATCAACTGATCAGAAACTGCTCAAATGGAGAGAGAAGCACCTTTATGGAAGACATATCAATGACGCCAACCAAGATTATATCGACAGTTCAGCCTCGAACTACTGGTTGATTTCTGGTCATATATTTCCTGAAACATAAGGGTTTATATTGTCAATATAAGATTAAGTAATTCCAAATAAGAACTACCTAAAGTACATCATTAAAGACCATTTTATTTGCAACGACAGATGCAGATAGGGTTGCCAAACATCTGAAACTATCCAGCATATCACAGGAGGTTGTCAAGCGTTTGCTGCAACTGAATTGAATTTTGATTGATGTTAGAGCAGTTGGTTTTTGCTCTGTCATATAAAGTTTTGATGATACTTCTTTTTACTAAATTTGGATGATTAGAGTTAAAGATGAAATACCTTTTATTGTCAGTCAGTTGTCTGTAAACGAATATGTCATCAACATAACGTCACCAAACCAAAGGTTTAATCTGTTTGGAACAAATTGTTTGTTCTTAACATTTTTCTATAATAATACCATGCCATAATTCTCTTGGTAGAAGTGATTATTAAGTTGAAAATATGATGTCTTTGTACAAAATGATTCCTTTTGTACTAAGATTAGTGAGTGACAACATGGATTATTCTGAAGAAGATGAATGAGATCCCATCGAAACGTCAAACTGTCTTTTCTCAGACAACTAAACCATGCAAACCACAATCCCGAAAATTATACTCGTATATATAATGAAAATGCCCATTCACCCAAGTAATAAAAAAATGTTTTATATAAAAATTATAAAACATAGCCTATGTAAGTAACAAACAAATTTCTGTATTTATATGTAAGAATAGATTGATTCTTATACCTATTATATTTTAGTTAAGCCAAAAAACCCAAAATTTAACATAAACAAGACAGGATAATTGCCATCTGTCTTAAAGATATTGTCAAAACATTTTGGATTGGCAAATCATAGCTTGTTCAAATTTCAAAGCAATTGACGCTTTTTTGATCGACCAACTATTGTTTCAAATATAAAATTCAATAACAACAGCTTCAATTTTTTATATTATTGTAGGAACCTAATGTATGGTTTTTCCGGTAACCAGAGACAATATTCGGTTCACAACTTTTTCATTCCCATTTCATTTAGTGAGTAATAAAGTATATTCACGGATATGTTTTTAGAGATAAATTTAAGAAGTGTATTGAACCCAGATTTACATGAGATCCTATTCTTAAATTCAAGGAAAATTCATTTAAGTCTGTACCGAAGTCTTCTAGCAAACAATCATATGATATTGCCTACCTGATTAAAAAATAAATTAAAGAAACTATTTCATTCAAAGAAATTAATATATTAGAATAATGACAGACAAATGTTAAAGAGCAATGTTTCTCACTGAGTTTATTCCTAAAATATGTAAAAAAAAAGAATCGAATTGGAATAAAAAATCAATTCTCACCACAACTATAATGAAACAATAAATGAGTTCCGTATATATGAATCAACATGTTCGTCAGCAGACAGAAAAAGTGTAAAATGATTAACAGGAATCGATATATTAGTAACTTTCATGTTCTACTAAGAACACAAATTCATGAATAGACAGATCAACTAATATATATATGTATTAGATGGTTTCCGGGAATTCATCCGCGTAGTTGATAACTGATCCCTGTCGGGATCGATGGTAAAATGACGACGTTTCGGCAGAGTCACATCTGCCCTCTTCAGGTCGGTTCGCATAATTCTCGTAGCCTTCTGCTTTCGTTTCTAGTTACTCGAATACCGGGGGCAGACCATGGACTGATGGATAACTCAATAAGTCCGTTTTGTAAAATAGGATTGATATTGTCCTCAACTGCCCGTTGTTGCCCCAATGGTAGTCGCGGGGGTGGTATTCTTATGCTTTGAGACTTTCCTCTATCTATTCTTTGTACTGGAATCTTTGTACGACCGGTACTATCTATCATCTTCACTATTAACAATTTGCTAGTATTTTAAGATACATTGCTTGGCCCTCTGATGTTCTTCTGGTGTAAGGTGTGTCAAATGGTCGCTAAATTGTTTCCTAAACTCTACTGGTACCTGTCTCCTTCGCCGGGGCCTGGTAAGCTTCTTCGCAGTTGATGATGGTGTCTACTGGCTCGAAACGTACTATTTCTTCACCATTGGCAATTCGGATATCGTTGTTGGACATATGCAGGACTCTAGTTGGGATGTCTCGTCCGCTTTTAAGTTTAATCTGTCCACCCAAGTAGTCGTGAGCTAACTGTACGGGTCTCACCATTCCAACGCAGCTCTCAGGATTTTTTTCTACCTGCCCATGAATAATTTGTGTTCGACCGGGAATTCTGGTTGAGGATTTAGCGAAATTTTTTACGAAGTCGCAGAGTTGTTGATAGGCCGTGTCAATACAAATTCCTCACTTAGGAATCGAAATACACCGTACCTATGGTCGAACATGACATGGTTAATTAGGTCCATACCCAGTATAAAGTCATTCTTAATATTCTCTACTAGGATCACATGCCGGATTCTGTTGTCCCTTATCTGTAGCACTATATCTGACTCGCCCTCCATTGACATGGACGCACCGGTGACTGTTCTTAGTTGAATGTTGTTAATTGGCCGGAATTCCGATGACCTCAAAACTCTGGACCTGACAATGCACACAGCGGCGCTGGTATCAGAGGTTAAGATTGCTCAGCCATCGATGGTGTCCCTGATGACGGTTGCAAAATCCCTGGATGGATACTCTGGTCGGGGCTGGTGGACTCCGAAACGTTTTGGAAATATACAGAAACTTGTCACTTCCCAGAAAGTGTTTAAACACTGGTGGAGGGTTAGTCAGCATTCGCCCCCCTTTGCTGACTGATCGGAGTTTCCCTGGTTGGTGAAGTTGTTTTGTTGCGTACCCCTATTCCCTATATATATTCGAGTAACTAGAAGCGAAAGCAGAAGGCTACGAGAATTATGCGAACCGACCTGAAGAGGGCAGATGTGATTCTGCCGAAACGTCGTCATTTTACCATCGATCCCGGCAGGGATCAGTTATCAACTACGCGGATGAATTCCCGGAAACCATCTAATACATTTAGTGCCCGCGAAAACTTAAATATATATATATATATATATATATATATATATATATATATATATATTAGGGTGATTCATTTCCGCAAAAATTTTTTTTTCTCCGTGCTCAAGCAAAATTTTAATCTACCCATAGAAACAAAAATTCTCACCAAGATTGAGCTCTTAATTTTAATTTTAAGTACTTGCAATTTAAATATGAAATTTTCTCTTTTAAAATTCCACGCTCTTTAAAATTGCTTTAATATTTTTTTCGTAACTTGCACTGGGTCGTCAGTGGGAGCGATCAAAGTGCAGTTTTTGGAATAAATTGTTATTTTTCAATTTTTTTGAGTGAATCGCAAAAATTAGGGAGAAAAAAAGAACTGACTCTCAAAAAATAGTTTTTTTTACCAATATTTAATGAATTTACAGCCATATTTAGGCCTTCAAACGTAAGAAATTGATAAATACTAACTAATGTTGCTCTTCCATTCAACTTTTTTCTTGATTACTAACATGTTTCTCTACAATAATAACTTTTTCTAAAGTTATTATCGTCTTTGACCTCTTTTAAATAAAAAAACAATACATTTAGTAATAAAATAACAACAAATCTTTATTCGAAACATACAGATGGTTACTTTATTATGTAATATATTCCAAATATAATAATTATCTCAACAATCATAAAAAAACAAGTTAATAAATTTTAAATAATTACGACTCTTATGAAAAGCACTTAACGATTTTAAAGCTGAATAAAGCTTTTGTTGTTATTTTATTACTAAATGTATTGTTTTTTTATTTAAAAGAGGTCAAAGACGATAATAACTTTAGAAAAAGTTATTATTGTTGAGACATGTTAGTAATCAAGAAAAAAGTTAAATGAAGGAGCAACATTAGTTAGTATTTATTAATTTCTTACGTTTGAAGGTCTAAAAATGGCTGTAAATTCATTAAATATTGGTAAAACTCTATTTTTTCAGAGTCAGTTCTTTTTTTCTCCCTAATTTTTGCGATTCACTAAAAAAAATTGAAAAATAACAATTTATTCCAAAAACTGCACTTTGATCGCTCCTACTGACGACCCAGTGCAAGTTACGAAAAAAAATACTAAAGCAATTTTAAAGAGCGTGGAATTTCCCGTAAGGTCCATAAAACCGATTCACAAAATGTTAAAAGGTGACTGAGCATTAGGAATTTGAAAAAAAAAAACTTTTTTTACGTGCATTTTAAAAGGGAAAACTTCATATTTAAATTGCAAGTACTTAAAATTAAAATTAAGAGCTCAATCTTGGTGAGAATTTTTGTTTCTATGGGTAGATTAAAATTATGCTTGAGCACCGAGAAAAAAAAATTCTTTACGGAAATGAATCACCCTAATATATATACAAATTGTTTGAGTAACGGCTAAATTGGCTAACACAATGTAAGAAAGCTTTCGGGAAGCAGCCTTTTATGAGCGATTTTATAAAGAAGTCAAATACACTTTTACTTTGCGAAAGCTATCGAAAAAATGCTTTAATTTCTTCGTCAGTCTTTTGACTACAAACAAAATTTATAATTATAATATGTGAGATAATTTTTTAAATACAGTAAATTGTGATTCTAATTTGAAAAAGACCACAAACATAGGAATTATGAAATTAATAAATTAGATGTTACAAAATTTTTTTGAGTGACATTGATAGCAAAACTGGAAAAGAAGTTATAATCAAAAATAAAATTACTATGGTGAGTAGAATAATGTATTGTTACTATGTAACTTAATTGTTGAATACGGAAAATTAATTTTTCTTGTCGATGTCTAAAAGATTGCAAAAAATGTTATTCAAATTTTGGATATCTGTTTTTTTATTAATATTATTCGGATAATAGTTAATAAATACCATCTCTAAAAAATTTCTTTTGTAATAATTTTGTTCACATGCCAGAACTAAAGCGCTGTTAACATTTATAGTGTTTGAATTTTGAATACAATGAGTGGCAATAGCACAACATTCTTTTTCTAATGTGATATCGCTTTTATGTGCGATCATTCTACTTTTTAGAGTTCTCGAGGTCTGTCCAATATAAGTTGCATCACAATTAATACAATCTATTTTATATACAATATTATATTTCAATTCTTTTGGTATCTTATCTTTTGTTTTGCTAAAAAGCAAATGATTAAAAAATATATACCTCTAAAATATGTGTAAAAGTTTCATGATAATCAGTTGGGTAGTTTTGGCGTGAAAGCGTAACAAACAAACTAACATTCACATTTATAATATTATAGGAATATATAACAGAAAAAATTAACCATATTTTTTGAGAGAGAGTTTACTGGGGCGAGTTAATTTGAGCTTAACTCAATTAATTGGGTTATTTTTTCTGGGACTATTTAAAATCAAAAATCTACTAGTATTAATGCCTTAAAATACCGAAAAAAACTAAGCAAATCAGGGTATAGTTGTTTTAAGACCTGTCGAAGAATTTGAACACCCTCTATTCTTTTATCAAATGAATGAAATGAACGATGCCCAGTTTCAGCATATGACAGAATATGATTATTGCAAATATTGCTAATTATTTCAAACTTTATTTCTTTCTGATATCGTTATTTTTTTTTAATTAAACGACTGAAAATTGTATCATTAGTTATTACCAACGTCCAAAATTCAAAAAATCCGATATGCGTATACGTGTATAAAATTTTACATGTTTCAGGTATTTTCATTTACATTCATAATTACGTAGAAATTTTTCCTTTTCTTTAAGACTCTCACATTTTCCAATGAGGGGCAATGCGCCTTCCGAGATCCTTAAAGTAATTAAGTTCAACACTAAAACGAAGAAATCTTATATAAAAATTTCGGTGGATATAATAGTTCTGGAATGTATCAAAAACCATGGGCGTACCCAGGTTTACATTTAAGTTGAGGAAACAAATTTAAGTTGACCCAACAAAACGTTCGTATCGATATCTATATATAAATAGCCAAAGACAAAACGATTAGGTACCATTTTCTCCTCTGTCTATCAACCGATTTTCTTCATTTTTGTTTTGTCTGGTAGCTACTGATGACCTTCAGTGCAGAATGCTAATATTAATTTATAACTTTGGTTCATTCCTTAAATAAAATATAATAAAAATTCATTATTTACGTCCATAATGTCAACGCCAAACAACTGAATGTACCGCCGCCGCCAGACTCAAAACATTGAGTAATTATATATAGAGGAACCAAGAGCATGTACTTCTGGAAGTTGCATGCAAGCATTGTTATTGTTTAGTGGTAAAGTAATCGTTGTATATTATAATTATACAGGGCGATTCCAGATATGTTAGAAATCATTTTTTTCGTGGGTCGCACATAAGCAGTTGCATATATAGGGTGTTTAAAATATAGGGTAGAGTGCAATTATAACCAATAACATAATTATATAGGGAAGCCCATTAGCGGTTGAATTTACAGGGTTCTTGGAATAGAAGGTGCAGTAGAATTACAGTTATACAGAGTGGTGCAAAAAATATTATACAGAGATGCATATACAGGATGGTGGAAATGGAAATACAACATTTCGTAACCCATAAGCAGTTGTATATATAGGGAAGATGAAATATAGGGTGAGAGGAATTATAGATATACAGGATAATGATAAAAAATGTTAGAAAAGGAAATGATTTATAGAGTAGCCCACGAAGAGTTCCATATATATGATGATTGAAATATAGGTCGCAGTAGAATTATAGTTACAGCAGATAGTTAAACATTTCATAAACAAAAAGAGTAAATACGGTGGCTCATATGCAGTGTCATATACAGAATGGTTTACCGGGTGGTTCAAAAATGTTAAAAAATATGCGTGGTCCATGAGCAGTTGCATATACAGGGTGGTGGAAATATATAATGAGATGGAATTATTTTAATGAGAATTTTAATAAATGTTAGAGAATTGAGTGCAATTATAGTTATACAGGGAGGTTAGAAAAAATAAATATGTAGGGTAGGCCATTAGCGGTTGAATTGTTGTCATATTAAATTTAAAATTACGAATTTGAACACAAATAAAGTCCTATGAATTATATCTAAAAAAACTTGAATTTCTTTACTTATTTGTAGAAGCGAAATGTAAAACCGACATATAGGATTTTCGAGAAAACTATCAAACAGAGGTTCCGAATCTGGATCCGTTCCGTGCAATTGCTGTTCTCCCTAAAGTCCTACGATAGATTGTCACGATAAAATATTCAGATTACTTAACCTGCCAGAGATATTGACACAATTGGTCGAATTTCGACCACTGGGCGACAGCTAGTTAATATAAATGAGTATTATATTATCATTTATTATATAAATTGTTGTTCAACTGAGCACATATATGGACTAAAAGAGATTATGTATGCACCTGCCAAGGTGGGGCACGACCCTCCCTTGGCGTGGCTACTTAGGGAACCTTAGAACTCTTTTGCATTAATATTGCCCTCCCTGGAGCTAGTCCCTCAATATGCCTTTGCCGTGCGTACAGTGAGTGTTACTGAACGGTTTACCGCCGTATATGGTCTTTTGGACTAAAGGATTGTCTATCCCATGGTGTTCTAACTCTGACCGCTGAGTATCGACGGCAACAACTACAAACGGCTACAGTGGTGCACATAATGACAAAATTTGAATGTAGAATCTCGATTCTGCTTGGGTGGACACAATGGCCCGAGAAGGGTTAGAGACTTTGAGGAGAAAGAGGTGAAACTCAATTTTATGTTGAGCGATATGTAAACCGAAAAGTAGGCGTGCTATTGCACATGGAAGTAGGTCACCTCCAGTCTTTGTTTGAAGCACAACTGTATCAGAGGAAGTAATGGAGCCATATGCACTCCCTGACTTTAATTTGCTTGTGGGTCTCATATTTCAACAAGATAATACTCGGTCTCATGTTGCTCGAGTAAGTTTAAAGAGACCAATGTGAATCTGTTGCATGCCCGCCTAGATCCCCCGATTTTCCGCCTATAGAATTTGTTTGAGATATGATGGGTAGTAGGCTCGGGAATTTACCCTAGCACCCACGTATTTTAAAGGTTCTAAGACATGAAATGCAGGTAGTTTGGGATTGTATTCCTCAAGAAGAAATAGACCATCTTATTAAATCAATGCCAAGACGTATTAGGGAGTGTATAGATAGCCGAGGTAGACAAAGAGATTATTAAAAAACTTAATACAAAAATTTAAATTCATTGGTATTTGTATATTTAATCATTTACTCCTTATGTTTTGTTCTTCCGGGTGTTGCGATTTCTTTGTCAGTGTATTACGTTATTTTAATAATAAATAATAAAAATAATTAACATATCCAGGAAGGCTGTCGTTTCCTTGACAAACATGCAATGCTAAGACTGAGATACTACCCAAGGAGATGGAAGTATGACGACATTATCATGCTGCCAAAGGCCAATAAGGACGGTAATTTTCCACAAAACTATCGCCCTATTAGTCTACTACCAGCCATGAGTAAAGTAGCAGAAAGGATCTTCGCGAATCGACTCCAAGAGACCATAGACGATCTGAACCTGATTCGAGACCAGCAGTTTGGATTCAGACATCGACACGCCACCGAACACCAAGTTCTACGCCTTGTAGAATACGCCTCAGATGGACTCAACCGGAATCGAAGAACAGCCGTCATCTTCCTGGATATAACAAAAGCCTTCGACTGAGTATGGCATGACGGACTATTAGTCAAGATGGCCCAATTAGGATTTCCCACTAACATCATCCAGCTAGTGGGCTCCTTTTTGAGACATCGAAGAGTAAGAGTACGAGTAGGCCAAGAACACCCCAGATACCGGACCACCGAGGCAGGGGTTCCCCAAGGAGCAGTCCTCTCCCCGATGCTATTTTCAATCTACACTGCAGACATCCCAAGACCAGCCGACGCTATAATTGCCCAGTTCTCCGACAACACCGCCATAGGATGCCAATCATTCAGATTCGAGCCAGCCTTGAGGCGGCTGCAGCAAGCCACTGACAATTTAGCGGAATGATGCTTTCAGTGGAAGATAGCCATCAACGAGGACAAAACCCAAGCTCTGTTCGTCAACGGGAGAAGCCGCACGATCGTCCGGACAGGTAACCTGACCCTTAACGGCAGATAAATTCCATGGAAGAACGAAGTCAAATACCTTGGAGTCATCATCGACAAGGACTTTCACGAGGCATGTCCAGGAGACTCGTAATAAAGTCCGGGCTGCCCGTGCCAAACTTTACCCCTTAATAGGAAGACGAAGCAAGCTGGGATTCTTAAACAGCTGACTCTCATCAAGACAGTCATCTTGCCAATGCTGACGTACGCTTCAATAGTATGGGGACACACCAGCAAGAGCAACAGGCAGGCCATCCAAAGGCAGGAGAACCTATACCTACGCCTCGCAGTCGACGCACCCTGGTTCGTTCATAACACGGTGATTTTCAACAATTTACGACACCAACCAGTGCTTGCAGAAATGAAGAAGAGGGCCAGAGAGGCTTACGCTAAACTGGAACAGCACCCAAACCTTCACCTACGACAAATAATCGACTATGACCTCAGATTTATTGACAGATACAAACGGCCTAAGAACCAGCTCTGCATTAGCGAAGGGGAAGAGGACGAAGATTCCCAGAGATAGAGGACAGGTAAGTAAAAAATAAAGTATTTAACAATCTTTTTTTCAGGAGACAACAAGGGGGGCCCGGGAGGAAACGAATCTACCAAACAAAGAGAAGACAGAAGAGCACACACCCACAAAACAAACGACGACAACATGTACGCCCACAGAAGGGTACAATTAGCTATATATCATAGCAAAGAAAGAGCCACGTAACACAAATAAGACAGTTGCTGTAGTACCAATAAGGTAAACCAACGGAACCAAATCAAAGCCAAGATATCCCAACAAGAAGACAGCGATTATGCAGAAGGAAAACTGTGTTAGCGTGAGGACCTGAGTTAAGCCTCGGGGGGTGGATGGTAAGGGGGCTGGAAGAGCTCATCAGTGAAATTTTCTGAAGGGCAAATCTAGTTACTGGGCTCGCGCATGAGTTTGTGTGTGTAATTAACATATTTGTTCAATGCAGGGATAAACTATCAAGCCAACGTTCCAGTAAAAACAAATAGTTATGGAAATATATAGATTTCCTACTAAAGGATAGTTTTTGTTAACAAAAAAATCTAAAAAAACTAGTAGATACCATAACTATCATTTAGAAAACATAATAAAAAAAATCTGTAGACAGTTAAACAATGGAAAAGAAAATAATAATTATTCGATGTATGATGGTTTGTGTTGTAAATACGAGTTTCTATTGACTTCCAAGAACTAAGCGCTTAATTAATTCAATACATAAATAATTAAATTTTTTGTAATATTTTTTTCCATAACACTTGATACAATTACTTGTTGTTGTACATTGTAAAAAACACTTGTAAGTCAATTTCAAACATCTAAAGACTCTTGACAGTCCACTTCAACGAATTTAAATTAATTACAAAGCTAATAGTTCTTGAATGAATAGTTCATCATTCATTTAGTTTACATAACAGGCCCATTCAAGGACTGACATCAAAAAATGATAAACGGTTAGTAACGAAAATATTGAGTATATTATGTAAGGAATGTCTCGTTATTTAAATGTTAACTTAATAAATTCTGATGAGTCACTGAGGAAGAGTCTTTATTACTTTTCAATAAATAAACGAAAAAAAATTTTTGGATTTAGTTATAAAGAATTAATGAAGTGTTGAGTTTTGGTAGGTCAGAATCTGATCATCAAAAAATGTTAATTCATTTTATTCGAAAGAGCTGTGTCAGAATTATTTCGGATTTATATTCTCACTACTGGAAATAATAAAACATTTCATGAAAATTTTATCTATGCACCATTTATTGTAACATGGGCATTTTGTTGGCTCTTTTAAAACTAAATTATTATTTAAGTCTTATTTCTGTATGATTGTAATAATCTATTGAACCCTAGACGCGGCAGTTAACCCGAAACCAAACGACCTACAGAAGTTAAAAATGCAGGCCCAGAAGATATACTAGAAACAACCAAAGATAAATAATTTATTTTTCTTTATGTTCAGAGTAATAATTGTACTAGAGAAACTGCTCATAATTACAATGAGAGGCATGTAGAAAGACTCGTAAGGTATATATCCATAACAAGAAAGAATCGATGACGTTGAAGTATTAGGACATGTTTTAATAATCTAAGATCCGTACTAAGATCGACCTTCACCATAGTGTCGACCAAATGATAATAATATTTTATTAAATAAAATAAGTTTCTGAATGTCTAATTGCTTCTTGGGAAATAACACCACAGTTTAAAGAAAATTGCTGTATATTCCAAACGTTTCGGGGTCTAGATCAGACCCCGTTGTCAATGGTTAAGAAACTACGGATTAAAAAGGCACAATTCTAAGATATAAATTAAAATATTTGACAATGTGTATTATTTGATTTTTGACGTAACTAAGAGAATTTTATTTGTAATATACAGGGTAGCACAGAAATTTCTAAAGATCATATAATCATAAAGTTCCTTTCAAATTGGAAGAATTTGAAAGGGAGATCTTCAGAACTTTATGTGGCGCTCCTAGGTGCGACTCTATTATAAGATAGTGCATTCGCCAAAAATGTGACCAAAGAACTTTGTTGATTCAGTGATCCTATTAAAATCATAAGGGAAAACCTAGGAAAAACTTTACGAACTATCCCGATATTGGGTTGTTCACAAGGACATGACCACTAGCAATTTCTTCCTTAACATCGGCAACCAGGAACGACTGAATTCTACGGAGGTAGTAGCGATACAATCGTTTTCATTTAACAAAATTAAAGCAGACCCTTTTAGTTTTCTTTTGGTGTTGTGTTCTTCTTTGTATAATATAACTGAATTTTGAAACTGTATTTTATGACCAAGGTCCCAAGCATGTTCACAAATTTTGGATTTTTCAAATTTTTTTATGTAATTTTTGTACATTTTTTATAAACGTTTTTTTTTTATTGATTTTATTGATATTAGAACAGTTGATTTTTGCTCTGTCATATAGAGATTTAATGATACCTCTTTTTACTGAACTTGGATGATTAGAGCAAAAACCAACTGTTCTAATATCAATAAATTCAATGAAGAAAAAACGTTTATAAAAAATGTACTTTCTGCCAATCAGTTAAACAAAATGGAATGCCCAACAATCCCTAACAACCAACATCAAACTTCACCAAGCAACACTGACTCCCAAGATAATCCCATTAATACAGTAACTATACCATACATACAGGGTCTATCAGAAAGACTAAAAAGAGTGTGAAACAGATATAATATCAAAACATCATTTAAAACAAGAAATACACTAAAATCAATTATATCAAAGACCAAACCAAATAACACAACTCAAAATACAAAAAATTGCATTTATAAAAATATAAGTGTCCTTCTAGGAACCAACCAAAATTTTCTGTGTTTAATTTTACGCAATGAGGATTTCTTGTATCTGACCACATTGAGTTTACATAAATAGTACGTAAAATTTTTTGTTGTAGTGATATCCAGCATAGTGCTATTGTATTTGGTTCAAAATTTAATTATCTTCTTTTGCAGAATTTGTTTTAACAAATATTTGATATCTGGTATCATTAGCTTTGTTAAAATTTTTAATACCATACATAGCCACAGTGAATTCTTGAATTACAGTCACTTTTTCCTCAAAATACGTGTCGGCTTCATCCGTTAACGAAGCAAAATATTTTTGACATTTTTGGTTCTTCGAAAATAGATTGAAAAGTCTTATTTTTCCTTTGTTATGGAAAGCTGCGGTGTAATCGCAACTTGTGTATGCATGAAAAGCAGGTAGACCTAGACATAAATCAAGCCCCAATTTTGATGCCAATTTCGTAAATTGATGCAGTTAAGGTCATTGCAATTTCGTTTTTTACTTAGTGAAGTCACAAGCTAAAAACTGTACCAAGGCCTCTTTGAAACGATAGTTTTTAGACTTTTTAAAAAAGCTGTAGGTCTACTTTGTTGAGGACCTGAAATTTTAAATGGAGTTTCGAATTCCTGCCTACGTTGACGTTCCGAGTCTGATTGAGGATGAAGCGGAAGTGTATCTTGAGAAAAAAATGAATGTAATTCAAGAATGAAAACACTGTGGCTATGTATGGTATTAAAATTTGTAAGAAAGTTAATGACGCCAGATATCAAATATTTATTTAAAAAAATCCGCAAAAGAAGATATTGAAATTTTTCTCAAAAAAGTTAGAAGTTTTGATTCAAATACGATAGCACCCTGCTGGGTGGGTATTTACATCCAACAAATCCTCATTGCGTAAAATTAAACACTGAAAATTGTGGTTGGTTCGTAGATGGACACTTCAAACCAAGAAGAAGATTCTTCTGACTTTGTAAATGATACAACTTTCGGCGATTTTAATCCTGAATAATAATCATTCTTTACTATTTTTTGTATGATCACTTCTTTTAATGTATTATTGATATTGTTTAATGTAAAATTTTTCTGCTAGACATGGATTAATAGTTTTTATTGTAATATTCTTTCTCTATTTGATCCAAAACGTTTATCTTGACTAGTTTTATCTATGCCAGGTTTTTCAAGACTTATTTTCTTACAATCTCCCTCTGTCTTGGACTTTTGCTCGCTCCGATTTTTTTAATATAAAAGTCTAGCAACTAGCATCTGTGAACAAATATTTTCAGGCAACCTTATACTACATTACAGAGAGATGTGAATACGCTAACATAATCAATAGAATTGTACTTTAAATCAGATAAAAAAAATATATGTCAGGAAATAGTTGATAATTTATATTTAAAAAAAACCGTGCGCAGTTTTTTTAAATAGAAATTATATTTTCAACTTTTAAGTATTACAAAATAACTACATTATTTGTTGATTAAAATGACTGCTAAAGGAAAGTTTATTACTAAATAAATTTGAGTTAAACTCGTATATATTACAAACCAAGCAAACTATTTAAAAATTCTTCGTTAAATTCAAATAAAGAAGATTTAAGATTTCTACTGGTTTTCGGTAAAAACAATTGATTATGACAGAATTAATTATTTATTCAATATTTATATCATCTCGTTACCAATGAGTTTTTAATTTTGTAATAAAACATGTAAGCATCTTTCACGTCAATTATTTCGAGCCTTCTAGAATAAATTCTATACTGCTTTACTTTTTAACCTTCTTCAGACGAAGCGGATGCTTTGTTGACATCAACAACGATATTTTCTGAAACCATTCTTATTTTCAACACATATATAATAAAATAAAGATTAATTAAAAGCAACTAAAAAATGTAATACGCAATAAAAACATTTAAAACCAGTTGATAAACCAGCACAAACGTAAGGGCGAATTCTTGCCGGATATTGCAAAAACATCCATTTTGCTTCAATATCGACCTTGATTTGTTAAAAAGTACCATTTAATTTAATGTTAATAATTATGCGTATAAGAGTCATTAACACTTCCAGTCGCAATGGTATCGGAAAAATGGAAAAATACTAGAATTTTTTAAATTACCGATTTAATGGAATAAGCCTTTTTTTAACATAACTGGTTAGTGGTTAAAAAAGTTTCCACTTCCGCACGTTAAGTGATGGATAATTCGCGTTTATTATTGATAAATTTAATAGTATATTTATGCAAATATTCATTTCGGTGTATTAGTTTTCGTTTTCCATTTTGTTATCAATTGAAATACGAGATGAGTTTAAAAGTCTGACTCTTGGTATGAAGATGGCGTTACTAGAATTTGCCGTTCCTTCACAATTTAATTGTTGAAAAGTAAATGCGCCAAGAATCATTTAACCACTCACTACTTGCAGGCAACAAAAGCAAATGAGGTGAACTTTAATGTGGGTTTCCTTCATGTACAGTAATGCATTTGTAGACGTAAGATGTAAAGACCGACTTCTAGGATTTTCGGGGAAACTAGCACACTGAGGTTCCGAATCTGGAGCCGTGTAATTGCTTTTATCTCCTAACACCTATTTTATTTCACAAATTCGCTACTTTACACTAAAAACCTAATAAGTAATACTTGTTAATAATATAAAAAAAAAACAAAAAGCTATTAATGTCAAGGTAGGAAATGTTCAAAATGCTCGCCGCGAACGTCTTGTTAACATGCTAATCTGGTATAGAAATGTCTTCTAACGTTGCTCAACATCTCAGGCGTGACTGATCTAATCGCAAGCGTGATCCGTCTTTTAAGCTCATCTAAGTTGAGGGGTTTAGTTTTGTATACAGTACTTTTGACATATCCCCACAAAAAGTAGTCCAATTGCGTCAAATCAGAGGATCATGCTGGCCATTCTATCGATCCGCTCCTCCCAATCCACCGATTTGGAAAAATTTGGTTCTGGCACTGCCGGACATTAATTTCGTAATAGGGCGGTGTGCTCCATCTTGCTGAAACCATATTGTATTGGTAGGAACTTGTGGATTTACTGGATCAAGATATAAGTTTGTAAAAGTTGGAACGGCATTATTTTGGAGCAGTTGTAAATATTTATCTCTATTCAAGTTGCGATCAATGAAAAAGGGACCCACGATATGATTTCCAACAATTCCTGCCCAAACTTTAACTTGTTCAGGATATTGCGTATGTTTCTCTGTCATCCAGTGCGGATTCTCATTAGACCAATAGCGGCAATTTTGACGATTAAAATGACCGTGACATGTAAATGTGCTCACATCAGAAAACAAAACATCTTCTAATTGGATCACATTGTTTTCTAACCTTACCATCATTTCTTCACAGAAATACGTTCTGCTATAGAAATCGTCTTCCATGAGCTCCTGAGTCGGCATCAGTTTATAAGGATGTAGTGTACTTTCCTTTAATACTCGAAAAATTGATGTGTGGCTAATGTTGAACAATGGGGCTGCTTTTCGATCAGAATTGTGTTGGTTGTCTTGAAACTCAAGCATAATAAGCAATTTTGTATTATCACTTACAGCATTGGCAGCTACTTTTTTTATCTGTCTTACATGATCAAGCTTGCGAAACTGCTTTTCTAATTTGCTAATTGTTCTTTGGGATACAGGCGGCAAATTTGGAAAATTTTAATGAAATAAGCGAGAAACTTCAATTTGTGTCCGTGTGTTATCTCCATATCCGATCATTTGTACAATGGTTATTTTGTGCATTTCTGTTAAATGAACCATTTTTCTGGTATTATTATGTAGAGTTAACGAAATTCAAACGACCATAGCACTGATACCGATCACCACTGTCATGCAGGCAGACAACAAGAGCTATGAGTTTTGACGAAAATAAACCAAACTGTTTTATTTTTCAAATCAGTAAAACGGAACGCAGGAATGGTTTTTCCTTATTATTATTTCAATATCAAGAGCTAAATGGGAATTTAGTATTGAGGGAAATGTAGGAATTTGTGATTAATTTTCTTTTTTTAATGTTAATTTTTGTAATAAATCTGAAAACACTTAATATTTCCGAAATAGTTGAAGATAAGTGTAGGAGATTGTACATGAATTATGTCTAGAATTTTCTGGAGAATCCAAAAAATAAATAAGATATAGGGGCTTGTATTTAGAATAAGAAAGTTAGTATTGGCCACTCTCACATGACATACCATATATAATTTTTTTTTTCCAAACGTTTTTCCTTACAAGCCCTCCTTTATTCTTTATCGAATTTATTCCATTTGGCTATTCCACACTGTATAATATGTATTGTTTCTGGTTGGGGACCTTCATCAGTTGCGTGTATTACAAGAGAATGTACTCTCCAACACTTGTTTAGTATTTGATACATATCGGTTTACAAATTTACTGATATTTATCAAATACAGTTAGTATTCAGTCGTCTTTTATTTAGACAACAACAAACATCTATATGCAAGAGTGGGATTCGAACCCACTAGATAAAACTCAACTAGTTCCAAAGCGAGAACTTTATCGGCTGAACCTAAAAAAAAATAAAAATGATTCTCTTAATGATTAATACAGTTATTATGAATTCATTTCAAACACATGAATTAAATACCATAACTTAAAAACTCCTTAAAGTCCTCCACGGTGGACTTAAATGTTATCATATGGAAACTATAAAGGTTATGTTTTATAGTCTTATAGATTGACTATTTGCAATGAAATGTCTACTTCTAATTTTAGTTTACTGCTTTGTCTGCGGTTCATTAGTCATCGAAACTAACGATGCGAAAACTCACTAAAATGTTATTGTTGTACAATTGTGTTGATTTTTTTAAATAAATGCCTATAGCTATTTGAAGCCGATTACTTGTTTATTTTTTTATAATTATATGATTCAATTTTGTTAGTGTAAGTGAATAATTCATATAAAATGAGTCGTGCAGGATATCAAACAGCAATCGAATTAGCTATAAACAGGGTTTTTATTAAAAAAGGGGAAAACTCTATGGTCGTTCTAAGTATATTTCGTTCTTTGATGAATTTTGAAATCTACATTGTTTTGAAAAACAATTACATGTAAAACTTCTTGTACTACAAAGGAGTTTTGCGATTCTGGAATGGCCGATAGATCTAGGCGATTTCGAGACAGATGTGGGTGTTGAACATTGCACAACAATGACAATACTGTCTTCTAAACGTTGTTTGTGGCATATTCTTGATTACTTTTATGTTTTTTGGGGAATAACACCACAATAGAAGTAAAACTACGTATATTGCAGGAATACCAAACGTTTCAAAGTCTATTCTGACTTCGTTGTCAATGGCTTTATATTTATAAACATAAAAGTAGTCAATGACAATACTATTACTAAATTCTGTTTGTCACAGGGTACTTTTCTTGGCTGAAGAAGACGAACCGAAGTCCAAACAAGCTCCAAACTCTTCTGCTGCAGGTTTTCGAACCAAAGAATACGTTTGCTTCTTTACAATCTCAGACTTTTGATTTGAACAAAAGGAGCCTCACCACAAAATTCGTGGAGATTTGCGATATTCCAGAAGTTCTTTACTTTTGTCATGAATCCGAAGCAGTAAACTGGGATTCGGGTTTCACCCAAACCCATAATTGTGGGTGGATGCGGAAACTTTCGATATTATGGGTCTCATCAGTTAGGCGAGGAAGCCTAAGAGCTAGTAGTTTTATCTTAATAGCAATCCAGTGTATTGATGAAGTACTGCAATCAGATTTACGTCCCTACGTAACAACCAATCTTTCCACATGATAAAGCTAGACTTCATACAAGAATCTGGCTTAGAGATTCTGGAATGGCCACCAAGATGAGCTGATTTGTCCCTCATCGAGTCTTAAATTATTGCGCGTTCCTAGCAAATTTAGATGACCTCTGCCCTGTCATAAGTGCATTCGGATATGAATATTCCTTAAGATAATATAAATCATCATATTTTATCAATGACCCATCAAACAAACAACTACACCAGTTTATAGAGCAAAATTGAACTCATTTTCGGATATAAAATTTAACAGCAATTCGCTTATAAAATCACGTCAGTAACAGTTTATATATAATTATTACTAAGATTTTAATAGCAAAGTCGTAGAAGTAAACTATTTAAATAATAAAAACCCGTTCGTTTGTTTTTTTGCTTATACAGGATGAGTTTTTCTTATGATCAGTATGGTGATCTCGGAAACTAGCGGAGATAGAGGAATGATTAAATTGGGAAAGATCTGCAGTTTTACTGGCCCAATTTAATGACACATTCGGATTTTTGTAAAAAGTCATGGCTTGCTAGATATTTTGAAAAAACCAAATTCTGTGGATTTAGTCAAATCCTTCTAGCTCCTTTGTTTTTGAATTTATAAAAAAAGTGTAAAAATCAAAATTGAAGGGAATTGTATCCCGAATATGATTGTCATGTCCTCGTTTGCGTGACAGCTCTCGTTTTCGAGATGTGACACAAACTTATCGTTTTTTGAATGGAAACTATAGTTGGCAATGACCTCAAAAAATCGTACATTGTTAGAGCTTTTCAACGATATAATACTCGATACAGTTATTCATAAAAATAACGGAGTTATGGATGCTTTCCTCTCTTATTTTCACTTTTAACGTAGGTAGTCATGAAAAAGATTGTTTTTACATTGACGTTTCCTCATTTGAGAGTAATTCCATTAGTAGTACTGAACTAACAGTCGATATCGACAAGTTTTCGTGATAAAATGGAGTATTCTAACAACGAAAAACTGAATATGGTGGACTGTTATATAATATGCCATAAAAATTCAGTTAGTGCAGCTGAGGAATACTTTTATAGATATTTTAATCGTTGTCAACCTGCTCTATGTACATTTAAGAGGCTTTACGACAGTTTACGCATATGTGGATCTTTTACTAAACCACCAAAGGAACGTAATCAAATTAACGAAGCAGCACAAATAAATGTTTTGGCAGTGTTAAATCAAAATCCATCTACATCAACTCGTGAGATTGCGGCAGAAGCTGGCACATCTCAAGGAACTGTATTTAAGATACTGAAAATGCACAAGTTCCACCCGTACAAACTTTCAGTTTCTCAAACTTTGCATGCTGATGACGAACATCGACGTATTTTGTTTTGTACATGGTTTAGAGACATGTGCCTTGACAATCCACAGTTTTCATTAAAGGTGTTATGGTCAGATGAAACTAGATTTATTAACTGCGGTATGTTGAATAGACACAATGAGTATATGTGGGCTAAAGAAAACCCTTTCCATGTAGAACAAAGATGACCCCAGATAAAATTTGGGGCCTTTTATCTATGACGAATCACTTATTGGGGAGCGCAACTTGCATATCTTGCAATACACTTTTCAAGACATGTTGCATAATTTGAATTTGAGAACTCGTTTAGAAACTGAGTGGTTCCAACATGATGGAGCACCTGTTCATAACTCGTTATTAGTAAAACAACAGTTAGATAATATCTATCCAAACTCTTGGATAGGAAGAAATGACCCACGCGAATGGCCACCCCGGTCTCCCGATTTGACAATTATAGACTTTTATTTATGGGGTCCGCTAAAAAAACAAAGTATACAAAATAAAGTATGAGACAGTTGGTGACCTATTATTACAAGCAATTGAAGAAATTGATATTCGGTCTGTGAGGAAAGCGGTAATCTTAAAAAGATGTAAATATTGTCTAAATAACAATGGTGGACTTTTCGAACATAAATTGTAACCATTATTATGTACTTTAATTTCTTAAGTTTTTAGTAAGTACCTACTTATTTAGTTTTTCGTTATATCTGATATACCTAATAAAAAATCGTTCAATTTTTTTTGGAATAGTTATTAATATATCAATCTTTTTCATGACTACCTACCTTAAAAGTGAAAATAAGAGAGAAAAGCATCGATAATTCCATTATTTCTATGAATCGAGTATTATATCGTTAAAAAGCTCTAAAAATGTCCGATTTTTTGAGGTCACAGACAACTATGGTTTCCATTCAAAAAAAGATAAGTTTGTGTCATATATCGAAAACGAGAGCTGTCACGCAAACGAGGACATGACAATCATATTCGGGATACAATTCCCTTCAATTTTGATATTTTCACTTTTTTATAAAATCAAAAATAAAGGAGCTAGAGGGATTTGACTAAATCGACAGAATTTGTTTTTTTTTTAAATATCTAGTAAGCCATGACTTTTTAGAAAAATCCGTAAGTGTCATTAAATTGGGCCAGTAAAACTGCAAATCTTTCCCAATTTAACCATTGCTCTATCTCCGCTAGTTTACGAGATCCCCATACTGATCATCAAAAAAAGTTCAGCCTGTATAATGAAAAGTAATGAAGCAATCATATTCCGTCTACAGAAAAGTTGTAGTAGAGAATAAGAAATCCTTCTTAATGAGTGTTTATACATCATGATTGGATCATTTTTTACCCAGTAAACTCAGATAAACTGGTCATAAGTGTATATTTTTTTCAAAAATTTATAGCTTTCTAATAACTAATACTGGAATATCAAACATCGGCAAAACGATAGCTTATGATATTAAATTTATATGGGCTCACGATGGATACTACTGAAAAAGTAGTTTTTAGAGAATTGAATTTAAATATTGTGGAGAGCTATTTTGCACAACCCACCGTATTAACGAGACTAGTCCGACCGAGATATACTAAAGATATTTGGATATTCATAAATTCCTCTTCTATTTGTCTATCTATATGCGACAGCCAGCCAACGGTGCACTGACAATAGCGGTCAAGGCACATGGACAGATCTAGAATTTTCTTGTGGTGGGTACACGAGATAAAAATTATAGTAAAGTGTTCTACTATATGATTTTTCTCAGCAGTTAAGTTAATGGTTACCTGTATAGAGTTTACTGATATTAATTAAATTACTTTTTTCTTCTGGTACTTAAACAAAAGTCCACAATATATTTTGCATATCGCTATTGAACTGTCGTTGTTAATACGATACTGTCTGCAAAATATTTCTAAATATTATTTAAACTGCAATTCTGCAAGATCTACTTAATCTACAATATCGATCTTGAGCGTTATTAATCTCATAGTTACAAGCTATCATTGGGCGGCAGATTAAATTTGCAGCTGTTATTACAACCAAATTATGAATTGTTTTAATCACTTACCTAATATCGGTTTTTCCAGCTTTTCTTTATGAAAAATGCTACGATCAAAATTTATAATTACTCATTTTGAAGATTTTCTATTTCTCTACAATTTTTCTCTTGACGGCATTATAAAAAGAGCATTACTATTAACACTGTAAGCAAAAAACGAAAGTACCCCATACTTCTGCATCAGCATATCAGCAGTTTTGTCTTTCTGTGATTTCAGTCCAAGAGCGAGGGCTACTTTCTTTGCCTGTTCCTTAGTTAATCCTTTTATAACATCTATTGGTTCATACCTTATGGCATCAGGATTTTCAGCAGCGACTTATTTAATATTTACACCACCCTGGGAAGATACTATTATGGTGGGATCACGAATCACTCTCTCTATCATAACAGCAAAATAGAACTCCTTCCTGGGGAATATCCGTTCAGCCACCATCACAGCATTACATATCCTTCTTTTTTCTCCAGTTTGCTTTATAAATAAATACTGTAACAAATAATTTACTACTTCCAGTTGCTGTTAAAATTATGTAAGTTACTACTTATAAACTGTCATTTTAGCTTATACATTTTGCTGTTGAATTTTGAGTCACTTAAAAATATATATTAGACTGAATGGAGTTGGCCGTTACTTGGTGAAAATTGAGACTCATGATGAAATAATATACAGTATTATTCAATTCCACTTTATTTAAACACAGGTGTGACAATTGTTTCGCTACATTGTAGCTTCTTCTGATAATAACGTGAGTTTACAAAATGTAAAATATATATAGTATTAAAAGGTACAATAAATGAATAAAATTCAAATAATATTACAGTTTTGGAAATTACTAATGATATTCTTCTTACCAATGCAGAAACCAGGTAAAATGGTGTGTTTTGGTTGGGATAATCTCTTAATAGAATTTAAATATTATCGGATTTATTGTTACTAATGTAATTATCTAAACAAATTCAATAAGGGGGTATTATTTAGGTCTAACTGGTCATTAAGCAAATTCTGGGAATTTTTAATTCTATTAATTTCCAAACATTCTAGCATATTTAATTTTATGTCTTTATTTTCAATGTACAAAATTTCGAAATTATTATTGAAACTATGGTTACATCCTTACAATCCTTTTTATTTTTTATATAAGATGTGTGGGGTTCTTTGATTCTTTTTATAAAGTTTCTACCCGTTTGGTCTATACAGGTTTTTGGCAAACGTTGCACTCTAACTTATATACACCTGATGATTTAGATTTATCGGTTTCACTTTTATTATTCTCTATTAGTTTCCCTAATGAATTGTTGGTCTAATAAGCGACTTTAATATTTAATTTAATTTAAAATGGACAGAATGTATCGTATTAAGTTCAATTCATGAACTACATCACGTTTCTAGGCAAGCGTAAGTGGAAGTGATAACCGATATAGTTACAGGTTGTGAAAATGGTAATTTTTGTTGGTCATGCTCATCATCGAGTAAACGTTCCAAAATTGGCTTCATACAAGATTGTGATATATTTAAGCAAATTCCCGAGAGGCGTCTGCCTAGAGCGTTACCATCAAGGTGGCGGACAGGGGTAAACTTGTCAAAAATAGGGGTGAACTTCGTCATTAAGTAAAAAGAACGCCATTTGCATCATTTTTTGCTTACACAAAAGAAATCAAAATCCAAAAGGACGTACAGCTAAATGACATAAATAGATTTTTCATGACGTCAATAACGTGGTCTGTATGACGTCATACACATTTTTTTTAAATGCGAAGCCACAGTAAGGATTCGGTAAGAGCGAACAATTTCATGTCCGAATAAGACTTTGACTATGACCTTGAATTTGATCTTCCGGGTGATTCCGAGATCAAAGTTTTTTTGAAAAATCAACCAAATATAGTTAAATTAGGTGTACGGGGGTTTTCCACATCGCTGATTTCGAATCTGAAATAAGTTCTTCAAAATTCCCAATCCAAGATAGCGGACCAATTTTTTTAAAAAAGTAAACCAATTGATGCTCAACCAATTAACGGTAATCGATTGTTTTAATCCTGATCCGAAAGATAACTGATTTAAAGAGGGTATTCCAAATTGAAAACAATTTTGATGTTGAACTTGGCCACTACCTGTTTTGAAAAATTTCAAAAACTGATTTCATATTCCTTTACATCGACGTCGAAAACCCCAGTATACCAAATTGAGAGTAGGTTGGTTAATTTTTTCCAAAATGCCAATTTTCAAAATCTGTTTACGAATCTGAAATCAGATTTTCACAATCCAAGGGGGATTCGAAATCAGCGACGTCTCCGTACCCTCCGTACATCTATTTTGGCTATAATAGGTTGATTTTTCAAACAAACTTTGTTCTTGGAATGGTCAAAGTCATATTCGGACCTGAAACTTTCCGCTCTTGCTAAATCAGTAATGAAAAATGTGGCTTCTTATTTTAAAAAATGGAGTATGATGTTATAAAGACCACATTAATGACGTCATGGAAAATATATTTGTGTCATTTAGCTGTACGTCCTTTTGGATTTTGATTTCTTTTGTGTAAGCAAAAAAATGGTGCAAATGGCGTTATGTTTAGTTAATGACGAAGTTCACCCCTATTTTTGACGAGTTTACCTTTGTCCGCAACCTTGATGGTAACGCTCTAGACAGACGCCTCTCGGGAATTTGCTTAAATATATCACAATCTTGTATGCAGCCAATTTTGGAACGTATACTTGATGATGAGCATGACCAAAAAAATTACCACTTTCACCCCCTGTAACTATCCTCGGTTATCACTTCCACTGGCGCCTGCCTAGAAACGTGATGTAGTTCAGGAATTGAACTTAATAGGATACATTCTGTCTATTTTCAGGATGACGAGCAAAATTCCGCTCTATCTCTTCTACTAAATTGATTTGGAGTAAATAAATAACGAATATATTATAAAAAATTGTTCAAGAGGTAATCGATTATTACAAATATCATACATCTTTATAAATACATAATATTATACAAAATATTTTTAAAATACTTTGCCCTTCGGGGTCTGGAATTTTTTTGGTCCCCAGTATTTAAAACATATGATGTCAGACGAGAATGCTACAATGGTTATTGAAAATTGAAATGAGTGTTGTGCTGGCATCATGTATTTTTCATGGTAAGTATAATTGGATAACTTATTGTTAGTTCCCAGTAGGTGTGTTATAGTTTTGCATTTTTCTTTTGTTAGTTACGAAACCAAACCACAAATCAGTGATCTTGAAGAAAGATTAGATGAGTCGGTCGTCTTTCGCAAAGACATGGAAATTAGTTTTTCATTTTATGTTGGGCAAACGGACAGACGTAAATCCCCGTTTGCAACAATTACAATTTTATAAATAAAACTTATGCACTCTGATCACGAAAAAAAAATTCATGAATTTCAGATCTGTCTTATTTGTATGCTCACACGTTAATGACAATAAACAGTTTTAAAGAAGGCTTGGTTCTCTGTAATGGAGGGAAATTGGAGTTACGAAGAGACGATAAAATCACTCGGGGCTTACTAAGAGTGTGTGAATTTTCTACTGCTAGTTCCTCAGAATATACTTAATCACATTATTTTACTTTTCTTCTTCTTGGAATCTCACAATTCTTCGAACATCACCCTTTTTGAATCTATATTTATTCTCTATTCTATAGGGTATTTATTTGAGGCAATAAAGTCCGGGTTGAAAGAATACGTGTTGGGTGATTATAAAATTTTAAATATACAGGGTGGATCACATGTTAATAATTTGAAAATTTGGGTTTGGACTTTTTCGGGTATACTCTTTTTGCTAAAACATTTTTACCTGACAGTCAGTTCCCGTAATACCGGAAGTTGACTATACCTCTCGTATTTTAAACGGATTAGCACCTTTTGGGATCAATACAATATTCAAAAATATTGGTAATTTTCATAACCTATATATATGCTTAACAATTTTGAGATGATTTAAATTATAAGAATAACATTTAAAATACAACCTAAAATATAAAATATTATAAATTTTAAACAAAATGATGTATAATTTAGAAACTTTGGTTTGCTAGTGTTGACACTTAACATATATATTTTATTACTATAGGAGTAAATAAGACCGACGAGAATAGGTCTGACATATCTAAAACAAAGGAAAATAAATAATTTCGAAAAGATTGTTGAGGAGGTCTTGAATTATTTTGTTTGTTCATTTCGTTTTCTCTCCTCTAAATTTTTTCCTGCAACAGATAAGTATTTAAAAATCGTATATCTAGAACAAAGTGTATTAAGGCAATTTCGTAAAATTGCCCGGATTACTGGCTGTCTGTACAGAGATTTTTTTTAAAAACAACAAATTCAAGATCAAAGCGAACATTTTTTAGAAAAAAACCTCGAAAACAATAGTAAACGATTGACAACAACTCCAGACTCGGAGTTGAAACGTCTCCAAACACAGATAAGTATTACAAAATATACAATACATTACTTATATACAGGAATACGGGTTGATCATTTTGTAGACATCTCTTTCTCTCAGAATAACTGTGAGGAAGAATCTCTGTACAGACAGCCAGTAATCCGGGCAATTTTACGAAATTGCCTTACTACACTTTGTTCTACATCTACAATTTTTAAATAATTATCTTTTGCAGGAAAAAATTTAGAGGAGAGAAAACCCAATGAACAGACAAAATAAAGGAAAATAAAGCTGAGAGAACAAAGTACTAAAACAAAATACTGTAGGACTTCGAATTTTATCATGTCAGTTGTTTAGAAACTTTCCATTAGATCTAAGGAACCATAAAGACATTATTGAAAGGTGTGGCGGAAATTTGTTAAAATCATTTAGCAACAAATAAAGCCGAGAGAGACTAGAATAATTCAAACAAAGTACTAAAACAAAATACAGTAGGACGTGGAATTTTATCATGGTTGTTGTTTAGAATCGTTCCATTAGATCTAGGGAACCATATAGGCATTATTGAAAGGTCGGCGGAAATTTGTTCAAATCATTTCCCAACAAATTAAGCCGAGAGTGTAAAAAATATCATAGTTCTAAAATAAAATACTGTAGGACGTGGAATTTTATCATGACAGTTGTTTAGAAACTTTCCATTAGATCTAAGGAACCATATAGACATTATTGAAAGGTGTGGCGGAAATTTGTTAAAATCATTTAGCAACAAATAAAGCCGAGAGAGACTAGAATAATTCAAACCAAGTACTAAAACAAAATACAGTAGGACGTGGAATTTTATCATGGTTGTTGTTTATAATCATTCCATTAGATCTAAGGAACCATATAGACATTATTGAAAGGTGGGCGGAAATTTGTTCAAATCATTTAGCAACAAATAAAGTCGAGACAGTAGAAAGCATCCACTTAAGTACTAAAACAAAGTACACTAGGACGTCGAATTTTATCATGATAGTTGTTTAGAATCTTTCCATTAGATCTAAGGGACCTTGGAAACATTATTGAAAGGTGTGGCGGAAATTTGTTAATATCATTTAGCAACAAATTAAACCGAGAGAGTGGAATAATTCAAACAAAGTAATAAAACAATATACAGAAGGACGTAGAATTTTATCATGATTGTTATTTAGAATCGTTCCATTAGATCTAAGGAACCATATAGACATTATTGAAAAGTGGGAAGGAAATTTGTTCAAATCATTTAGCAACAAATAAAGCCGAGAAAGTAAAAAATTCAAAAAAAGTACTAAAACACAATCTTGTATGACGTAGAATTTTTTCATGACAGTTGTTCAGTTTTCTTCTTGTTATTAAGGTTTAGCAAGCAATTGAATAGAATCGACAAACACCCTCCTAAAGTTTTTCGTCTATATTATTTTTTTATCTGACTTATTTAAAAGTTTTGACAAATATATAGAACGCTTAACGATTTCTTTTCGAACTTCTGTTTACCGAAACGTCTTTTACAATAGCACGTTTAAACAATTTCTCATTTTCAAAACTCGCTTAGAGCCTTTCAACTTTGTCAAAGTTTTTCCTCTCCATAAAAATATATTTCAAACTATTACTCGTGTTGTTGATGTTCCTGTCCGACTTTAATGGCACAGTATATTGGATTCCCGTTCCTGCAAAGTTTCAGGGAAAGATGTTTATTTCGACCTAAAGTGACAAAATATTGTTGGAATTTGTAAAGTTTTTGCATTACTGAAGATTTTCAAATATATTGCTCGGGAAAATAAAAGCAAGTAAAGCGAGCTTTATTGTATAAAACAGACGTGTTCTGTTTCTTTTAAAATTGGCCTGGAAATTCCTCCGAAGTTCGTTGAAATTTATATAACCTACAAAAAAACATATTTTAACAATAGAATTATAAATAATTTCCAAATAAATACTGAAGAAATCTTCTTCTTAGTTTAGAACTGAAAACTAATTGAGTATACTGAAAATTAGTGTCCGACGAAATTAATTTTTTCCAGCTAAGCCGAAACGAATGTCGCTTTTGTTTTAGTTTCAACCGAAACCTTAATATAAGGCAATTCTTTAGAATATTAATATCGACTGGTTTCTGGGTCAATATTCACTTGTACTGTCCGCCTAATTTATTTGATAAAAAGATTCCTTCAGTCATCCTCTCTGATAACAATAATGAGGGGGGGGGGGAATCTTGTGTCGCCGAGATAATTTCGTTTGGTAATTTACATATATAATATAATTCATGTGAAATTTTCTCTTTGCGGTTTGGGAGCCAAGTAGATTTTGATATTGGTCGTTAAATACGGAGTATTTCTAAAATAGGGCTACAAACTTCTGTTGTGTATAGAATTCATTAAAATAAGTAAAACAGTCCCGATTAACATGTTTCTAAACGTTTCTCACAAAATAACTACAACAAATTCTCTGGTACTCTCTCATTTCAACTTCGCAGATGTGGTATATTCTCCTTGTATAGACAATGTGGAAAAACAAAGAATTCAGGGAGTTCAGAAATCGTGCTTAAGATTTATTTATGGTATACGCCGTAGAGACGCAATATCTCACAAGCTAAAAGAAGTCATCTGGCTGTCAATGGAAGATCGAAGGAAGTTGCACTCGGCCATTTTATTTCACAGCATACTAGTAACCAACCGTCCCATATATTTAACTAAAAAAATTAAGTATAGAACGGATGTTCATACGCTGAACCTTAGATTCCACCGCCACACCGAACTACTTTTTATGAACGTTCCTTCGCATACAATATCTCTCACCCCTACAACCAAGTTCCTAATCACATTAAGGCACTGTCAGTAGCAGCGTTTAGGAGGGAGTATAAGAAACTAGTTTTGAATGTGCAAAGGTGATCTGTTTTTTATAATCATACTACACCAAGTTGAGTTAATGATTTTGATTTCCTTTAAACACTTTATCAGACAAATCACTTCCAGTTGGGAATTGAAGAAATATGTGTATTGTGTATAAGTTGTTGGGCATTGTATCTTTTTTTTTAATTGTCTCCCAACAACTTTTTGCCATAAACCTTATACATGAGTTGCATACCTAATGTTATTTTAAATTGTTCTTTTTTTTGTTATGGCAATAAAAAAATTATATTATATTATTATTATGTGCCCGAAAAGGCACCCTTACGAATTTATCTGCCCTTAAATGGGTTCAATGGGTTTTTGTTATTGACAAAATTGTCGAAAATAAATAGAAAACAATGTATGGGTCTTACAGACCTTTTTACGTTAAGTAATATGTGCTACTCCTATTTTCGACATGCAAATCATGAGTCCTATTTTTTTTATTTCACTTTTTTACAATTTTCTCTACAGATTTTTACAATCTTAACAATTTTACGTAAAAAATATTATCTTTTTGTCCAAATCGATATTTCCAATGGTTTTCGAGTAAACTGAGTTTGAAAATTATTCTGCCCTTTAAGTTATTAGGCCACAAATTACAAAAAATTGTCGAGAAGGAAGTCTTCTATTCGGGTATGCTCGCTTCTGATGCATTTCCAGCAGATGTCAATAAAAAAAATTTGTTTGAGCCCTTTTAAGGGCATATAACATCATACAGGTGCCTTTTTGGCACATGCTAATATGGACGACTTTTTGTCTTATTTTAGTCAGTTCTATACATAGCAGAAGTTTGGAACCCTATTTTAGAAACACCCTGTATAGTTGTGGAACAACGTTTTTTCCTCCTTTTAGGATTAGAATTATAGTAATACAGGCTGTTTGGAAAATGTTAGAAAAATATTTTTTATAGGGTAACCCGTAAAGAGGTGCATATATAAAGGGTGTTCCAATTTGAGGTTAATTTTTAAATGTTTAATAAAATACACAAATTATTTGAGAATGATCAAATCTTTTATTTCATATGATAGTACAATTGTTTCGGTTTAGTAATGGAAAAAAAATCTTGTAAGTAACCACCTGCTGCTGTACGACAAGCTTCTAACCTTTGGAAAAATTTTGATAATTTTCTGGCATAACTGCGGTTCAATTACTTGAAAACAGTCAATAATGTTCTTCTTCAGGTCATCAATATAGGGGTGTTAGATCGCAAGATCTAGGGGGGCAATTAATGTTTCCTCTTCAAACAATTATTCGATTACCAAATTTCTGTTTCGAAAGATTGATTGTTTCTGCTGTTGAATGACATGTTGCACTGTTCTGGTGGAATCACATATTCTGAACGTCTATATGCTCAATTTATTCCACAAAAAGTTATTAAGCATCGTTCGATACCGATCGCCAGTATTTCCATTGTCATCTTCAAAAGAGTGTGGACCAATCACTCCACCAGGCCAAAAACCAGACCAAACAGTTACTTTTTGTGGATGCATCAGTCTTTCCATTATTTCTCGTGGATTTGCTTCAATCCAGATTGGACAATTTTGCTTATTAACAAATCCACCCAATTCAAAATGTGCTTCATGGCTGAAGATGAGTTTGTTGAAAAAAAAAACACAGTTTCAAGTTTCTGTTGTATGGCCCAATTAACTAATTGACGACGTTAACCAAAGTCTGCTGGCTTTATTTCTAGCGTTATCTGAATCTGGTAAGCCTTTAAATGAAGATCTTTCTGCAAAATTCTGAATAAAGTGGTTTTTGGAATGTTCAATTGCTGTGCACGATGATGAATTGATGTTTTTGGTTGTTCAACAACACTAGCAGTAACAGCTGCAATATTTTCTTCTGAACGTCCACTACCATGATATGTTTTGCTTTTGTCATCTTTTACTGAATCAGTTTGCACAAATTTTTGAAAAATTTTTCCAATGGTAACATTTGACCGACAATTTTCTCTTCCATATTCTGTACGAAATTTTCTACCAACTTCTGCACAACTTTCACCAAATTTAAAATGATTTTTAATAATAAACACGCGTTCCTCAATCGTATATCTCTCCATTTTTAATAACCGTAATATTCCTACTTGTCATCTGTCAAATAACATGATATTCTAGTACAAAAAATATAAATGGCGGCAATATAAAAATAAACCTCATTTTGGAACACCCTTTATATATGATAGTTGAACTATAGGACTTAGTTGAAATATATGACGGAGTAGAAATATAGTTACAGAGGAGTTTGTAGGGTGGCTTATAAACAATCGCATAAACAGGGTGATAAGAGCGGAATTATAGTTATTCAGTGTAGCTAAAATAAATTTAGAAAGAAAGTTATATTAGGTAGTCAAAAAAACAGTTATAAAATGGTGGAATTATATTTTGAATTTCGTCTTGGGAATAATTAGTTTACATAGCAAATGTCCAATTATTGAATATTTTTATGAAACCCTGAATCTCCCAGTGAAGCTCAGTCATCCAGGTATCAGTAGTCAATTAAGCATAAGATGCTAGTGAGAAGCAGTAGATAGTTAAGAGAGTTTAGAGATAAATATTAGCCACTGAAGTTAAAATAAATAGTTATAATGATCAGATTATGCTAGCTAAGTTCGCATAGCACCTTCTGGAAAAAAGTAAGCTATGAAAATAATAGAACTAATCTAGTGCTAATGTTATTCTTGTGTTTACTATCTAATACTCTAATTTTATCTACTATTCCTAATTCCTTACATAAAAGTTATGTATACAGAGTGAGTTTTTTTGATGATCAGTATGTGGATGTCGGAAACTAGCGGAGATAGAGCAATGGTCCCTCTAGCTCCTTTGTTTTTGATTTTATAAAAGAAGTGTAATTATAAAAATTGAAGGGAATTGTATCCCGAATATGATTGGCATGTCCTCATTTGCGTAACAGCTCTCGTTTTCGAGATATAACACAAACTTATCTTTTTTTGAATGGAAACCATAGATGGCTATGACCTTAAAAAATTGGACATTTTTAGATCTTTTCAACAATATAATACTCGATATAGTTATTCATAAAATTGACGGAATTATGGATGATATTCTCTCTTATTTTCACTTTTAACGTAGGTAGCCATGAAAAAGATTGTTTTCACTTTGACGTTTCCTCATTTGTGAGTAATTCCATTAGTAGTGCTGAGCTGACAGTCGATATTGACAAGTTTTCGTGATAAAATAGAACATTCTAACAAAGAAAAACTGAATATGGTGGACTGTTATATAATATTCCATAAAAATTCACTTCTATTTATGGGGTGCGCTAAATAACAAGGTATACAACCCAAAGTATGAGACAGCGGTATTACAAGCAATTGAAGAAATTGATAGAAATTGGGTCTGTGAGGAAAGCGGTAATGTCAATCTTAAAAAGATGTAATTTTTGTCTAAATAACAATGGTGCACTTTTCGAACATAAATTGTAACCATTATTATGTACTTTAATTTCTTAAGTTTTTAGTAAGTACCTACTTATTTAGTTTTTTCGTTATATCTGATATACCTAATAAAAAAATCGTTCAATGTTTTTTGGAATAGTTATTAATAAATCAATCTATTTCATGGCTAACTACGTTAAAAGTGAAAATAAGAGAGAAAAGCATCCATAACTCCGTCATTTTTATGAATAACCACATCGAGTATTATATCGTTGAAAAGCTCTAAAAACGTTCGATTTTTTGAGGTCATAGTCAACTATGGTTTCCATTGAAAAAAAGATAAGTTTGTATCATATCTCGAAAACGAGAGCTGTCACGCAAACGAGGACATTACAATCATATTCGGGATACAATTCCCTTCAATTTTAATACTTACATTTTTTTTATAAAATAAAAAACAAAGTAGCTAGAAGGATTCGAATAAATCGACAGAATTTCGTTTTTTCAAAATATCTAGTAAGTCATGACTTTTTACAAAAATCCAAAAGTGTCATTAAATTGGGCCAGTAAAACTGCAAATCTTTCCCAGTTTAACCATTGCTCTATTTCCGCTAGTTTCCAAAATCCTCATACTGGTCATAAATGTCTTTCCAATATCTCAACTAATTTTGCACAGAGAAAGGGTCAACAACGTTTTCATTTAGAAACTTACATCATCTTATCGTCGTTTATTTTATAAATACCTAAGAATAAATATACAGAATAGACCTTCATTTTTATTCATCACCGTAATAGACAAAAATAAAAATTCAAAGTCAATGTCATCTTGAAACGATCCAAGTCGCACCGCGAATGGTGAAAGTCAATGGAACGATCAAAGAAGGAATCACGTAGCTAAAATATTAGCATGCATATCACGATTGCATACAATTATCTCGGTAATTTTTCTTTACTTCGTCTTGAAGAGGAATTACCGCCACTAGAGATATTATTTAGATTACATAAGTTCAATATATTAGATTGGAAGCTTTGCCGGACCCAAAAAATCCTTAAACTTTTATAATAGCATTCGCAGAACAGGAGTCACACTACAAAATTCGATAATAGTACGTGGGGAGTTAATGACTTTTTAAATAAAATATATATTTTTTGGCGAATAAGTGTTTTTTATTCCTTACAATTGATTAAATTTTACTTATTTTTTATTTATTTATTCTTATGGGTAACCCTTTTACATACAATACAAAAAAAAATAAATAAAATAGTGTAAATACATTAAATCTAAAACTTAAAGTTGACATGACTAACATTGGATTAACATTTTAGGAACAATACTTAATACAGAATAAAATATAGTTAATTAAAATAAAATTAAAATACAGGTTGTCACTAAGAAAAGAAAAGAACGCATCAAAACAAAACAAAAGGCAGCATTAAATATTATAATATAAGGAGGCTTGATTACATTGACGGAGTTATAAAACAAATCATTATGCGGGGAGTACTGATTGGCTGTACGCATTAACCTAGACATTGCTGAACAAAATCCGTAATTAGTTCTATGAAATGAAACATGGAAGAGTTCTGACGAACGAGTTCTCATTGTCGTATTCAAAGAAATTCTATCTAGGAAGGAAGGGCAGTCACGTTTACCTGACAACAACTTGTATAGAAAACAAATATCAGCTATGTTACGCGGATTTTGCAAAGATTGTAAATGCCTTTGTGATAAAATATCACCATATTGATAGTTGTCAAACCCATGTTAAATGCTACTATACGAAGAAATTTATTTGAACTTTCTCAATATTAGCTATATGTGTGTTATAATGGGGGTTCTATATAACAGAACACTACTCCAGAATAGATCGTTCTAGTGAACAATATAGTAAACGATTCGTATTATGGGAAAATGTTTTAGATGAACGATTGATATAACCCAAAACCTTGTACCCCTTGGAAACGACTAGATTAAAGTGTCTACGAAAAGTCAGAGAATTATCGAAAACGACACCAAGGTCACAAATTTCACTTACTCGCTGTATCGTTTGTGAATTAATAACGTATGAAATGATTATAAGTTGTGAAATTTTTGCAAAAGTAATAATAAAACATTTACTGATATGCAGGTCAAGATCATTGCTAATACACCAGGCAAATAAAGAGTTTAAATCGGATTGGAGTAACATAGCATCATTGCAAGTTGCAATTTCTTTAAACAGTTTAAAATCATCAGCATACTTTAAGATACTGATTAATTATTTTGTAAATATCATTAATAAATAAATTAAAAATAAATGGCCCCGCGTGAGAACCCTGTGGAACTCCCGAACACACACCTATAATACTATAAATAATATCCTCCACTTTAACGTAATGGTATCGGTCTGAGAGATAACTTTTTGTCCACTCTAAAAGTGATCCTTCAAATCCTAGAGCATGAAAATTGGCCAAAAGTATTCTATAGTTAACTCTATCAAACGCTTTAGCGAAATCCGTGTAAACAGAGTTAACTTGTAGTCTATTCTCCAAAGTTTTTACTATAAATGACTCGTAGACTGCCAAATTGGTTAAAGTAGATCTACCCGAAAGAAATCCATGCTGTTCGTTAGCAAAAATGTGTTTAAATTGCCATAATAAGAATTGAGAGAAAAAGAAGTTGTGGTTGGCCTCAGGTAGCTATTTTACAAAAACTGGGAACCTTTCCGGATGACAGTTACAAGTTGAAAATTGTTTTCAGAGGAAGCGCTAGAGTGTAGACACAGTGTAAATACAGTTTATTAAAAAATGCGAGGGAATACTATAAGGGCCACACGAGAGTTTTATCAGAAGTTCATTAATTCTGCTAATGATGTCTGCTACATTTACACAAAAGGAAGACAAATTAACAGAATTTTCATAATGAAAATGGGGCAAATTAATGCGCTGATCTAATTTATAAACCGTTGAAACGTAGGTAGCAAAAAGACCTGCAGTTTCCTCAGCCCCATTGCTTATTTCATCCTTATAAAACGTGCATTTCGGAAGATTAAAAGACTTTTTCATGCCATTAATATACCCCCATAAACCTCTTGGGTTGCGATTAATGTAGAATCTGTAACTTCGTTACAAATGCCTCTGATATGTGAGAAAACTAAATAATCATCATTAGTTGACTTAAACTTTTTATGCGCTGCCTTCTTTTCAGCTACAATTAATCAAAATCGGAGTTTGTTTCACTGAAGACCTCTTCATTTGACCCAGATTTCTTCCCACTCAGCCATTTCTTCAGGTTAGAAAAGGGAAAATAGTTGGTAGCCCAGTTTATTAATTTGAGCGATGGTGACTACACACGGGGCCACCGTTTCTTGGTCTTGATGAATCAGTATTTTTATTCCCAAAATTCGAGCCAAACATTCATATCAAATGTGAGTTAAGATGCCTCTAGCCCAAAATTTTTTATAAGAAGAGAGATTTTTCTTAAAATTTGGAATTAGGCTTATTTTACTCCTACTTAATAAACGTTAAAGTATTTAATCGATTCAAATCTTATTAATTAATTTACTGTAAATATTATTATATTTTCTCTGAAACTTTTGAGTCTTAAAATGTGGCCTTACTCAAAATTCAGAGGTAAAGGCATAGAAGGCCTCGCTAAAATTTTACAGGAAAGCTGTGGAGAAAATATTAATATGGGGAGCAATATGGAAAATAAAATATATATTTTGTTAAATTCAAAAGGATCATGTAATATATCAAATAAAACGACCTGTTTGAGCAATGCAAATCCATGTATGAGATAATACGATAAAAGATCTGGTTTAAATGTTTTTCTAACAAAATATATAAAAATTGACCTATACTTTACACAAAAATCTAGGTGAAAATTTTAATTAATTGATATATATTTTGGGAGACAAATTAAAACATATATGAAAACTAAAAGACCTTTTCATGAGAAATGTTAATAAGTATATATTTGGTACAGTTAATTGTATGGTTTAATAGACACCGTAACTATTGAGTCAAATTTTGTTTTAGGAAATTGTGAGTAAATAGGCTCACTCAAAATTTATAGGGGTACCTAAAGATAATGTGGGGGTCACATCAATAAATTTAAAAAAATCAAATGCATCTTGTTTTAAGAAATATTTAAATATTTACGAAAATTCATCATTCCGACTACTATTCCCAAGACTGAACCTATAATTTTGATGTATAAAAAAACAAAGTTTCGTACCCTAACACCAAAGTTTTATTTTTGCACTGGATGCAGGTTTCAACAGCGAAGAAGTCATGATCATGGAGTAAAGTAAGATTCTTTTGGTATAATTTTGAAATCAAATAGAGAACATAAGAGGTCAAATAAAGAAAAGTATATAGAAATGTATGTAAACGAACCAATCCCCTGTATAAGAATGATACATACATTATCTTTCAATTACATTGTAGTTTATATAAAGGGTGTTCCAATTTTAGGTTAATTTTTAAATTTGCCCCAACTATTATTTTTTCTACTAGAATATCATATGTTATTTGACAGATGGCAAGTAGGAATATTCCGGTAATTAAGAATGGAGGGATATACGATTGGGAAATGCGTGTTTAGTATTAAAAATTTGTTTAAATCTGCTGAAAGTTGTGCAGAAACTGGACTGGTGAAAGTTGTGCAGAAGAAAATTTCATACAGAATATGGAAGAGAAAATTGTCTGTCAAATGTTACCATTGGAAAAACTGTACAAAAATTTGAGAAAACTGGTTCAGAAAAAAACAAACCATATCATCGTAGTGGATGTTCAGAAGAAAATATTGCAGCTAGTGTTGTTGAACAACCAAAAACATCAATTCGTCATCGTGCACAGAAATTCCAAAAACCACTTTATACAGAATTTTGCATAAAGATCTTCATTTAAAGGCATACAAGATTAAGTTAACGCAAGAAATAAAGCCAACAGACTTTGGTTTACGTTGTTAATTGGGCCATACAACAGAAACTTGAAAATTTGGTTTTTTTCAACATCATCTTCAGCGATGAAGCACATTTTGAATTGGCTGGATTTGTTAACAAGCAAAATTGTCGAACCTGGGGTAAAGCAAATTTAGGAGAAATAATGTAAAGACCGATGCATCCACAAAAAAAAACTATTTGGTTTGGTTTTTGGGCTGGTGGAGTGATGGGTCCATACTTTTCTGAAGGAGACAATGGAAATTGTGTTACTGTGAATGGTGATCGATATCGAACGATGATTACTAACTTTTTGTGTGATGAATTGGAACATATTGATGTGCACAATATGTGGTTCCAACAGGACGGTGCTACATGTCATTCAGCAGCAGAAACAAATCTTTTGAAACAGAAATTTGGTAATCGAATAATTGTTCGAAGAAGAAACATTAATTGGCCCCCTAGATCTTGCGATCTGACTCCTCTAGATTTTTTCATATGTAGCTATTTGAAAGTAAAGTTCTATGCCAATGATCCACAAACAATTGATGACCTAAAGAAGAATATTATTGACTGTTTTCAAGTAATGAACCGCAGTTATGCCAGAAAGTTATCGAAAATTTTAGCAAAAGATTATAAGCTTGTCGTGCAGCAGCAGGTGGTCACTTATAAGATATTATTTTTCATTACTAAACCGAAACAATTGTACTAAACATTTGAAAAAAAATGAAAGATTATTCTCAAATAATTTTTGTGTATTTTATTAAAAATTTAAAATTGGAACACCCTTTATATTTCGGTGTTTTCTAAATTCATAAAAAACAAAATTCTTTTACTTTACCTTTTGTGTAAATTATTTCTTCAACATCCTTTCATATTTGATTCTTTTATTGTACGGGTACTTGTAAACATTAAGTAGCCTAAAAATAGATACTTAGCCGTGAAGGTAAACCCAAAAGGCTCCAATAATCCTCCCGTCAACGTCTACAAAAGCAATGCGGTTTGCGGGTAACAAGTGTAATGCACCACAGATATCCAACATCATCAATACAGGTGTATACCTCTCAGAGGGTTATTTCCCTTAAGTTTATTAACTTTTATCAGTACCTGAAGATCTTCGGTAGTGTATTTGCTGTTACAGGTTATAAAGGTGAAGGCCTTCAGTTATTTTGGTGTGTTTGGTGTGTTTATTGTTTTTATGTGAATTCTGTTGTTGTTTTACTGTAAGATGTCTTCCCAGCAGTTATTATATTTTGGATTAACTTTGCTTGCATATGTAAGTATTAAAATTAATTATTATATAATAATTTATTTATAATATATATTTTATAGTTTGTTTATTAGCTATAGAAGACACTTTTCTACTAATATTGCCGACTTGTTTAAGAGTTAACATTTTTAACAAATTTTCAGTTAATTAATTAATTTATTTATTAAACATTATAATATAAATGTAAAATTCCATAGATAATATGTCTTTGTAAATGAATTGATATTTGCCTTTATTGACGAGCTATTTTTATGGCATATTATCTTATATTATTATTATTATATATTATATTCGGGTTAAAAAGTACTCTAATTATTGTAAATTTATCTAATCCTAATTAATATTTGAAAATTTATAACTTGGAAATGTGTGTTTTGTTATTGGAATTTGGAATGTGTAACGGAAGAAAACAAACAGGATACTCACGTAACGTGTATGGTTTAAAAGAATGACATTTTCACTAAGGTTTAAGATACAAAGCTAAAACTGAGTGCTTACTGTACTTATTGTTGAGTATCTGGACGACTGTGTGTCGCTCATGTTTACCAAAGTAGCTAGTTTTTTATAAAATCCTTCCTGGTTATATATCAAATACTAAATTAATTACTATTTATTTATTATGTTAATAAGTGTGCATATTCAAACAAGATATCACAAAAGACTTTATCCAAAATCGAAATGTTGTTATTGAACTTGCGTATATGTCATTGAGAACTTATTTCACATATCCACCACACTTAAGGCAAAAAATATGAATTTTTAAAACAAAAGCTTGCAACTTAAGTTAAAGTATTTAACTGAAATTAAATTATAATGTTAAACATACAGTTCAGTAATAAATCCAGACAAAGTTAACCTTCATTTATCATATTAGAAATTGTGGTATAGAACTTGCCTCATTATCACATTCAACATTACCTGATCAACCTTTTTAGGGTTCCGTATTTACAATATACGGATACCCTTATAATATCACTCCGGATTTCTGCCTCTGTCACATCATAGCAATTTTCGCCTAAACTACTGGACGGAAGGGGTTGAAAAAAACTAAAAAAATCGACTGTTCCCCCCTGATCTCCGAAACTACTGAGCCTAAAATTTTGAAAAAAATAAGAAATATAGAACGTTGCCCGTACTTGACACGAAAAATAAGGAAAAACCATGAATATTAATTTTGAGGGACAAATTATAGAATTAAATGAAAATTTTAATTTTTTTTTTCAAACTTATCATGTTATACATCAAATGAAAGTTCCCATTTTGAGGAACACATACATTTTTTTCATATTTAAAAAAATAGTTAAAAAGATATACCAAAATTTACTCATTCTTCCCCCCCCCCCCTTAACTCCAAAACTATAAAACGTAAAGTTTTGAAAAAAGTAGAGGTTTAGGGTCTGACCTGGACCTGGAAAAATAAGGAGAAACCTCTACTTTAAATTTTGGGGGGCAAATTACATAATTAAATCGACAATAAAAAATTAAAATTGCTTCTAACGCATCATGTTATATATCAAATGAAAGGGCTCATTGTGAGGAAAACACATATATTTTTTTCATATTTTTAAAATAAATTACTTAAAAGATATTAACAAAAATACAAAAAAAATTAGCAAATGACAGAATTAAATGAAAAATATAAAATTAAACTTGTTTCTAACGGATCATGTAATATATCAAAATATATATATATATATATATATATATATATATATATATATATATATAAATATATTTTTTTATTTTTTTAAAAATGAATATATTAAAATATATTTAAAAAAATATTTAAAAGAATTACACATTCCCCCCTTTATTTCTCAAACTATAATACCTAATTTTTTTGTTTACAGGAAAAATACGAAGATATCCCTAAAATTAATTTTGGGGGCCAAATTATAGAATTAAACGGAAAATACAAAAATATTTTTTTAACCCATCATGCTTACATCAAATGAAAGGACTCATTATGAGGAATACAAATAAATATTTTTCATATTTTTAAAATTAATTGTTTACAAGATATTAACATACAGATATAAAAAATTCTCATTTCTCCCTTTATTTCCGAAAACATACTGCCTAAAATTTTGAAAATAATTACATGGAAATAAAAATTTAATTTTCAAACACATCATGTAATATATCAGATAAAAGGCTTATTATGTGAATTACAAATATATCATATTTTTAAATTATTTGTTTAAAAGATATTAACAAAAATATTAAAGATCGACTTAATTCCTACATTAGAAACTACACTAATTAGATTTTGAACAATATATTTAATTTGTATTTTTAAATAATGTGAATAACAGATTTAATAATTTATAATTTTAAACTTGACCTAATTAACTCTTTATCTTCCAATCTACAGAGCCTCCATATTCAGACAATATATTATAAAAGGCTTCCCTGAAAGTTTATTAGTAAAATAAACTCTAATGTTAATTTTTGGGGGCCAAATTAGAAAATTAAATACATATGTATTCTAATAAAAATCAAGCGAAACCTGAAGCTGATAAGTGTATATTTTTTATAAATTTAAAACGCTTCCTTTAAAAGATATTAGGGTAAATATAAGAAAATGCACTTATTCCCTGCTTGTTGGAAACTGGAATCTTTGAATCTTGAAGGTGGTTCGGAACCCGTAGTATGCGAGTCCAACTCGCACTTGACCCAATTATTTCATGTACATAAATACTTATACAAGAATATATGTAATTATTGAAGGCTAACTATATGTTATGAAAACTTATTGCAAATTTCCAAACATATACTTAGACCTTAATATTCAAATATAAATGTCTAAATAATGATAATCATGTTTATCTCATCTAATCAGTTGCTTATGCATTCAGCCTAGTAAAAATATGGTCGTTCTAAACTATCTTTGCGTTTTCCTGAAATGTTTTATTTTATTTTCTCAATTTGACAAACAACAATATGAGTTTCTTTATTAAATGCTTACATTTTTACCAAATATTATCTTGGTATACCTAACACATACAATGCTTCACAATATAATTTTCTATAAACTATTAAAATTCTTATACTTTTTAAATCACATTATCTAGAATAAATAATCAGAATTTTACATATTAACTAATGTATCTATCTATATTTTCAGTTCTCAGGGGTTGTTGCTAGGCCAACTCATCTCAGGAATATCACCAAAAGACAAGAAAATATGGATGCGATGCCCAAAATCGGAAACATTCGTACAAAACGAGGTAAATAATATCCGACATTTCGTTTTTCAGCTATCATCATCTACTTTTTTCTTATTATGAACCCCACATTAGATTTTTCCAGAAAAAATAATATAATTTCCTTCTGATTTTATTGATACAGTACATACAGATATAATATTAAAACATCATTTAAAACAAGACATACTGCACTAGAATCAATTATATCAAAACAAAACCAAAAAACCCAACTGAAATTAGAAAAAAATGCATTTATAAAATCCCTTGTGAATGTAATAAATTCTATATTGGAGAAACCTCTAGACCTGTAAATGTTAGAATAAGCGAACATAAAAATTACATTAAAGAATAACAGTTTGAAATATCCAAAATTTTTGAACATGTTTGGGATCTTCGTCATAAAATACAATTTTAAAATTCAGTTATGGAGTTCAATCGTTCCTGGTTGACGATGATTAAGGAAGAAATTGGTAATGGTCATGTCCTTATAAACAATCCAATATCGGGATAGTTCATAAGGATTTTCCTAGGTTTCCCTTATGATTTGAATGTGATCACTGAATCAACAATATTCTTTGATCGCTTACAAAGTCGCACTTGTGGTGTTATTTCCCAGAAAGTACTTAAACATTGAAAAATATACCACAAATATCCTTCAGAAAACAATTTGTGTTTTTATTATAATTTTTTTGGTTATTTTTAAGTTTTCTTGGTAATAACACCACAATTGAATTAAAAAAGAAAATACCAAACGTTTCAATATACAGCTTTTTTAATTCAATTGTGAAGTTATTCCCAACAAAACTTAAAAATAATAAAGAACATGCCAGAAATAACATTTAGAAGACAATTTTGGTTATGTTCCATAACATGTACCCGATATCCCTGGTAATAACACCATAATTGAATTAAAAAAGATAATACCAAACGTTTCAATATATAGCTTTTTTAATTCAATTGTGGGGTTATTCCCAACAAAACGTAAAAATAATAAAGAACATGCCAGAAATAACATTTAGAAGACAATTTTGGTTGTTCCATAAGATGTATCCGATATCCCTGGTATAGCCTCTGTTATTCCGGCTATTTGATTTGTTCTTATTTAGTTGGTGGAAACTTCTGTTTAATTACCACAATTAATATATGTTTATAAATATATATATATTTTTTTAAATTTCATCCGCCCATTACCATTTCTTGATGATTATTCGCAGTGCTCCAATTCCATCCAGATGATTCGGACATAATATTTCCTGAAGAATATGACGACGTCCCTTTCGAGATAGACTTACGAATAAACGGTGCCCCAAAATGTGCCAACGGTCAGACGTTTTGTGAAAATTTCAATCCCTACCCATCTGAGCAAATACAAACTATCTTAGAGCAGCAGCCAGGCTTTGAAGAGTTTTGGGGAAAAGACGAAACATCAGAATTCGCCCTAAGGAATGAAATGGAGGAACAGTTTCTTTGTCGGACTTTCGTAAAGACAATTTATCCTAACATTGCTAAGAATAAAAACAACAAATGGAAGTTTATTATAAACCAACCGGAAGGAAATTACCGACAAGGGATAAGAATAGAAACTTGTAGATCGTATGTACTTATCTTTAAATTTTGATTTTTGTTTTATGGATTTTGTTGTTTTTAGGCCTGGTGAATCATGCGAACTACTTACAGATCTGCCTAATGGTTATGTTACGTACTGTACACAGAAATATATGTATAGAAGGCTGATTTCTCTTGCCGATGGTCGATTACCGGCTGCAGATAGTTTTCAAATTCCGACAGCTTGCTGCTGTGCATACCGAAGAAATATGGATTTTTTGAGAAAGTATGGAATGGAAATGTCACCAATAAAAAGAAAATTGCGATAATAATCTATGTGTACTGTTGTGTCAAAAAAGACACTTGGGTATAAAATAAAATTTGTTGAAGAAACCAACAAAAATAATTGGTGAGCTTACGGTCAGGACTCTTGCAGGATTTGAAGAAACGTGGGGTCAAAAAATGAGCATTAAAAGAGAGAATGGAAGTTCATTTCAGAGTTTTCCACACTTTTACTTGAACAAAATTGTAAACCAGTTAGCTGTGGAAGAAATTCTGACAACGAATTAATGTAAAAACATGAAAAACGTAAGTAAATTTCTTTTAATTTTGGTGTCGTTTTTAATCAATAATCTTTTGTAGGCTTGATGGGTCGCGAAATAATTTTCCGAACTACCGAACACCAAGATTCCAACCTCTAGACGACCTTTTTAGGTTTTGCTTGGAACAATAAACAAAGGCTACTAAGTTTGGATAACAAATGATCAATACCTATTTTTAAATCAACAGATTCCGTGTAGAAACAAGAAAAACAAGTACCTAAATTCACTTGCCAATTAAATATTAACATTTACATGAAAGGTAAGTTTACTTTTATAGATTTATTTTTTTTTTCTTTATTTATTACTTATTGGTGCTTAAACAATCTTCCATGCCGCTTTTATAAATTTTTGTTTTCGTGTACAGGATGGTTCGATTTCGTCAACTGTTTTCGACGTCTGGTGAATTTGTTTGATTTTTGTCTACAATTACATTCTCTTTGTCCAGTTATGATACTAATATGTAGTTTAGAATTTGATTTTCGTGCCAGAAAAGTACACTCCTATTCTTTGTATCCAGTGGTCTTGATAACGGTGCTCTATCGTAAAACTACTTTTCCCCTAGAAGATGGGTTAGAATGTAATAGTAGAACTTTAGGCAAAATTTAACACTTTAACACTATATTGTTATAAACACCACTAGATTACCGGGGGCAAAGCATTATGAAGGTCATAGCCTAAATAACCCGCAAGACATTGTTAAAGGCCGATTATTTTATGAGAACTTATGCTGCATCTGTAAATAAGAACATTGATATTGACATAAATTTAGTGAATGATACCAACATAAACATCAAAACAATTATCGAGTATGAAACAATCGCTTCAATAATAAGATTGAAAAACAAAATGACATCCGGACCAGATAATATACCCGCTTTTCTAATTAGAGACTGCTATCCCATCTTCTCTAAACCTCTTACACCTACCTATCTTTAATTTGTGCTTACGAAACAAGTCCTTTCCCAGCATGTGGAAGGATGGAAGAGTATGTCCAATACTTAAGAATGGAAACAAACATGATGTGACTAATTATAGGGGTATAACTCTGTTGTCCAACTTTGCAAAGATCCTTGAAAATGTTATCTATACTCAGATATATATATATAGCATTCAAGCAACTATTTTGCCCTACCAGCATGGTTTTGCTAACAAAAGGTCAACTGTTACGAATTTCGTGGTAATTGTCCAGTATTTAGCGGAAGCATTGCACTCCAATGGTCAAGTGGACGTCATCTATATCGATTTCTCCAAAGCATTTGACAGAATAAATCATGAACTATTGCCTAAGAAATTACATAATTTTGGCTTCTCGAAAGAAACTGTTTAACTCATCGTCCCAATAGAATCCAATACGTAGCATTCAATGGCCATAAGTCTGTTACTGGTATTATTGGTAACATTTGGTGTACCACAAGGCTGCATTCTTGGACTTTTAATGTTTATATTATTCATAAACGACCTATGTGATTTGCTGAATTGTAGATGCCTTTGCTTCACAGATGATTTGAAGATATACTCGTCAGTGAACAGCGGTGCTGACTATGAGGAGCTGCAGAACCAACTATGTTTTATTGAAAAATGGTGCACTAGTAATTATCTTGCACTCAATGTACAGAAATGCAAAGTTGTTCGATTTACAAGGCGACATTCAGCTATCGAATTCAACTATCAAATATGCAATTTTAACTTAGAAATGTGCAATACAGGCAAGAACCTTGGAGTTGTGTTCGACTCATCTGGAACATAGAAGAAGATTCGCGTCGCTGGCGTTATTGTATAAAGTTATTCATGGACAAATCCACTGTTTTGGTATCTTAGTATGCTCAATTTTAATGTACCTAGTCGCTGTACTAGAGCTGTGAGTGCCTTCAAATGTACTAGAGGTAGAACAAACATTTCTTTATCTGCATATCCTTAAATGCATATTGGTTCTTGGTAGCACGGTTGTTTTTAATCTCCCTGTAAACCCATGAGAAGAGTAACAACTTTTAAATTGAAGCAAAACTGATAGTTAGAACCTTCATATTTGATTGTCTCTATCTGTACAGTCATGTTTCCAAAGTTTCTCTCATGCCATTCTAGAAAAACAAAATCACCGATAGAAATAGAATATACTACCTTTGATTATATTGACTAAAAAATTAGTTATTTGATTTAATGAATACTTGTTACTCCTGTTCTATATGCTAACAACCTTGAGATTCACTTGACCTCGGTACTGGTCTCTTTAATTGCGTGCTTCACACAGCATCTAGCGTTATCATCATCAACTTTTATGTGTCCACTGCTAGACATAGACTTATCGTAGATCTTGCCACGACTTTCAGCTCTGTGTCGTTTGTATCCATTGATGATCGTGTTCAGTTTTGTAAGGCTTCGTGTCCATTTGAGAATTTTTTTTTGTTCCAGAGGTCTGACTAATTGCCCGGCCCAGTTCTATTCTTTTGCTGCTAACACTTACACCTGTTCTTCTTCTCATTTCTGCTTTTGAAAATTGGTGTCTTAAAGACCACTCCAACAAGATGATCGAACACCTTTCTTTTTAAGTTTTCTAAAGAGTCCTCCTCCTTTGAAGTTCCCCTGTTTGGTTCGACTTCACGGCCTAGCTATTTATAGGATGTTGCTCGATCTTTTGGTGATATTAATTTTTAGTCGGACATTTCTGGATGCTATCTGAAGACTTTCCACGATCTTGTGGCCATATCGAATCTATCGGAAATTAAAACTATATCGTCGGCAAACATTAGACGAATGCTTAAGGATAGACTCTTTTGTACATGGTGACTTTTACAGCAATGTGCGATTGAAAAGGTATAGTATCTTTAAGGACACCTGTTATAGTACCTTTAAAGAGACATGTGTTAAAAGTTTTGGAAACAAACAACTCCTGGTGATCTATCGTATTTCATATCTGAGAGAGGGCATAGGTTTTTGTAAAACTCTTCAATATTTCGGCTTTATTCATTTTACTTTGTTTATTGGCAAATTTCTACTATTCCTGTGTTCTTAAGCCAGATTTTCATGAAAAACCTTTAGACTCTAATTGTCCTCAATCATCTTAAATATATGGTTGTTACTGTATGTTCAAACATCATGGCCTTTAGTCTTACATCACATTAGAGGAACAGCATAAGAACTAGTTCACTTTTCAACCATTTGCTCTTTATACATCTCATTATGTTGATCTTTTACTGGTCGTAGCAATTATTCTTCCAGCAAAATTTGCGCAAGTAATATACTCTGAAATATGTGGTAGAATAATGATAACAAATCAAAACTGAATTCTGAGTATTTCTTACGCTTCTTGAAGAAAGATCGAAAGAGTTAATAAGTTAATGTTAATAAGAATACAAAACAACAGTCAAACTAGGTTAGACTATTAATTCTTCTTAAATTATGAACTGTGTTGTAGCATTGCTTAAACGTGCCTTGACAAACCTAATTGATTGACTGTGATTATTAATTTCCAGGCACTGGAACATTACGATTCAGTCTTGAGAAAAGCAACAGTTATAGAAAGCAAAAGTGTTCCTCAATGTGGAAATACATTACAAAAATGGTAAGCTAATTTTTCTGATTATATATTGAACATTCTTATTATTATTTTTTAAATTTTAGGGGACTAAGCAATGATTGGTATTGGTTGGATATTCTTGGCAATATCTTATTTCCTGAGGAGCTTCCATATTATTATTCCATTTCACATCAGTCTAAGTTATTTTTAAGGAAAATATATTAGACACTGGAGTTTGTTTTCTAATATAGCTGTTTATAATAAATAAATGGTATCTAGTGTACAACATAACATAAATCCATAAATCTGTAAAATTTTTATTGGTGGCCAATTGTATTGCGACTTGTTCTACAGGGTGAGTTTTTTTTTGATGATCAGTGATGGGGATCTCGGAAACCATAGTTGGCTATGACGTCAAAAAATCGGACATTTTTCGAGCTTTTAAACAATATAATACTTGATATAGTTATTCATAAAAATAACTGAGTTATAGATGCTTTTCTCTCTTATTTTCACTTTTAACGTAGTTAGCCATGAAATAGATTGATTTATTAATAACTATTCCAAAAACCATTGAACGATTTTTTTATTAGGTATATCAGATATAACGAAAAAAGTCAGTCAGTAGGTACTTACTAAAAACTTAAGGAATTAAAGTACATAATAATGGTAACAATTTATGTTCGAAAAGTCCACCATTGCTATTTAGACAAAAACTGCATCTTGTTAAGATTGACATTACCGCTTTCCTCACAGACCTCCTATCAATTTCTTCAATTGCTTGTAATAGCGCCTCCCTTAGGTCACCAACTGTCTCATACTTTGTTTTGTATACTTTGTTTTTTAGCGCACCTCATAAATAGAAGTCTATAACTGCCAAATCTGGAGACGTGGTGGCCATTCGCGTGGGCCATTTCTTCCTATCCAAGAGTTTGGAAAGATATTATCTAAGTGTTGTCTTACTAATAACGAGTTATGAGCAGGTGCTCCATCATTGCAAGAAATGCAAGTAGCGCTCCCCAGTAAGTGATTCGGCATAGATAAAAGGCCCCAGAATGGTAGACCCTATGATACCACACCAAACATTAAAACCAAATTTTACCTGGGGTCGTCTTTGTTCTACATGGAAACGGTTTTCTTTAGTCCAGATATGCTCAATGTGTCTATTGAACATACCGCAGTTAGTAAATCTAGTATCATCTGACCATAACACCTTCAATGGAAACTGTGGATTGTCAAGGCACATGTCTCTAAACCATGTACAAAACAAAATACGTCGATGTTCGTCACCAGCATGCAAAGTTTGAGAAACTGAAAGTTTGTACGGGTGGAACTTGTGCGCTTTCAGTACCTTAACTACAGTTCGTTGAAATGTGCCAGCTTCTGCCGCAATCTCACTAGTTGATGTAGATGGATTTTGATTTACCATTGCCAAAACATTTATTTGTGCTGCTTCGTTAATTTGATAACGTTCCTTTGGTGGTTTAATAAAAGCTCCATACCTGTGTAAACTATAGTAAAGCCTCTTAAATGTACATAGAGCAGGTTGACGACGATTAAAATATTTATGAAAGTATTCCTCAGCTGCACGAGCTGAATTTTTATGACATATGATATAACATTACACCATATTCATTTTTTCTTCGTTAGAATATTCCATTTTATCATGAAAACTTGTCAATATCGACTGTCAGTTCAGCACTACTAATGGAATTACTCTCAAATGAGGAAAGGTAAAACTGAAAACAATCTTTTTCATGGTAAAAATAAGAGAGAAAAGCATCCATAACTACGTTATTTTTATGAATAACTATATCAACTATTATATCGTTGAAAAGCTCTAAAAATGTCCGAATTTTTGAGGTCATAGCCAACTATGGTTTTAATTCAAAAAAAGATAAGTTTGTGTCATATCTCGAAAACGAGGACATGACAATCATATTCGGGATACAATTTCTTTCAATTTTGATATTTACACTTATTTTATAAAATCAAAAACAAAGGAGCTAGAGGGATTTGACTAAATCGACAGAATTTCGTTTTTTCAAAATATCAAGTAAGCCATGACTTTTTACATAAATCCAAAAGGGTCATTAAATTGGGCCAGTAAAACTGTAAATCTTTCCCAATTTAACCATTGCTCTATCTCCGCTAGTTTCCGTGATCCCCATACTGATCATCAAAAAAAACTCACCCTGTATATTCTAAAGATATTGGAATTTATACATCGGAAAGAAAGGCCAACTAAATAAAATTTTCTAACCTATAAGGTTGGAATGTGATTTTTTATTCTAAATCTAACTATGCGAGTTTATTCTGACAATTGAACTCTCGTACCCAAATTTTTAATAAAAAGTTAGATACTAACAGAGTAACTTATCACTATGAAAACTTACTCAGAAATATTTTTGTAAAAAACAATTTTACACCCTAACACAAAACCTTTATTTTAAACACTCAACGCCGTTTCAACAACTCTAAGTTGTCATCATTATTCCTTCTTCTTCAATTAATAGTGACGCCATCTAGTGACGAAAGGTAATACAATTACAACAATATTAATTCATGAAAGCAACTTTTTGAAGTTTTACATGTGAAACTTTCCCTCTCAAAAATTGTAATTTTTATTCAGAAGTCTTAATGCAAAATGTATACTTTATAATAGTCAATACTTACATTTAATGGCAAGTTTAATGGTATCCTTTCTGATGTCTGAAGTTTTTAATTTAATGTATCGCAAAGATAGAATTGAAGTTTTTATTATGACGAACAGCAAATTTGATGCAGGTATTATATATTAGCTTATTTTCTACATATTATTGATGTTCTATGAAAGAAGAGATTTTTAATAGATTACCTAGTCCCAGAGTATATCCAAGTACGATGAAAAATATAGAAGAAGTGGAATTAAACCTTGGGGAACAACAAAATGGTTTCCGACAAGAAAGATGTTGAGACAATATTCAGTGCATTACAAAATTAATAGTGAAAAACAAAGAGAAATCACTACAAATACACATGACTTTTGTAAACTTGGAAAAGGCATATGATAATGTACCAAGATGAAAGATTTGGCAAGCAATGCGAAAAAAAAAACGTATAAGAAAAACGAAAGCAGAATCAAAATAGGATGCCACTACACAAAACTCATCATAACAGATAAGCGCTTAAAACAACCGGGTACATTATCACCGTTGCTGTTCAATATATGCATTGAACAATGTCAGAAAACCAGGTACCTCCAATGCTAGGATTTAAAGTAGACAAACAAACAATGCTTTCTTTATTAAACGGCGATGAACAAGTGGTATTTGCCCAGAGTCAGGATGATATGGAATTTATGCTGAGGAAACTACGAGAGGGATATGACAAATGGGGTCTGCAGATCGGATCCGAGGGCTGCAGAAAACTTCAAAATATATGTCCAGGATATAACATCATTCAATAAGTTCTGCTGACATCTGCGAGAATGAGGTCTCAACAAGGAAATGTATGGAGCAAATGATGAGAAAAACTGTACATGTCTAAGTGCTTCTTGGAAAATAACAACACAGTCAATGGTTAAGAAACTATGGATAAAAAAAGCACAATTCTAAGATGTAAATTAAAATATTTGACAATGTGTACTATTTGATTTTTGACGTAACTAAGAGAATTTTATTTGTAATATACAGGGTAGCACAGAAATTTTTAAAGATCATGTAATCATAAAGTTCCTTTCAAATTGGAAGAATTTGAAAGGGAGATCTTCAGAATTTTATGTGGCGCTCCTAGGTGCGACTTTGTTATAAGATAGTGCATTCGCCAAAAATTCAGTTATATTACACAAAGAAGAACACAACACCAAAAGAAAACTAAAAGACTCTGCTTTAATTTTGTTAAATGAAAACGATTGTATCTCTACTACCTCCGTAGAATTCAGTCGTTCCTGGTTGCCGATGACTAAGGAAGAAATTGCTAATGGTTATGTCCTTGTGAACAACCTAATATCGGGATATTTCATAAGGTTTTTCCTAGGTTTTCCCTTATGATTTTAATGGGATCACTGAATCAACAAAGTTCTTTGGTCGCATTTTTGGCGAATGCACTATCTTATAACAAAGTCGCACCTAGGAGCGCCACATAAAATTCTGAAGATCTCCCTTTCAAATTCTTCCAATTTGAAAGGAACTTTATGATTATATGATCTTTAGAAATTTCTTTCTACCCTGTAGATTACAAATAAAATTCTCTTAGTTACGTCAAAAATCAAATAATACACATTGTCAAATATTTTACATCTTAGAATTGTGCCTTTTTAATCCGTAGTTTCTTAACCATTGACAACGAGCTCTGATCTAGACCCCGAAACGTTTGGAATATACAGCAATTTTCTTTAAACTGTGGTGTTATTTCCCAAGAAGCACTTAGACATTGAAAAATATACCACAAGTATCATTCAGAAAAAAACTGTACATGGTTTGCTATGTTCTGAGAACCTAAGCTAGGGTAAAAAAATCGTTTGTTCCATAACAGAGATTGTTTCTGAAAGTAGAGTGAAGCACATTTTAAAAGTATTGTGTGGCATTGTAAGTACAAGAAATGTACTTTTCTATAAATGATTATGTGTATTACTCATGAGATGGTACATGATTACCATTGGAACAAAAACAAATTTACGAGTGCAGAACTGAAGGTTCTAATAAAACAATTTAACGCACACCTACACCAAACGACTTCATTTTATCGATAGGTAGTTAAAAATATAATGACTTGAAACTTTCTCAAGCACGATGTGCAACGTTCGATCATTCCGTGCTACATTTCCTTTCTTGAGTGTATCACACATTAAATGCGAAAGGTTAGTCGTAAATATTAAGATTACAAACTCGTATAACTAGTTTCACGTCGAAATAGCACTGTTGGCGTAGTTACGAAACATCCAGCACACAATGAAAAAAGTTCAGGTGGGATTCCTTCCCCTGGCGAAAATCGTTTGCATAAACTAATAAACAATTGCCATTCGATTTTTATCGTTTAAGCGTGCCGACAAATTCCTAAATGTATATTTCGGTAATCTCGGCGTTGAGTGATTATTTTGCGGAAATTGCACGATAGAATTAGTTCAGTTCAGAGTTCTGCAAATAACTGGTGTTGTAGTGAAATTCACGTCAAGATGTTGTTGAATTGGGTGATTGTTGAAGTGCTGGTGTTTATTGGACTGGTGAGTACAGTTTTTGTCTGGTATCTAACTGTAAAATCCAAGATTCTGCGGGTATTCCCAATATCAAGATTGTAGCGTGTCTTGTAGTCTAGTTCACAAGTTGAAAATGGTGATAAATTGATTCAGAATGATGTCTAGAAAAAACTGCGTATAAGTTTCAAACCAGCATGTAAACAATTGTAAAATTAGTGAGCAAGGTTAATATAACTTAAGTATTCAAATATAATAGCAATCAAACGGTGTCTTGAAGCTCTGGGAACGCTACATGCAGAAAATGAGCAATCGTGAGTGATACCTCACTGGGAAGGTTAAGGTAAGGCTCAAAAAATTATAAAATCACAATTGCTTGAAGTACTTAAATGTAGGACCAGTTGGAAACACTAAAAATGGCAAAAGAAGAAACATTGTCCAGTATTTATTATCCTGTTCTAGAAATCCAGATCACAGAACCACCAAGATTTCATATAGATGGGTAAGTTTAAGGAGTCACGTTCTTAATATGATATAATGCAACACTAGAGAGGACAGAGAAGGGCAGACTATTTTAGTATACTGTGCCCTCCCACTCGTATCTGTAGAATGATTGAACTAGTGGTAAGAGATGGCCTGAGAGTAATAGTGGCCACTGTGGCAACGACTTTTAAATAGGCCTTTAAGTTATTGACAATACCAATTCAGCCATATTAATTTCCAGATAAGTGACTGTTTGGGCAGGCATTTTGGGAAACCCGTGTATCTGAAGATGTTACAAAATTCCATTGGTCCGCTAATTCTTGAAATTCTGGTAGAAAATCCAAATGAATTCGGCAATTTGGAAATAACAATTCACCAAGATAGTGCCCCAGTACATTATTATGGTGCAGCAAGACGTTCCCTGGATGAAGAATATCGAGATCGTTTGGATGGCTATGCCCCATAGAATGGCCAGCTCGGTCACCGGACCTGACACCATTAGTTTTTTCCGTGGGGTACTTGAAACCCAATATCTAAACAATGGAACCTAACAACATAAACATTTTAAAACAACGAATTATTGAAGAACGCAGAGATGTTTTAACTGCCAAATTCGAACGAGTACTGTTGCTATTGGTAGAGTTTACAAACGATTATTTTTACCCTCCAAATTTCATTAATGTAAGTATAAGCGTTCAAAAGATTCGAGAGTGGGAGAGGACTATTGACTGGCACTCTATAAAAATAAATAAATAAATTTATTCAATACGTAGCCACAGAATGGATGTACACATCAATATATTAAACAGTATAATTTTACAGATTAAAATATTTATATGATATATGATTAATACATGCTATAGTTATCTCTATATTGTATCCATGATGGTACAGAATCTAACATGTCTTCCATAAATACATTTATTGAATAATAACATTTTTTTAATAGTAGGTCTTTAACATATAATTTGAATTTGTTATATGATAGGTTTTTTACATTTTGTGGTAACTTGTTGAAAAGTTTTTTTCCTATGTACATGGGTGACCTTTCGTATTTCCTTGTATTGTGACTCTCTAGACAAAGATCGTTGGCACTTCGTGTAGAATAGGAGTGAAAATTTGAGTTAGCAGGGTAATTCTCAATATTTTGCTTAATAAACAGCAATGTTTTCAAAATATAGATGCAGGGTAGTGGCAATATTTTGTTTTTAATGAAACATGGTTTGCAGCTCTCTCTAAAATTCAATCCAAAAAAGTCTTATAATCCTTTTTTGATTTGTGAAAACTCTGTGATGATGGACACAGTTGCCCCAGAAAATAATATTAAAGTTCAAGTGACAGTAAGCCAGCGAATAATATAGGGATATTATAATTGATTTTGAGAAGGTGCTTTTTTTACTTGCAATTGCAAAATAACAAGAACCTAATTTATTGCATAATCGCTCAACATGAGTATCCCATTTGAAATATTGATCAATAAGTAGGCCTAGGAATTTGACAGATTCAAAAACTTCTACTCCCTCAATCACAACTTTTGAATTTTGGTTGCAGCTACGAAAATTTATATACTTGGTTTTTTCAACGTTAAAAATAAGGTGGTTTCTGGCGCACCAGTTATGAAACGCTTCAATGGTGGTATTGACTTTATTTCTTAGGTGATCTGAATTCTTTGATGACACGATAATTGTTGTATCGTCGGCAAACATAACAACAGTGTTTAATGTGAGCAGGTATTTCATTTACGAAGATCAAAAATAATATGGGACCCAAGACCGATCCTTGAGGGATCCGTAGGTCAATATTGGCGAGGTCTGAATATTCGTTTTCAATCTTAACACGAAAACTTCGGTTTTCTAAGTACGATTGTATTAGCTCCAGAAATGTACCACGAAATCCATACAGATATAATTTTTCTAAGAGGAATGTATGATTCAAACTGTCAAATGCACGCGATAGATCAAAAAAGAGCCTAGCGACGTGTTCTCCTTCGTCCATCTTCTTGTAAACAAATTCTATGAGACTCGCCGCTGCGCTCTCTGTCAATTTACCCCTGCAGAATCCATGTTGGCATTCGGTTAATATGTAGTGTTTGTTTATGAACACAATCATGCGCTCGAAAATTAGTCGTTCTAAAATTTTAGATATTATTTTTAGTATGGTTATGGTATATAAAGATATATTATGATTTTCGTAAAAATAAGTAGCTCCTCCATGGCTCTTTATGCACTCGTTTATTCTATGGGGTATTTATTAGATTAAATGGTTTATATTATATTGATGAATACCAATCAAAATCCTCCTTCCAGAGGTCATTTAAGTATACGGGAGGACGTAGCAATAGATCACCTACCATATCTCATACGTCTTCGGTGGGGGTCAAACCAGGTCAACTTGGTGGTGATTTAAGGGGCTCCATGCTAGATCCTTGTATGAAAGCGATTGTGTCACCAGTACTGTGACGTCTGGCGTTATGGTATAGAATGTAGATAGGTGTGCATAACTGGTTTCAGCACTTCGTTAATATAATGCTCTCGTGCACCTTTACGCGTTCAACTTGCAGCCCAAACTAGACGTGCATTCGTCACTCTACCACTGTAATGGTAGAAAATTCACGACAGAGTCATCAAAAAGCAATGCATATAAAAAGTGTCACTGTTTAGAGTGCATTGTCATGTGGAATTATTGTTAGTTAGTATTGTTGTTAGTACATTAACGGTAGATGGCGAACGTTGTCGGGGTATTATAACGCAGTTTCTCCATTGGAATACATATACTCTAGGGAAGTTAGTATTCGCAATTGCAAAAAAATTCCACAGATATACCTACGATTGGCTTTTTTCGAAGAATGTATATAGCATAACACATAAAAACTGTTGTTAACAAATTTTTATTCCTTAAATAATTATACGGAGTGTTTAAAGTTGCAAAAATCGCAATTTTAGCAGTTTTTGTAACTTTTCAGCAACTGAATGAAAAGTTCTAGGATCGAAACTAAGTTTGCTTTATACGTAATAGCGACTAAATGATAGGTTCATATAGCCGATTGGATAATTAGTTATTTAGTTATTTGGAAAAAACTGTAAAACATATGCAATTTTCAATCGTCCATAGTTATTGTATAAGATATGTTAAAACTTTGAAACTCGGCAGAATCTTTCATTTCTACGAGGTAAATAACTGGTAAGAATCTCAAATTTACAGCTCAGACCGTTTTCTTGCAAATCTGAATTTTTTCCAAGGCTTTTGATTTTACGTGAAGTTTACAATGCTCCCATTTTGAGCTAAATTAATATTTTAACCATGTGAAAGGAACATATTAATTATTAGTTCTTTGAGTACCATCCCTCATAAATTAATTTTCTTTTAGTTTTATTTTATTGTATGTAAATTCAGTTTGAGAGCCTGCATTTTCGTATTCAGAATTAAATTTTACTACTGCGTTCGAACTGGCATTCAGTTCAAATCGCTTTTATTCTTTCCCCAATACAGATGCCATTCCAACTGTCAAACTGTTTGCTGATAGCCCAGGGACGAGAAACCGAGAAACGGTGGCATATCAGAATTTGTTCATTGAAATGTTACATTTATATTTGTTGATATAACTTTTTTTCTAATCATTTTACAAAAAAAAAATGCATCATACCATTTTTATAGATGGTGTTTTACCTTATTTATTCATTATTTAACTAACTTCATAGTTCATAACTATACAGTAATATTAATGATTTGCCATAACTATATTATTGATTTTGAATTTCTATTTTCTGACTCATTATTTCTTTACTAAAAAAATTTTTCCTTTTAAAATTGTCGAGTAAATTAATTGTGATACTGCGTTCCACTTTGATTCAAAACTCTGAGAATTAAAGTCAGCAAAACAATTACGAGATTAAATCATATATCAACGTAATTTTTTTTAGCAAAATGAACTACCTAAACTCCATTTAGATAGACACTGATGATAATGACGGAGCAATAATTTTTAATATGCAAAAGACATACCTACTTATTTTAAATTTAAATATAAAACGGAAATTTGCCTTCTTTATTCACTGATTTTTTAAAAAATAAGTGCTTAAAATTAAAAATTTGCGTCAAGATTATTTATCATAAGGATGTATTTACACATGTACCACCCCTTAGCAATTTTTCGAATGAACTCATCCTCAAATATTATAGAAAATGGCCAAATATTGTCAGTATTTACATGTATTTATACTTTAAATTTCGAAAAAATGAGATGAGGGGTCACGAAATCAACTCTTCTACTTTCCATCGGTGGTTTCTTCATAATGACAGGGTCATCCGGTGAGGTAATATGGAATTTCAAAAAAAAATTGTCTGCTATAGAATAGACCGAAATCTTGCAAAAACCACAGGGGCTACAGTACTTATTTTCAGAACATGGATTGGCTATGAGAAGGTCTACCCTTTCAGTTAATAAGAATATTTCAGCTACAAAATAAAAAAAAATATGTTAGCGATTTTTTTTTTTGGAATTCCGAGTAAATATTTCATTATCTATGAAACCAATTACCAAAATTAAGCGTATAGAGCTCATTTTGTAGGTTTTTCATTTCCTTTCAACACTGCCCATAGCAGCACACACGGTTCCATATGTAGATTTTGTGTAAAAGGTAAAAAACTAAATTTTTATCGATTTTTTGAGTTTTTTTTTTAAAACGCATCGATAAAAAATTGAAATTTATATCAATTAGTCATGTTTTGTCATTAGAACACATTGATGTTGGATTTGTTCTACTATTAATTTTGTCACCAAAACGCCTTTTTCTTTGTAAATGAGTTATAACTGTCTTGCAAGAGTTTGCTCTTGGTTGTGTCATTTCCCGGTTTGGTGTCAGAACTGACCGACACGGTCTTCTGGTTTAACACCCCTAGACTTTTCTCTGTGAGATTATCTGAAGTTACATGTTTATACCAAAAGGCCCGCGAGCACTGAAGATCGAAATTTAATGCTATATCCCTGAAATACTCTCTTGTTTTTTTTGTTTTCGCACTTAGGCTTTAAATTCATATACACCGAATATGAAATGACTGTTATTGGGTGCTTCTTTGATTTCGTTTAACGGTTATACAATTTTTTTTGTCAGAATTCTTTATTGAGGGCGTGCAAACTTGTAGTATTTGGATCGAGTATCTTTATTAGAGTAACGGCATTAAACTATCAACCCAATCCGGTGTATTGATATCGGTGCCTACAATGGAAGTTTTCCAGTTGGTACAAAAAGTGTTAAGTGTTATTAGTTCTTCGGCATTACTTCTGACTTCACTTGAACCAATGATTTCCCATTTGATTTTTGTTGCCTCCCTGGAATATATTCCGATTCATTTATTTCATATATGTCTTCAAATTTAGTTTAAGTGGTGACTACATTAAAGAATTCAGATTGGTCACCTTCCGTTTTTTACGTCAGTATACTGTAAAGCTTTAAAATTAAACAGGAAATCTGTGTTTAGATTACCACGTCTATACACAAGAAAATGTGATAGGTAAATTAAGGTTCGAACGGACTTACATAATTATTCTTAAATAAAATCCTTTCTGCGTCAGTATGACGCACACAGTGCACCTGTTTGCCGTTTTATCTCGCAAACGTCTTTAAAAATTGCAATAATCTTTTACAAAAGTGGCTTTCGCCTTATCGTGATCTGCCTTGACACTTTATTGGCACTAAACAGTAAAGTTGAATAGCGTGTATAACAATTTGCAGCAGGGAAGTCGAAGTTAAAGAATGCTTAATGGTGATGATTCAAAAGTAGTAATTGCATCGTTATGTATCACTCAGTATAATAAAAGCAAGAAATTAGTTTTATTATTATTATTAGCTCAGTTAGGTTCTATCTTTCTCGTTATACCGGAATTTGTATAAAACTCAAACATTATTAAGATAAGTTTCATGACCATTACACTGGAAATTACTCAGCATTTTTGCATTTTTAAAAAATTTCAATCATCCCTTGATATTTTCACGGAAGCGTACAACTGCTCCCGAAGAAAGACACTGTAAATAGGAATTAAATGCCATTGTCATCCTACCACTATAAGCTTGACCATGAAGTATAGATACCAGGAGTCCGATCGTTATAGGCTTTTCCGCAGTATTCGTGGTATACAATATTAAACCCAGATCATAGTTCTCTTTTCTGCCACTACCTGCGCAAATGTTCAGGACGTACCGATGTTATTATTATTATCACATGTAAATACGCGCTGTCGAATGTCGAAATTATTAAGATTATAAAACTAAGTATAAAATATTAATGTAATTGTTTAAAAATAGTTTTAATAAAAAAATGGGAAGGTGTTGTGCTGTTCATGGTTGCCTCAGTGGCCGAAAGGCAAGTGGAAATGTGGCTAAAGTGGGTATATTCAAAGTTCCGAAAGTGAGTAATCTAAAAATAATATTAAACATCAGTGTTGTTAATAAATATTGTATTGTATACACTAGTGTATTTGTCAAATTTAAATTGTTTGGTATTTAAATGTTAAACGTCTTTTATTTATAACTAAAACGATTAATAAATAATATATTTGATTGTAATCAATTAATTACTTTCCTATTATCAAGCATTGTAATACTGAAATAAATAGGTATTTAACCATTTTTGAATTTATATTTACTACTTAATTTGCAGAAACTATGTTTAAATTCTTTACTTCACTTACGATTTGTTTAATAGTTTAACACGTAGAGACAAAAGATGAACTATAATTTTAATTCTTAAAGACCTGTTGATAAAATTAATTTATTTTTTAATAAAATTGTTTGCTGCTGGTTAATTGTATTTATTTATTTACTAATATCACGCCGCTTAAGGATTTAAACGAGTACTTCCTCTAAAGTGGCGCGCTCTACCGGCAAAACATTCTGTCCCCTTTATTTAACATTACGTTCGGACTCCTTGTATCTATACTTCGTGAGCTTGACAGTAGATAATAATTGACGGAAAATTCTTTAAATCTAGGGTACTGTCATAGAATATAGAAGAAGATATAACAGTAAAAACAAGTATCCTGAGGCAGAAGAGTTGAGTTAAGATCAGTGGATGTATTTACTTACTGGTTAAGCTCACATTTAGGTTAAAGCTTACACTTCTGGAGGTCGTCTGCAATCTTAGAGCATACACCTTCTGGGGGTAGCCTGTAAACACAAATATCGTGCCGATTATAGAAAGAGAGGGCAATAGTGCATTTGTGTTACAATAACTCTAATTGTCAAATACTTTAGTAATGTTTATATCACTGCAAATCGACTGCCTTGTGATGTTTCGCCAATTTTAGGCTAAGGATAGACTACAATGACTTGATAAAATTGGTTTTAGTTACACTATTGTTCTTCTTCTTCTTCCAAGGTTGGCCTTACGGCCGGTTTTGGTCTTGATCTTTCGATCTTATTGACCATTAACAAGTGTTTTTATGATGTAGAAAATAAATTTATAGGTTACTCTTCTTATGTACAAGCATTTAACCGAAAATATTGAAAATAAAGGATTCCTTAAACTTCAATTAACACTAAATTCTGACTCTATCCTAGCTCCCGTATATGATTATTGAGATATTAACGAAACTTTATTTACACGGCGTGGTGATCTAGACTCCCGGCTTTTCACTATTCTAAACACTTATATCACTTCCAGAGCGTCTTTCACTTTATCAGAGTCTTTAGGGAGGGCTACCTGGCTTTAAAGGATGTAAAAACTAATAAACAACAAGTTATATAAGTTTAAATTTTCAATTTCTTAATCTAGGACACTCACACACGACCGATCACCACGCCATTTTAGCCGGAAGTCCTACACGATTGTTATTGCAAACTAATATTATTATATTTCACCCTTGTACTCGAGTAAATCGAGATTTTATGTATTTCAATAAACGGCAGACTCAAAAACGTTCTTCCGAGAGGCCATTTTTAAATCCAACATAAACTCATTGTTTAAATATGAGTTTCTAGGTTTCGATAATTTTAAAGTATACTTATCTACGAATTGTGGCCTATCAAAGGCAGCCTTGAAAAAATTGTCCAGTTTTTTCTGTCACCAGCGCTCGGTCTATTAGAAAAGTTGACTGGTTTAAATCTACATAAGTAGGTGTGTTTCATATCTTTAGTACTTACGTCAAAGTGATCCTCACAACAAAAATGGGATGATTTTGTATTTGGATTAATTCGTCGCACTGCATCAAATCACTTATTACGTTTTATAACATTTGCTGGTAGCTACGAGGGTGAATCAAATATGAACCGGACTTTTCTGTTTCTCGCCCTGTAGGTAATTCGAGTGGCGTGACGTCTCGATATATGTTAGGTAGGGATGTTAAGAAGAGGGAAGTTCGTCGGTTTGGCGAGGCGTAGTTGATGCGTTGTTAGTAGCATCATGTCAGAGCAAGAGGTGCATACGTCTGTTGCGCAACGTGTTGTTATCAAATTTTTGGCGCCGGAGGGCGTTAGACCGTCTGAAATTTTGCGTCGACTATCTGCACAGTTCGGCAATGAAACACTGTTTTCTGAATGTTATTTGTGGCATCTTCTAGTTTATTTTTGATTTTCTTGGGAATAATACCACATCAGAGTTCAAACTTGTGTATATTTTAAAACCAAACGTTTCAAAATCCTGTCGGATTTCGTTTTCAATGGATATAAATTTATAAAGTAAAATTGAAATATATGACAATTATTTTGATAAATATGTTTACGTTACTATGGATAAATTTCTTTGATTTTAAATATACAGGGTGCACAAGAAACTCCAAAGATCATTATAAATCAAAAAAAAAATTTTCAAGTTGGAAGAACTTGAAAAATTGTCTTCAGAATTTATTTGTGGCGTTCCTAGGGACGACTTTCTTTTTAAGATAGTGCATTTGCCAAAAAATGCGATCAAAGAATTCTGATAATTCAGTGATCCCATTAAAGTCATAAGGGAAAACCTAGGAAAAACCTCATGAACTATCCCGATATAGGGTTGTTCAAAAGGATATGCCCATTGTTAATTTCATCTTTAATTATCGGCAACCAGACATGACTGAAATCTACGGAAGTAGAAGCGATGCAGTCGTTTTCATTTAACAGAATTAAGGCAGATTCTTTTAATTTTCGTTTTGTGCAGTGTTCTTCTTTGTGTAATATTGTTGTGTTTTGAAATTGTATTTTATGGCCTTGGTCCCAAGCATGTTCACAAATTTTTGATTTTTCGAACTGACGTTTCTTTATGTAATTTTGATGTTCATTTATTCGAACATTAAGAGGTCTAGAGGTTTCTCCAATATAAAACTTATTACATTCACAAGGAATCTTATAAATGCAATTTTTTGAGTTTTGCGTAGCGTTTGTTGGTTTTGTTTTTGTTATAATAGATTTAAGCAAAACTCAAAAAATTGCATTTATAAGATTCCTTGTGAATGTAATAAGTTTTATATTGGAGAAACCTCTAGACCTCTTAATGTTCGAATAAATGAACATCAAAATTACATAAAGAAACGTCAGTTCGAAAAATCAAAAATTTGTGAACATGCTTGGGACCAAGGCCATAAAATACAATTTCAAAACACAACAATATTACACAAAGAAGAACACTGCACAAAACGAAAATTAAAAGAATCTGCCTTAATTCTGTTAAATGAAAACGACTGCATCGCTTCTACTTCCGTAGATTTCAGTCATGTCTGGTTGCCGATAATTAAAGATGAAATTAACAATGGGCATATCCTTTTGAACAACCCTATATCGGGATAGTTCATGAGGTTTTTCCTAGGTTTTCCCTTATGACTTTAATGGGATCACTGAATTATCAGAATTCTTTGATCGCATTTTTTGGCAAATGCACTATCTTAAAAAGAAAGTCGTCCCTAGGAACGCCACAAATAAATTCTGAAGACAATTTTTCAAGTTCTTCCAACTTGAAAATTTTTTTTTGATTTATAATGATCTTTGGAATTTCTTGTGCACCCTGTATATTTAAAATCAAAGAAATTTATCCATAGTAACGTAAACATATTTATCAAAATAATTGTCATATATTTCAATTTTACTTTATAAATTTATATCCATTGAAAACGAAATCCGACAGGATTTTGAAACGTTTGGTTTTAAAATATACACAAGTTTGAACTCTGATGTGGTATTATTCCCAAGAAAATCAAAAATAAATGAAACACTTTCAAGGACCCAAGTGTACGACTGGCACAAAAAGTTTTCAGATGGCCGAGAGACAGTGGAAAATGAGCCTCATGCACGCCGTCCCACGACAAGCATCAATGAGGCGAACATCTACGCAATTCGTGAGCTGATTGAAGGTAACCGCGATCTTACAGTATTGGCAATAGCTGAACACGTTGGAATATCATACGGGAGTGCTCAATCAACCATTTCAGATGAGTTGGGTTACCGAAAAGTGTGTGCAAGATGGGTTCCTCGCCTTCTAAGGGAAGATCAGAAAGCAAACCGTCTTGCCGTATGTGAAAGGCTGTTCGCAAGATATCGAGCAGAGGGGGATGAGTTTTTGAGACATATTGTCACCTGTGATGAGACATGGGTGCATCATTATACCCCGGAGTCCAAACGTCCAAGCATGGAGTGGCGAAAACCTGGAGAGGCAGCACCGCGGAAAGCCAACACCCGTCTTTCTGCAGGGAAAATTCTGGCAACAGTTTTTTGGGATTCGTACTGCTGATCGATTTCTGCACGAACGCCGTACAATTAATGCTGAGTATTACTGCGAACTACTCCAACAAGTGAAACTTGCCTATCGGCAAAAGAGGCGGGATATTCTATCCGAAGTGTGATTCTGTTGCATGACAACGCTCGGCCACATACCGCTGCATTGACTCAAGGAAAATTAAACAAAATGCATTGGGAAACCCTTGAACACCCGCCTTACAGTCCTGATTTGTCGCCATGTGACTACCACATGTTTGGGCCACTTAAAGAAGAACTGGGAGGCCACCACTTTGAGGACAACGAAGGTGTAGTAACGTTTGTGCGCAATTGGTTATCGACACGACCAGTTTCATTCTTTGAGAAAGGTATTAAAAAACTTCCGATTCGGTGGGAAAAATGTATACATAAGAGAGGAAAGTATGTAGAAAAATAATATGTATTAAAATTTGTATTGTTCGTACCAATAAATTTTTTAAAACAAAAGTCCGGTTCATATTTGATCCACCCTCGTACAATAACAAATAATTTTAAGGGAGAAGTTATCGTAGTATTCGTACAAAATGGTATGAAACATGAACGGTAACCTTTAGCGTTAAACATTTTTAATAAATTTATAAATATGTCAATCACAGACACTTATTCAGCAGCAACTTCACAAAATAATACGATCAGTAAAATTTAAAAATTTTGTTGAGAAGTAGACATTATTGGTCATTTCTAACCAAAAGTGAACCGAAAGCGTCGAAGATGAGAAACAAACGTAACCGTTGAACATTAGTAGTGATACGATAATGACGTCATAATTCGAACGTACTCATTTAATTGTTTATTTAAATTGTTTATAATTACTGAAGAAAAAAACTTAAAAAAGTATTTCTCGTTGATTAACAATTTAATTTATTATAAAGTTTTCAAATAAATAATAAAAATATTAGATCTTAACTACTTTCCATGTTACCAACACTGCCACCAATCCCCCCCCTCCCCCATTGTGTTGATTTTGTAAGTTTTCTTGAGAAAAGTAATGAAAGTTTTACTATTAAAATTTGTTGGAGTTTTTACTTTAACTAGCTGTCGCCCAGTGGTCGAAATTCGACTAATTGTGTCAATATCTCTGGCAGGTTAAGTAAGCTGAAAATTTTATCGTGACATTCTATCCTAGGACTTTAGGGAGAACAGCAATTACACGTAACGGATCCAGATTCGGAACCTCTATGTGATAGTTTCCTCGAAAATCCTAGATGTCGGTCTTACATCTCGCTTTTACAAATAAGTACCGAAATTCAAGTTTTTTAGATAAAATTCATAGGACTTTATTTGTGTTCAAATTCGTAATTCTTAATTTAATATGACAACAATTCAACCGCTAATGGACTACCCTAGACATTTATTTTTTCTAACCTCCCTGTATAATTATAATTGCACTCAATTCTCTAACATTTATTAAAATCCTCATTATAATAATTCCATCTCATTATATATTTCCACCACCCTGTATATGCAACTGCTCATGGACAGCGCATAATATATTTTTAACATTTTAGAACCACCCGGTAAACCATTTTGTATATGCCACTGCCTATAAGCCACCGTATTTACTCTCTTTGTTTATGAAATTTTTAACTATCTTCTGTAATAATTCTACTCCGACTTATATTTCAATCATCATATATGGAACTCTTCGTGGGCTACTCTATAAATCATTTCCTTTTCTAACATTTTTTATCATCATCCTGTATATCTATAATTTCTCGCACCCTATATTTCATCTTCTCTATATATACAACTGTTTATGGGTTACGAAATGTTGCATTTCCTTTTTGCCACCCTGTATATGTATCTGTGTATAATATTTTTTGCACCACCCTGTATAACAATAATTTTACTGCGCCTTCTATTCCAAGAACCCTGTAAATTCAACCGCTAATGGGCTTCCCTATATAATTATTTTATTAGTTATAATTGCACTACACTCTATATTTTAAACACCTTATATATGCAACTGCTTACCTTCGAAAAAAATGATTTCTAACATATCTGGAATCGCTCTGTATAATTATAATATACAACGATTACTTTACCACTAAACAATAATAACGCTTGCATGCCACTTCCAGAAATACATGCTCTAAGTATATAACAGCACTGGCCTCTCTATATATAATTACTCAATGTTTTGAGTCTGTCGGCGACGACACATGCAGTTGTTAGGCATTGACATTATGGACGTAAATAATGAATTTTTATTATATTTTATTTAATGAAAGAACCAATATTATAAATTAAGATTAACATTCTGCACTGAAAGTCGTCGGTAGCTACTAAATAAAACAAAAATGAAGAAAATCGGTTGAGAAACAGAGGAGAAAATGGTACCTAATCGTTTTGTCTTTGCCTATTTATATATAGATAACACATATGCATCGCCAGCGTAATTATTTGGTGTTATTTGCACAGAATTGTATTTTTCTAGAAAATCAATTTTTAATGTGTTCTGTACGAGGTTAGTCCTAGGCTAAAATTATTGGAACAATGTATTCTAATATAATTTAAAATATCAATAAAATAGCTTACAATGATTTCTACCCCCATTACTCTTATAAGTCGAAAGAATCAAAATATGTATTCAAAATAATATGACAACTTGATGAATTGTTAATACATACCATAAATTGTTTAAAAATTGACGTAATCGTAGGTACAATGGCCGCGTTATGAAAACGACTGCTATTTAAACTAAATATTCTCCTCATTCTTCATTACGAAATATCTTCACATTCTAAATTACATCTAAGAAGTGTTTCTTAAGACGTCATTCTGACGCACAAGTGACACCTGGTGAAGTAGTTATTTCGCGTACGTTGTTGTTATCCACAAAAATGGCAGTGATATTTTCTAACTAATTCTACGTAAGTTCTAATTTATTTTACTCATTACACAACAGTAAAAGTGAATTTAAGAGCGTAGATATTAAAATTAAATTTATACAGAACAGAAAGACATAACTGTTAAGAACACATATCGTAATAAGCCTCTAACATGTAAAGATTCCCCCTTACGATGTATCTCGCTTATGTTAAACAACATGCTATTTCCTCTTATGTTCATTCATAACTACAGATTTATGAATGAACATAACAGGAAATGGCGGTAACATGCATGTTGTGTTTGGTCCTGAGACATTACCATGGATATAATTGTCCCTGCCATGTTGACAGAAAATGGTAACTGACAGTTCACGACAATTCGTGACATTTCTGGACAAAACATAAGAGACAATTTGATAAGAAAGTAACTTTTTGAAGAAGAGGTATTTATTCCGGCAAACAATAGTTATAGTTGGAAGCATATGGTCCTTTTGACTCGATTCAATGTGTATAGCACTCTTTCAATGTTTGTATTTCTTCCAGAAAATATGTTTCCTCATAGCCAATAAATTTCTCATCACTAATCCAATTTCATCATGTTTGAAAATAGGCATGGTCACAGGAGGCTAAATCTGGAGGAAGTGCTAGATAGGATAGCAGCTAGTAGTAACATAGTATAAACTGGTTGCAAGTACAAGCGATCATGCAATGAAATGAAGTCTACACATCGAAGAAGTTGAAATCCCAACACGATGGCAAATTTTTACTAAATAAAAGAAAAGATAGCAGAAGAGGTATCTACTTGGTAGATTATTTGAGAATGAAACAGTACAATACCCTCGAAAAACCGTACAAAATCCAATTTGTGCACATTCTTGGATCTTAATCTTGTATTTTATAGATAAAAAATACAAGAAGTTTATTTAATTGTGTTTAAAAGATTTTTTTCTATTTTTTCAGTAGCAATTTTCTGCTGTTTTATCAATTTTTTGTCGTTTTATGTATGTTTGGGGCCATTATGGGCCAAAGTTACTGCAGAATCAGATCAAAAAGATAACATCAAAATTTTCGTCAATCCGCGTCCACAAATTTTTATACCAAGATAATCCAATTTTTTTGTGATTTTTGCTATTTTTAAAGATATTTTCCAACTTTTTTCGATTTAAAACAGCTTATGATTGGAGCACAATTAAAATTGGTGTTTGACAGATCAAAATACATAATAATCATGCTTTTCTTAGAGCCTAAATTTTTTTTTTCTTGTCAAAACATCGAATTTTCGCTATTTTTTGTTTTTTTTTTGCAATTTACTCGAAACTGAAGGCTGGACGGCCTAAACGGAGTTGAAATTCGTATTCAGCGGGTCGAAAAACATGCCTATAGATGGGTGGCGCCCGGTGTACAGACAATTTTTTTTTGTGTGCCGGTGATCGATTGTTTTGTGTTTACCTGTTCAACAGAACACTCTGTATAATTTTATTAGTAAACGTTAATATATCTAAACATAAATGTACCGTCAGATTTGGACTACTTCAAGTGTATAAGACGAATTACAGTATTTTATGCAATTTACTCTCATGTCATAAAGATAACGTATGTTTTTGAGCCATTGTTATAAACAACTTTTACTTAACTTTATTACATAAACTTACCAGACACAACTGAAATCCACTTTTTAACCGTAAAACCAACAGCCCGTAGTTTTGTTGGAGTACTTTCATCCGCTTTTATCCGATGAGTGTTAAGTTTGATTATCAAAGTGGGGTGTAACTTTTAAGTGTTAGTTCAAATTTAATACCCGCTTTAAAAGTTACTCGAACAACAAACTGATGAGAATACGATATGAGATAAGCAGCGTTTAGTTAACAAAAGTATGTTCATAATCAGATTATTACAGAAATTAACGAAGTTCAAAACAATATTATTGGTAGGATAATCTAAACTTTATAATTATATCTAACAGGTACTTGAGAACTTTTATAACAATGTTGTTACTTTGATGAAAATATACTAAACTATGTGAATTTACATACGTTACTTAAAAAATAAGAAAATATAATCATGAGGAAGAAAAAGGAGTGAATGATGAAAGCGAAACCTTCTTACGAAATATTCTTCCCTTCTCTCGTTATCTCACTGTCTCTATTTTTTTCTTTGGAGCAACAATTTAAAATTTCGTATTTTAACTTTGGATTTGCAGCCGTGTGCATTAGACTCTTGACCACCTGCCTTTAACTCAATTATGCTATTTAGAGGACATAAAAGTTCGGGTTGTATGCAATACATCAGTGCCTCTATTGAGAGGTAAACGTACTGTGTTTATTACGGTAACAAAACGATGTAAACAAAGGACATGCATTACTTAATGTGTAGCCTTCTATGATTCTATATTCATTGATAATATGACAATTTAATGTCAATTTGCTTTTTTGTGTGGTATTCTTTTTAATTTCTGACGTATGTCAAGTCTCCAATTTAATATATCACAAAGAGAGAATTGTAGTATTTATTAGAAGGAAACGCAAACTGTTTGCAGGTATTGTATATTATGTTATATTGGTTTATTTACTATTTAATACTGATTTTGTATAAAAGAAGAATAGAAGAAACTGTGTTTTACACAGAGGACTGAATTGCATGGGTATTTCAAGATCAAGGGAGTGTGTGGTGCCGGTCGGTCGGTCAGTCGTGTCATGGGCCTCCGTTAAGAAGTTTTCGCTTCAATAAATATAGTTAATAAAGATGGTTGAGTTCTTGAATAATGAATGGGTTTATGGTCAAGTTCCATATAACAGTGTAGCATCTACTCTCTTCGAGGTGTCATTCCTTTGTTACCCAAGACAATATATATTATATATAACATACATTGTTTCTGGTCAGGCAACCTTCATCAGTTGCGCTTCCCACAATTGAATGTCCTCTCGAACACTTCTTTATGTATTTGAAACATTTCGTTAAATTTGATGTCGGTCTTACATCTCGCGTCTTCAAATATAACGAAATGTTTCAAATACATAAAGAAGTGTTCGAGAGGACATTCAATTGTGGGAAGCGCAACTGATGAAGGTTCCCTGACCAGAAACAATGTATTTTATATATAATATATAATATTTATTGTCTTGCGTACAAAGGAATGAGACCTCGAAAAGAGTATTCACTATCTCTGACAGGTGAAGTAACCTGAAAATTTATTCGTGACATTCTGTACTAGGAGTTAAGAGAGAACAGCAATTACACGGTACAGCTCCAGATTCGGAACCTCTGTGTGCTGATTCTCTCGAAAATCCTAGATGTCGATCTTACATCTCGCGTCTTCAAAGTGTAGCAGCTGTACAAGGTATGCTAAAAAATTTTCTAATAAAAGACATTCCTGTCTAAATTTCATCTAAGTAGCATTCCAAATTGGTGGCAATTCGGTAATAGCTTTTACTAATTTGTGAGCAATATTCAAATGTTTACAGGGTATTTAATATTTCAAGGCATGTTAAAGATTTCGTAGGTAATTATTAATAAAATTGACACTCCCAAGGCTATCTTCATCTATCTAGCACCTAAAATTGAGAAAAATTAGATCGAAAATAGCAACTAGATTGGACTAGTTTTGCCTAATTGGTCAGGAATACAAATGGTTATATAGGGTGTTAAAATTTAAAGTCATGTTGAAAGTAATAGCGCCTCATATTTGTGGTGAACTTACTGTTCATTCAACATGTTGTAGAACCGAGAGAATATAAAGTCTTGTCCACGAAATTGACTAGAGTGTATCCCCGGATTAACCTTGCGTTTACATTATTTATTACATTCATATCAACGTGACTTCGTAATGGTTGTAAAAATGATCATGTCAAGGCTAACTCTAAAATTCTGAAAAAATAAGATAAAAAAATTATATCAGTTGGTCCACTTAACTGGCCTCAGATATCCCCAGATTTAAGGTTAAGAGGAGTGTACATGTGCAGCTACTACTAAATGGTTTACACTGGTCAAATTACCTACTGAAATTTGATTGATACTTATAACGAAATAGAGATACTCATGGAATTTATATTTTCTTTATTTTCGTATTTTCTGTTTTCTCCTAGAAACATTGAATTTATTCATTTATATGTAATTTTATGGATTTTTCGGGTGATGACAAAGGAAAATATTGTTTTTATTTCTTGTTGAAATGAATAATACTTTAAAAATTTATAGAGTTCATTATTTATTTAAATAAACGAAAGATACGAGTGTGATTAAAAAAGTTCCCGAACTTAGGACTCGAAGTCACGAGCTTTCAACGCCAACTGCTATTTAAATTAAACAATTATAACGTTTAGTTGTTACATGTTAAAAACTTTAGCCAATTTGGATGTCCTTAATTAAAATCACATTCAAGCACATTTTTATAGTTTTTAAGCAATTTTTTTTGTATTAAATATATATTTAGGCTAAGTGTCTGCTTTTGTTTAAACTGTCATACAATTTTAGTTTTGTAATTTTTTAATATGGTGAATCAATAAATTCAGATACTTTATTACATCATATTTTAAATAGAAATTGCGCTTAATTTATCAAATGTTCAACCGTTTGAATCGAAAATTATTACCTCTTGTATTAATATCCGGCTATTAATATCTAGAACATTACTTTTTTCCCTGTCCATGGTGTAAAAGATTCCGGATCTTTATAACGGAAATTCCATACAATCTTTTGGTAGTAATAACTTTCGCTAAATATATCCGCGATCATCGAAACACAATATTAAAATCTTGAATTTTTTAAGGTAAAAAATATGGCAAGCAATCTACTGTTAATTATTATACGCGAGTCCAATAGAGATTTTTACGTGACATATAATTCAACAGCAAACTGCTTACGCCATCACGTAAATAATACTTTATAAGCAATAACTGACATAAAGCCAACAGTAAACTCGTAGAACTGCATTATTTGACCATTAAATACTAAAAAATATGTGAATTTTTGTTGTTTTTTATTGATACTGCGAAAAATGATGACGCCATCATAATGAGAATCAGAAAATTCTGTAAATGATTGTTTATAAATCTGGATCGGAGCATTTTTCACAAAGATAAGCCGGAAAAACCCGTAAAACTGATTTTTTTTTAAATAATTTGGTCAAGTACGAGTTGGACTCGCATACTAAGGGTTCCGTACCACCTTCAAGATTCTAATATTCCAGTTGCAGACAAGCAGGGAATGAGTGCATTTTCTTATATTTACCCTAATATCTTTAAAAGGAATCGTTTTAAATTTATAAAAAATATATAATTTGATTTTCTACACATAGACTTTTTATTTAATCTACTGCAAGATTCGCTTGATTTTTATAAGAATACATATGTATTTAGTTTTGTAATTTGGCCCCCAAAAATTAACATTAGAGTTTTATTTTACTAATAATCTACTAATTCTTATAATCTACTGTCTGAATTTTGAGGCTCTATAGATTGGAAAATAAAGGGCAAAATAGGTCAAGTTTTAAATTATAAATTATTACATCTGTTATTCAAATTATCTAAAAATACAAATATCATATATTTTTCAAAATTTAAATAGTGTTGTTTCTAAAGTGGGAATTAAGTCGATGTTTAAAATTTTTGTTAATATCTTTTAAACAAATGATTTAAAAATATGATATATTTGTAATTCACATAATGAGCCTTTTATTTGATATATTACATGATGCGTTTGAAAATTGAATATTTATTTTTCATTTAATTGCATAATTTGTCCCTAAAATTACTATGGAGGTTTTGCTAATAATTTTTCTTATAAATTTCAAGTGAGCCCCAGTACCTCTAATTATTTTAAAAATTTTAGGTAGTATGGTTTCCGAAATAAAGCGAGAAATGAGAATTTTTTATATCTTTATGTTAATATCTTGTAAAAAATTAATTTTAAAAATATGAGCCTCTTGATTTTATATAGTGCATTATGCGTTAATTTTTTTTTATTTTCCGTTTAATTCTATTATTTGGCCCCCAATATTAATATTAGGGATTTCTCCGTATTTTTCCTGTAAATAAAAAAATGTAGGTCTTATAGTTTGGGGAATAAAGGGGGGAAAGGTAATTTTTTTATATTTTTTATAATATATTTTAAAATATTTGTTTTAAATTATATATATATATATATATATATATATATATATATATATATATATATTTGTATTAGTCATAATGAGCCCTGTGATTTGATATATTACATGATCGTTAGAATCAAGTTTAATTTTGTATTTTTTATTTAATTCTATAATTTGCCCCCCAAAAATAATATTAGGGGTTTTTCCTTATTTTTGCAGTAAAGTTCCGGTGGGGCGCTATACCTCTATTTTTATGGTTTCGGAGATAAGGAGGGGGGAATGGGTAAAATTTTTTATATTTTTGTTAATATCTTTTAATTAATTTATTTTAAAAATATGAAAAAAATATATTTGTTTTCGGAAAATGAGCCCTTTCATTTGATACATAACATGATGCGTTAGAAACAATTTTATTTTTATTTTTTCCATTTAATTCTGTAGTTTGCCCCCCAAAATTAAAAGTAGAGGTTTCCCCTTATTTTTCCAGTAAACTTCAGGTCAGACTCTATACCTCTAATTTTTTTCAAAATTTACGTTTTATAGTTTTGGATATAAGGGGGGGGATGGGTAAATTTTGGTATGTTTTCGTTAATATTTTTAAATTAATTTTTTTAATATGAAAAAAATATATTTGTGTCCCTCAGAATGAGACCTTTCATTTGATGTACTACATGATTTTTTAATTTTTAAATTTTCATTTAATTCTATAATTTGCCCCCCAAAATTAATATTAATGGTTTCTTATTTTTCCTGTAAAGTTTTAGGCTGAGTAGTTTTGGAGATCAGGGGGGAAACGGTCGATTTTTTTAGTTTTTCCAACCAGAAGTACCCCTAAAATCAAAATTTCTTCTTTTGCGATATGTAATCCTGATCTGGTCACCACACTATACATTGATACCAAATTTCAACCTCTTCTGCCCAGTAGTTTAGAAGAAAATTGCTGTGATGTAACAGAGGCAGAAATCCGGAGTGATATTATAAGGGTATCCGTATATTGTATATACGGAACCCTAAAAATGTCCTACCTTTTTTGTAGTTATAGCTAAAATCATTATCTTTCTCCCAAAGATAGCTTACAACGTTGCTATTAATTGGGCTCAAGATCTGTATTCTCCGGTAAGTAAATTTTACAGATGTTTATAGAAATATATCGCTGTATTAACTTCAATGATTCCATGGGATATAAAAAATATGTCTTGAAACCACATAAAATGCACTACACTGTGTATATCTTCAATTTTCGTCACAGTGCCGTATAAAGTATTAATATTGAATAGTGTGAATATTAGTTTAAATTAATAAATATGTAACCATTCACTCAATAAACAAATGGGGACAATTTGCATAGATAACAGAGAGTTAAATAAAAACATAATAAATAAGTGAAAATAATAAAATATACAATGTAACATAATTTTTGATCTTGAGCCCACTTTAACAATATCCTGCATGGGCCTTAACATTTATTGTCAGTATTTGCACTTTTAATGCAATATTTACTAACATTTAAAATCAAGCTCGTATTATAACGTATATCTGGACTACCCTAGTTCACACAGTTCGCGTTGTAAAATATCTCTAAAAAAACTACGATAGTATCCATCTCGAGACCACATAAACTTAAAATCACGAACTATCATTTTGACGAAAATTAATGTTTAGATACAATAAAGTGCCTGTTTTAACAGTTTTGCTGACTTTTTTGTGAATAATGATTCTCTGAGGACTTATAAACACATATTGATTTTTAATTGTGCAACTAGATGCTTGAAGAGAGGGGTACGAGATTTATGCGGATGGCCTTAATGAGGGCAGATGTCACTCTGCCGAAACGTCGTCATTTTTTGATTTATCCCGGGTGAGATCAGTTACTACGTAGATTAATTCCAGAAGACTGCCTGATACATACATAGAACAAAGAAGAATATATAGTTGAGATATACACATACAAGTTCATTGCAATTTCTTTTTGTTTCAGATTTATTATGTTCACTGCCGTCCTCAGGTCTTTGCTGACTTCAATCCAAAAAATAAATCAGCAACTCAAAGCGGGAATAAATCCAGAGAACGCATTCTCAATATCAGGAGAAAAGGTTAGTTTCAAAGATAAGCTTCCCAAATATACGAGCTTTTTGATGGTATATTGCATATGAAGACTTAAAACTATCTAAGGGGAGAAAAACCCCTCCTAAGTTATGCCGGAATTTCGAATTTTGTAATATATAAGTTTTCAAAACTGCCAACATGATCTTCAATCTACAAGCTTATCTATGGCATATTGCATGACTTTTTCCAGATCGTTCTAAGGGGTGCAAAAAACCCTTATTATGCAGGTTTTTTTTCACCTTTTACGAACTTTAAATTCAGAAAATCATTAGCAGCATCTTACGATTTACTACCTCAAATGATATAATATTAGATTAATTTCTAAATGGCCTACTGGGTGCAAACATAATCCACTATTTACGAGCTCACCAATGACATATTGTACGGATATTTTCGAAAAAGCCCTACTTATCTAACTACTTTTTTGTGATATTAAAATTTTGCGAATTGCTCACACCATCTGGTAATAAGGATCTATTTTATGCTATATTGTATGATTACCTCCAAAACTGTCCAAGAGGTTTAAATACGCTAGGGAAGTATCTTTGGCAACAGGCCTTTGCACCATCTCGTGTTTTATGTGTGGAACGCTGGTTCTGTCAAGGCCGTAATTTATGTTTGCTGTGTTATTGATTAAAATTTAGTTATCCGATAAAATGGAAAGAAATACATCAAACCGAAAGTGCGGTGCAGTTGATTTTGAAAATACATCAAGGAATAATCAAAAATTGCAATTCTACCGTTTTCGTGGATTTCTATAGCAATTGGAGAGGAAGGAAAAAATGTATTACAGCAATTCGTCGTCAAGGGCAATTAAATTAAATTTCCACGTTTTTTGGTCATTCCTAAATACATAAAATTAATCACAATTGTTGTTCTGTTAACAAAAATAAAATTGAATAACTCCTGTAATCAGAAAAGTTAATCATGTAAAGACTTTTCTTTCCAGAATAAATTGAAATTTAAGGTTAACATAATTTTTATTTTTTTAATTAATATTTTCTTTTAGGAATAAAGAAAAAACGTAACGGATTAGTTAAAGGAGGGATGAAAAGCCATGGCAACCAGGAACATATTCAAGGATTTGCTGTGCTCATTTCGATGGAGCAGAAAAATCAAGCAATGTAGATACATAACAAAATTTACAATTCAACTATCTTTCATGCAATATATCAATATTTCCAGGCCGTAGCTAGTTTTTTTTTGGGGGGGGGTGGACAATTTTTTTGATTGGTGATGGGCTAATTAGGACTGCAAAATGTATATTTTTGTTCATGTATTTCCAGGATATATAAATTCGTATAAATATAAAATTTAGTCTTATGAAAAACATGATTAATTGGTTAAAATTGAATCTCGAAACCAAAAATTCCAAAATTTCGGGGAGGGGGTTTGAACCCTCAGACCCCCCCGCTGGCCACTGCAAATCATTGAATTTGTTTCTGGTTGAGATGGATTGCCCCACTGCTGAAATTAAAAAATCTGAGTTTTGTTAATAGAACAACAATTATGATTAATTTTATGCATACAATAGTGACTAACAATTGATATGGAAAACCATGAAAGTGGTATAATTGTAATTTTTAATTATTCCTTGATGTATTTTCAAAATCAACTACACCCCACTTTCGGTTTGATGTATTTCTTTCCATTGTATGGGATAACTACATTTTAATCTATAACACAGCAAACATAAATTACGGCCTTGACAGAACTAGCGTTCCACAAATAAAACACTAGGTGGCGCAAATGTCTATTGTCAAAGATACTTTACTAGCGTATATGACTAAATTTTTTTTCAAGCTATTTGATTTCTGAAAATAATGATTTTTGAATTTTTTCGAAGCATTAGATAGGCCAAAAAGCTCTTATAGATATCTGAAGAAATTCTGTTCTTGTCGTTTGTGCCCGATTGATTTATTTAATATTTTAAACAGTATACTTTTTCTTAAAATTTATTTATTTTAATAAAAACTCGAGTATTTAAAAAACTATCAACTTTATGCTCGTTAAACCGCATATGACTTTCCAAGATTTTACTAAGAGTAATTCCAGAAATCAAAGATATACAGAGTGTTATATTAAAAAATCTACGTCATACTGCAAAATGTAATCACAACATTTTTTTTGCGCAAACTCAAAACATGCCAATCATTCTGCTACATAACCTGTGTGTGAAATATTTGTTGATATAAAATCTGCTTACGATTGTAGAACCATTATAAATGGTGTTTTTTTAGAGGTATAGAACTTTAAGTTGGCAACATTCTTTTAACCGGCGGCCATCTTGTCAGCTGCCAAGTGATTTAGTTTGGTTTGGCATTTCATCACGAATAGACTGACATCTTCAGTCACATATAGTCGATAATATCAAATAAGAGTGTTTTCAGTAATAGAATCACAAAAATGTTGACTCAGTTATTGATTTGATGTGATTTTACTGTAGGTTTATTAGACATTTATTTCGCAAAGGACAAGAATTTAAGCCGCAGAAACCGAGAAAGTAACAGTTACGTCAAATATTTTCTTTGGAAACTTAATCAAAATGTGTTTTTTTAGGACCGAAAAGAATGTGAACTTTTGTCCTGACAGGATATTATCAGCTATTTAGGCCGGCCTATTTCAACCAGATTTTCCTCTCGTTTGTTTATCTTGTCTTTTCTCGAAATCTCATGGATGATATTCATTTCTGGTTTCTTTGTTTAGGTCGTGTAAAATTGACTATAACTTCGAAATGCTCCGAGTGTCGGGAAAAAACTCCACAGTAATATAGAATTGAGGATTAAAAGGGAAGCATTATAAATAGATACAGATCTATTAGCGTTGGAAAAGTAATTAAATTTCACATTAAGTGGTATGGAAATTAAACTCGACGACCCTCTAAGATCAAAAATATTTAATGAATAATAAGAATAATTTGGTCAAGCGCGAGTTGGACTCGCATACTAAGGGTTCCCTACCACCTTCAAGATTCTAATACTCCAGTTTCAGGCAAGCAGGAAATGAGTGCATTTTCTTATATTTACTCTAATATCTTTTAAAGGAAGCGTTTTAAATTTATAAAAAATAAAAGAGCCAACTATCATATTTACCCTAGAAATTGAATAAAATAATAAACTTTCTTTCTTAGACATATTAATAACAGAAACAGAATCTTCTTTCGAAAGAGAAGTTTATAGACAACCCACTCATACAAACAGATACCTAAATTTCAATTTAAATCATCCGAATACAGTAAAGAAAGGTGTCATTAAGTCATTATATGATAGAGCAAAGACAAACTGTTCTGATGATAATAAATTCAAAAAAGAAGAAATAATTATAAAAAATGTTCTCACTGGAAACAATTACCCTACAAAATTTATTAACAAAGAGTTAAACGGACTTGAACAGAAAACAAACCTTCCGAATCATCCCAGAACTTCTCTTATTACAACTACTACTCCTCAGGACAACTACATTACAGTTACTACTATACCATATATACAGGGTCTGTCAGAAAGATTGAAAAGAGTGGGCAACGGATTTCATGTTAAAAGAACATTCCAAACAAGAATTATACTGAAATCTCTAGTATCGAAAACAAGACCAACCAACAAAACCCAGAACTCAAAAAACTGCATATACAAGATTCCTTGCGAATGCAATAAATTTTATATTAGAGATACATCGAGACCATTAAACTTACGAATAAATGAACACAAGAATTACATAAGAATTACAATTTGAAAAATCTAAAATTTGTGAACATGCTTGGGACCTAGGCCATAAAATACAATTTGACAATTCAACTATATTTCACAAAGAACAACATAACACAAAACGAAAAATAAAAGAGTCTGCCTTAATTCTTTTGAATGACGATTGTATCGCTTCTACTTCTGTAGAATTTAATCGTATCTGGTTACCGACAATTAAGAAAGAAATTATTAATGGTAACCTCCTTTTGAACAAGCCAGATCGGGATAATTCATAAGGTTTTTCCTAGGTTTTCCCTTATGACGTTAATGGGATCACTGAAACAATAGAATTCTCTGATCGCATTTTTGGCGAATGCGCTATCTTATAACAAAGTCGTGGAACGACACTTATAAATTCTGAAGACAACTCTTTCAAATTCTTCTAATTTGAAAGCTGTGTAACTATAATACATGATCTCTAGAATTTCTTGTGCTATCTGTATATCTAAAAACAACGAATTTCTAATGTCAATTTAATTGTCATAATAATTTTCGTTTTCCAGTTTACATCAATAAATACAAAGCCATTGACAACGAAGACAGAATAGACTTTGAAACGTTTGGTTTTCCTTCAATATACTTCGTTTTATTTCGATTGTGGTGTTATTGCCCAAAAAAACATAAAAGTAATAACACCATCCCACAACGAATTCTAATAATGCTAATAAGAGTTCATGTCGTTTTCAGATGGAACTAACAGGCACTCAGTACAAGACATAGTTTTCCCTGACTCCACAGACATCATCTTTGAGCCAATACCAAAGATCGACGGTCCTCCGAAATGCGCTGGCGGCAAGAGTTTTTGCGAGAACTTCGATCCCTATCCCTATTATCACATACAAGATATGCTCGAGAGGAACCCCAATTACGATAGCTTCTGGGGCAAAGACGAAGTTCCCATAGATCTGACGCAGCGAGTAGCGGGTGAACAGGAGACATTCGTATGCAGCTCGATTGATAGGACGATCTTTCCGACAGTTGCGAAAAACAAAAACAACAAATGGAAGTACGTCATAAATCAACCGGAAGGCAAGTTCAGGCAGGGCATCAGAATTGAAACGTGTCGGAGGTAAGGATATACTCTTGAGTATCACTAAAATGAGCATTTAGGTAATAACGTCATCTAATGTTATTTTTAGTATACAGGGTTTTTCAAAAGAGATGGGACGTTAGGGAAACTAGACGTGTTACATTTGCAGTTTTACTGACCCAGTTTAATGACACTTTCGGATTTTTGTAAAAAGTCTAGATATTTTGAAAAACGAAATTCTGTCGATTTAGTCAAATCCCTCTAGCTCCTTCGTTTTTGATTGTATATAAAAAGTGTAAATATCAAAATAGAAGGGAATTGTATCCCGAATATGATTGTCCTGTCCTCGTTTGCGTGACAGCTCCCGTTTTCGAGATATGACACAAACTTATCTTTTTTGAATGGAAACCATAGCTGGCTATGACATTTTTAGAGCTTTTCAACGATATAATACTCGATATAGTTATTCATAAAAATAACGGAGTTATGGATGCTTTTCTCTCTTATTTTCACTTTTAACGTAGGTAGTCATGAAAAAGATTGTTTTCACTTTGACTATTCCTCATTTGAGAGTAATTCCATTAGTAGTCCTGAACTGACAGTCGATATTGACAAGTTTTCGTGATAAAATGGAATATTCTAACGCAGAAAAACTGAATATGGTGGAATGTTATATCATATGTCATAAAAATGCAGTTCGTGCAGCTGAGGAATACTTTCATAGATATTTTAATCGTCGTCAACCTTCTCTATGTACATTTAAGAGGCTTTGCGATAGTTTACGCAGATATGAATCTTTTACTAAACCACCAAAGGAACGTAATCAAATAAACAAAGCAGCACAAATAAATGGCAATGGTAAATCAAAATCCATCTACATCAACTCGTGAGATTGCGGCAGAAGCTGTCAACGAACTGTAGTTAAGGTACTGAAAGCGCACATGTTCCACCCGTACAAACTTTCACTTTCTCACACTTTGCATGCTGGTGATCAACATCGGCGTATTTTGTTTTGTACATGGTTTAGAGACATGTGTCTTGACAATCCACAGTTTCCATTAAAGGTGTTATGGTCAGATGAAACTATATTTAGAATGTTTAGTGTGGTATCATAGGGTCTACTATTCTGGGGCCTTTTATCTATGACGAATCACTTATTGCGGAGCGCTACTTGCGTTTCTTGCAATACACTTTTCAAGACATGTTGCATAATTTGAATTTGAGAATTCGTTTAGAAATTGCGTGGTTCCAACATGATGGAGCACCTGCTCATAACTCGTTATTAGTAAGACAACACTTAGATAATATCTATCCAAACTTTTGGATAGGAAGAAATGGCACACGCGAATGGCCACCCCGGTAAGTTGGTGTCCTAAGGGAGTTTTTTATAAATGTTATTAATAAATCAATCTATTTCATGGCTAACTAAGTTAAAAGTAAAAGCATCCATAAATCCGTTATTTTTATGAATACCTATATCGAACATTACATCTTTCAAAAGCTCTAAAATGTCCGATTTTTTGAGGTCATAGCCAAGTATGGTTTTCATTCAAAAAAAAGATAAGTTTGTGTCATATCTCGAAAACGAGAGCTGTCACGTAAACGAGGACATGACAATCATATTCGGGATACAATTCCCTTCAATTTTGATATCTACAATTTTTTTATAAAATCAAAAACAAAGGTGCTAGAGGGGTTTGATAAATCGGCAGAATTTCGTTTTTTTCAAAATATCTAGTAAGCCATGACTTTTTACAAAAATCCGAAAGTGTCATAAATTGGGCCATTAAACCTGCAAATCTTTCCCAATTTAACCATTGCTCTATCTCCGCTAGTTTCCGAGATCCCCATACTGATCATAAAAAAAACTCACCCTGTATAAAAATTTGGATGTCGATGTTTTCTCGTACGATCTTTTAAGGTAAACTATTTTCAATTGTCACTCAACTCAGGCTATACCGGTAAAACTAAACAAGTATCAACACTGTATACTACTACGGTCAATGGCTTTATATTTATTGATCAATAAATATAAAGCCATTGACAACGAAGTCAGAATGGACTTTGAAACGTTTGGTTTTCCATCAATATACGTCGTTTTATTTCGATTGTGGTGTTATTGCCCAAAAAACATAAAAATAATAAAAATAATTAAAAAATTATTCATTCTGAAATAATAAAAAAAACTCTCTATTGTCAGATCTAATTATTTATATTAAATTGTATTCATATCATGGGCTTTGTAATCTTAGTTAAATTGTATGAAACTATTTGCGTTTAAAATAGAAAAAATATAAATTAAAAGCATAACTATTTTTATGTTTTTTTGGGCAATAACACCACAATCGAAATAATGCGACGTATATTGATGGAAAACGTTTCAAAGTCTATTCTGACTTCGTTGTCAATGGCTTTATATTTATTGCAAAATGAAAATTAGTTTTTTTTTCATTTTGCAATAAATATAAAGCCATTGACAACGAAGTCAGAATAGACTTTGAAACGTTTGGTTTTCCCTCATTATACGTCGTTTTATTTCGATTGTGGTGTTATTGCCCAAAAAACATAAAAATAAACAAGAATATGCCATAAAAAACGTTTAGAAGAATAAAAGCATAATGTTATAATAATAATATACTCGTATTATCGGAAACAGATTGAAAAGTTGCCACATAATACACAACTCTAATTTTTGTAGAAAAACCTTATTGAGAAAGAAATGAAAGTTTCAAACTTGCTAGTACCAAATAAAGGGTTATTATCATATATTATAAATTTTTATGCCTGAGATTTGAATAACGTGAAATGTTGAATAACTTTGCGAACCGATCAAAATTTGTCAGTTTTTTGTTTCATTTAATTTGTTTTTCGAGTCAATAAATTACGATTTTGTCTCCAAAGAATCTGGCGGCACTGTTTATCATTGACAGAATAGACGTAAATTGTAATTTTTTTATTTTATTTTATTTAATGAATGAAGCAATATTTTAAAATTTTACACTATAGGTCGTCAATAAATACTAAACAAAACAAAAATAAAGAAAATCGGGTGCTTGACAGGGGAGAAAATGCTACCGAACTGTTTTGTCTTTGCCTATTTATAATATAGATACTCTGGAGATAGCGTTCCTATATACATAATTTTAAAGAGCTCGTATATCGGTTACGTACATACTGAAGTGATATTTTTTGAATCAAGAACATATACATAAGCTCTTTTTTAAAATAAATTCAAATTCTAAGAAAAATTTCTAGTAAAAATAAATAAATACCTACTTATTGACGAAGTTGGTAGTAATGCAAGAGGAAATTTACTTCGAACAGTTTCAAAACAGAATTTCTAAATTGGCATTCCACTGTTAACTTGTAAAAGTGAGTGCTATTTATAAAGCAACTTCCCGAAGACGGAGCAGCGTCAGCTTTCAACCGGAACCACAACTTTAAAGTGTTAAATTGTTTTCAACTAGGAAACGAATTCATTGAAGTTCATCACATGCAAATTGTTCTTCTGAAATACAACTAATACTTTGTAACTGTTATATTTATAATATTTTAAAATGTTTTTGTAAGAACTGAATTTAAAATAACTCCTTAAATTGGAGTAGATTTGGCCCTAACATGAATAATTATACTACAAAAGAAAAATATCTTTACAGTCGTACAATATTAGTTTACGTATTCCATTTTTTTTAATCTCTCTCTCTCTATCTCTCTCCGCAGTATTCGTATACACATTTTGAGGTTAACCGTACTCAAATTTATTTGAATTTTATTTAATTTCTTCTAGATTTTCTCCCAAAACCATCTGTCAAATGTACTAAAGGATATGCTATTAAACATTTTCATACAATATGGTACCAAAATTACTGTTACCCCCCTCAATATGCCCGTCCTGTGCCAGAATACCTGACCCAAGAGTATGCAAACAGTTGGTCCAGTTTATGGCTACTACACTCTTCCGATTTAATGAATTTTTATTTGGCAATTCTGGAAAAAAGTATTATACCATTTTTGAAAACTCATTAGTGGTGCCAACTGTTGCAATAATAGTTTAATTATATTTTTTCATACCATGTCAAACTTCTCTAAAAAAATCTCCAAATTTTTATTTTCTTTGGGAAAAACACCACATACACTTGAAAGTCTGCATATTTAAAAAAAACATACGTTTCAACGTCTAAATCAGATTCCGTTTTCGATGATATTAACAGAAATGAAGTTTGTCATTACGAATCCTTTTAATTTTTTAATTTCTGATTTAACTCAAAATTTCTGTTAATAAATGTAAGTTTTTTTTTCAGTTTCAACAACATAAATTCCGGTTTAAGTTAGGATTATACCTTAAAAAATAGTTAATTAGGTTACCTATAAAAACATTTCAACAGTCATATTTTCAAATTTGTAATTATAATACTGGAAAATGTATTTCTAGGGTATATTCTTTTGGGAAGTGTTTCAATAAAGTGCGTATATCTTAAAAAACTTATTCCGATTTTATAAATTATTTTTCCCAACCCAGGAGTGGACTACTAGTCGAAATACCATAATCCTTGTTTACCCTAAAACGTATTAAGGTAATTGAACTAACTCAATATTAAGCTTAGGTTACGAGTACCTAAATGAAGTAACAAATGAGACACAAGGTCAAAAGTTAATTTCTGTTATAATTACCTCAAAAACTTTGAGTAACTATTGAATAATCCTAAAGATAAACTTCATTTCGAATTGTCTGAAACATTCAGCTTTGCCATTTAGTGCTTCAAAGTTCAATTGTACCGATTTTATAAAATATAGAAAAAAATAGATTAAAAATAGATATACACAGGGTTGTTGAATAATACAGGTTGAACCAAATTATCTATTTATAAATGATACGCCCTATATACTACTAACATTTTTAAATTATACTCGTTATACCAAGTTTGACTTAGGAGGTCCAATTGAGTTGTTGTTTTCAAGCAGTTTATCACTGCACATAATTTGTCTGCTGCTACTTGCGCTCTATATTACTAATGACTAAAATTACATCATCTACAAAGTGCTCTAACATCAAATCTTTATTTAAAAATACTTCAAAGTCGTTTGAATAACTGTAAGATGTCATCTTTTTGAGGTATACCAATAGCTTAGTTTACTTCAAGAAGACGACAACCTAGAGCTGTTGAAACGGCGTTGAGTAATTTTAAATAGAAGTTTGGGGCTATGGAGCAAAACTGTGTTTTAATACATTTGTGGGATTCTCGAGGTTCCACAGCATTTGTATTGGTGGAAACAAAAAATAATGCCACTGTAGTTTTGAAAGAATTTATTTAATTCAAAAACAACTAATGTTAGCCTATATGTTTTTTACAGGGTGTTCCTAAATTGGAGGTACAAACGAAAAAGGGAGATTCCTTGAATAGTTTTAGGAAGAAAAAGTCCCATAAACATGGGTCCGCAAACGTTTCGTTTTCAAGATACAGAGTGTTAAAGTTTCAATTTTTTTCAAGTTTTTTTCTCATAGTATCTGCATTTCACAAGATATTCAAATGAAATTTGGCATAGATATTACAATTAAGAGTTTATACCTTGTTACATGCCAATGTCTCAAATCTACAGAGTGATATTTTTTCGGGAACACTGTCCACTGTTGTCCTTCAGAACTTTTTTTTGGTGAGCCACTGGCACTTTCAAAAATTGTAAAGAAAAGCTTTGTTGTTATACCAAACTTTATGTTCTCTTGTAGTTTTGTCGTATCTACTACCTCGAAAAATTTTGAATGATTCTCTTGAAATCCTCAGAAAATTCCGAATTGTCATAGAAATCTAGTTACCTACCTAGTAGGCTTTGGTGAATGAATAAATTTATTGTTAGTTTTGACACATCAAATTAAACTCCTGTGTTTTGAAAATTAAAGATGGTTGCATTTTAATATCAAAACATGCCGAATTTTACGAATTCCGAAATGGCTGACATGCATTTCATGTATGGTCTTGCAAATGGTAATTCAAGAGCGTCTTTACATGGAACGCTATTCCAATAGAGTGATGCTTGGTCATCGGATGTTCTCTAATATTCACAGGCGTCTTTCAGAAGCTGGATCTTTTTCTGCGAAAAATATTAATGCAGGTAGACCACGAAGTGTGAGAACACCACGACTCGAAGAGGCAGTGCTGAACGAAATAGAAGAACATCCAGGAACCAGTACAAGAAATATTAGTGTTACCTGAAATACAAGTCATAAAGTTGTTTAGCGGATCTTGCGGGATTCTTTGCTCTATCCTTATCACATTCAGAGGCAGGCGCTCTTGCCTCGAGATTGTCATCCAAGAATTATTTTTTGTCAGTGGTACCTCAACAGACTATTGAACAATCCTCATTTTGATTGCCAAATCCTATTCACTGGTGAAGCCTGTTTCTCAAGGACTTCAATCATAAATTTTCATAATGAACACATATGGGCTGAGGAGAATCTACATGAAATTGCAGAAGCTTATTTTCAAGAGGAATTTTCATTAAATGTGTGGGGTGGTAATATTGGCGATTATTTGATTGTGTCCTTTCTTCTTGCCAGGGCGACTTACTGGTCAATCATACAGACATTTTTTAGAGAACCATTTGCCCTTGTTATTGGATGATATACCTCTTATGATGATTATGAAATGTGGTTCATGCACGACCGTGCTCCTGCTCATTTTTCACTTTTGGCTAGGGAGTATTTGAACGAAAATTATGTAAACAGGTGGATTGGACGAGGTAGACATCAGCCATGGCCCGCCAGATCCCCAGATTTAAATAGTTTAGATTTATTTCTATGGGGCCATCTGAAATCTCTAGTGTACATAAAGGTAGTGAATACCGTAGACGAACTGAGAAATCGTATAATAGGCGCGCTTGATACAATTAGGAATACTCCAGGAGTGTTTGAAAGAGTTCGATCGTCTATGAGAAGAAGAACGGAAGCTTGTATAAGGGTTGGTGGAGGACATTTTCAACAATTGCTGTAGTTTAGTTCCTTTGTTGTTATTTAGTTTTTTTATTATGATTAATTTTTGACTTGTACGTTTCTTGCAGTAATACATTTTTTTTTGATGATTATACCAGTTTATCGAATCTTTAAGAATCATTGCTAGTTTAATAATTCAAAATTTTTTTCTCGAAATCGGTAGTAGATACAACAAAACTACAAGAGGACATAAAGTTTGCTATAACAATAAAGCTTTTCTTTACGATTTTTGAAAGTATCAGTGGCTCACCAAAAAAAAGTCCTGAAGCACAACAGTGAACAGTGTTTCCGAAAAAATATGACCCTGTAGATTTGCAATCGAAATTGGCATGTCACAAGGTGTAAACTCTTAATTGTAATATCTATGCCAAATTTCATTTGAATATCTTGTGAAGTGCAGATACTATGAGAAAAAAACTTGAAAAAAATTGAAACTTTAACACTCTGTATCTTGAAAACGAAACGTTTGCGGACCCATGTTTATGGGACTTTTTCTTCGTAAAACTATTCAAGGAATCTCCCCTTTTCGTTTGTACCTCCAATTTAAGGAACACTCTGTAGAATACCATAAAAATAGATGTTTATTACTAATATAGTATTTTTATTTCAGCCACGGAAAGCCCTGTGACTTAATCGGAGACCTACCCAATGGATATGTTACATACTGTAAACAGAAATACATTTACAGAAGGCTACTTGCAGTTGGCGAAGAAGGATCTCCAATCGTGGATTCCTTTGAAATTCCATCAGCATGTTGTTGCGCTTACAGAAGAACCACTGACTTCCTCGCCAGATCTGGACTGCCTGTTACACCTGCCAAGAAGAAGAAGACATGATACAACGAACAGTACATTTAGTGTTATTTATGCCAAAGATCGTGATCTATTCCTATTAAATTGTAAATAAGTGTCATTGTTTACACAGAGTTTAATTTTAGATCTTCTGAAGATCCTGTTCAGTGAAGAAGTGACCATTTTAATTTGCCTATTCTGGTATAATTGTTTATTTGAACTGTTTGTAAAACGTTTTAAAAGTTCATGACGATATTTTATACCAGATGTTTCAAATCAAACGCGAAACAATTCCGACGGGATTCTTTATTAACAATCCTTTACTTAAATAAATAAACAGTTGTGGTTATGACTCAGCAGTTTCCATAGCTTTTCCAGAAAATTAAAGGTAATTTATGACAATAGTTGGGCAAAAAGTAATAAATCATTGCAGAGTGCTCTTCGAACCCACATCAGTCCAGAATATTTCCTAATATCGACTGTCTATTACCTTGAAGGATGTCCGTTTTTTTTGTTCTTTTTACTAGTGTTTATTATGTAATTTTTGGATGTTATGTCTATCATTTGGTGCTCCACTGTATTTTCTATCATCCTTATTATATTCTTCGAGTGTGCAGCTAGAATACATGCATGAATCCCACATGTCACGAATGGTGGAACAAAGATCGGATCTAGAAACTAGCTTTTGGGGAGCAATCTCGTGCTTTTTGAGAGAAGGGTACAATCTCGTACCAAGTTTCTTTTATAGTTATACATTTCCTAGTAAATTGCATTAAATATAGTCCACATGTTGTTTAAGTACTTGGAAGTTACTATTTTATACTCACTTGGCTTTAAGATATTATTATTTTATTTTATTCCACCCACCCCAAAGTCAAATTTCTGTTTTTTTTTTCTAATTTCTCTTTCAAATTTTGTCGTAATTGGCTAACTCCCCAAGTCTTACTAGAATCCTAATGAAAGTGTTGGAGAGTCTGGGTCGAACCTCGGATCTACCTCCTCCTTAAGTCACACTAGATGAATGAAGTGAGCATGTATCCGAAGTGCTTCGTGTATTTATAGTTGTCGCATGGTGGTTGACCTATTAGTGGTGTGCGTATCAGAATCGGGGTTTCTCCATTTCATTAGTCCACAAAACGTAAATGCCCTAAGCGAATTGAAAGATATAATGGTCAAGCTCTCCCCTAGAAATCATACAAATCCTATTAGATTATAATAATAAGTTCTTTTGCGGTCGTGATCTTTAGCTATTGCGGGCTGATATTAAATGTTAATATATTCGATGGTTAATACATCTTTTACTAGGGCCTATGTAGCTATCTGGCCAATCGTGGCATTCTTCTTCGGTGCCCATCTGTTCCAAATGTTGGCAAACATGATTTTCCTTATGATCTTGTTAGTAGCAGCCGGAAATAATTTGGCAAAGGTTTTCTCGAACCCTGTTCTTAAGAGTCTTACTCTGCATCATCCTCTTTTTCCTCTTACTTCTTCGTATACAGAGTGAGTTTGTTTTTGATGATCAGTATGGGGATCTCGGAAACTAGCGGAGATAGAGCAATGATTAAATTGGGAAAGATTTGCAGTTTTACTGGCCCAATTTAATGACACTTTCGGATTTTTGTAAAAAGTCATGGCCTACTAGATATTTTGAAGAAAAAAAAACGAAATTCTGTCGATTTAGTCAAATCCATTTAGCTTCTTTGTTTTTGATTTTATATAAAAAAAGTGTAAATATAAAAATTGAAGGGAATTGTATTCCGAATATGATCGGTTTCGAGATATGACAAAAACTTATCTTTTGTTCAATGGAAACCATAGTTGGCTATGACCTCAAAAAATCGGACATTTTTAGAGCTTTTCAACGATATAATACTCGATATAGTTATTTATAAAAATAACGGAGTTATGGATGCTTTACTCTATTATTTTCACTTTTAACGTAGTTAGCCATGAAATAGATTGATTTATTAATAACTATTTCAAAAAACATTGAACGATTTTTTTATTAGCTATATCAGATATAACGAAAGGACAAATAAGTAGGTACTGCTGTGAAATTAAAGTACGTTATAATGGTTACAATTTATGTTCGAAAAATCCACCATTGATATTTAGACAAAAATTGCGCTTTTTAAAATTAGAATTACCGCTTTAACTGACAGACCGCCTATCAATTTCTCCAACTGGGCCTCCCTTAGACACCAACTGTCTCAGGGGTGGCCGTTCTCGTGGGTCATTTCTTCCTATCCAAGAGTTTGGATAGATATTATCTAAGTGTTGTCTTACTAATAACGAGTTATGAGCAAGTGCTCCATCATGTTGGAACCACTCAATTTCTAAACGAGTTCTCAAATTCAAATTATGTTTTGAAAAGTGTATTGCAAGAAATGCAAGTAGCGCTCCCCAGTAAGTGATTCGTCATAGATAAAAGGCCCCAGAATAGTAGACCCTATGATACCACACCAAACAATAAAACCAAATTTTATCTGGGGTCGTCTTTGTTCTACATGGAAAGGGTTTTCTTCAGCCCAGATATGCTCATTGTGTCTATTAGACATACCGCAGTTAGTAAATCTAGTTTCATCTGACCATAACAACACCTTTAATGGAAACGGTGGATTGTCAAGGCACATGTCTCTAAACCATGTACAAAACAAATTATGTCGATGTTCGTCACCAGCATGTAAAGTTTGCGAAACTGAAAGTTTGTACAGGTGGAACTTGTGTGCTTTCAGTACCTTAACTACAGTTCGTTTAGGTGTGCCAGCTTCTGCCGCAATCTCACGAGTTGATGTAGATGGATTTTGATTTACCATTGACAAAACATTTATTTGTGTTGCTTCGTTAATTTGATTACGTTCCTTTGGTGGTTTAGTAAAAGATCCATATCTGCGTAAACTATCGTAAAGCTTCTTAAATGTACATAGAGCAGGTTAACGACGATTAAAATATCTATGAAAGTATTCCTCAGCTGCACGAACTGAATTTTTATGGCATATGGTATAACATTCCACCATATTCAGTTTTTCTTTGTTAGAATATTCCATTTTATCACGAAAACTTGTCAATATCGACTGTCAGTTCAGCACCACTAATGAAATTACTCTCAAATGAGGAAACGTCAAAGTAAAAACAATCTTTTTCATGACTACCTACCTTAAAAGTGAAAGCAAGAGAGAAAAGCATCCTAACTCCATTATTTTTATGAATAACTATGTCGAGTATTATATCGTTGAAAAGCTCTAAAAATGTCCAGTTTTTTGAGTTCATAGCCAACTATGGTTTCCATTCAAAAAAGGAATTTGTGTCATATTTCGAAAACGAGAGCTGTCACGCAAACGAGGACATGACAATCATATTCGGGATACAATTCCCTTAAATTTTGATATTTACACTTTTTTATAAAATCAAAAACAAAGGAGCTAGAGGGATTTGACTAAGTCGACAGAATTTCATTTTTTCATAATATCTAAAATCCGAAAGTGTCATTAAATTGGGCCAGTAAAACTGAAAATCTTTCCCAATTTAACCATTGCCCTATCTTCGCTAGTTTCCGAGATCCCCATACTAATCATCAAAAAAACTTACCCTGTATAATAGATTAAAATAGTGAATATTTGTGGTGATTTCCCAATGCATGTTCACCCTACCCAAATTTTTTCAGCTTGATGGTATAGATGGTTTCTAGTTCTTTCTTCGTTCTTTTCGTTACTTTGAGCTTTCTTCTGTACAGCCGTAACTCAAGTCAAGTCTGTTAAGTTATGATTTCTATCTATTAGGATTCTAAGCATTCTGGTACCTCTTAGGGAACCGCATAGTGTCATGACATACTCTGAGAGATTGTTCTCATTCGTTAAAACGGTTCTAGCGTTCCTAATGGGGAATTTCTTATTGTACACATTTTTAACTGTAGAACGATATTTAGTCCATTTACGTTTGTTTCGCTTGTAAACTATCTACTATCACCATGGTGTGTCCAACGTATCTGATATTAATTATTCCAGCTCCATTTAAAAGGATACATTTCTCTGCTGCGTTGAGGGCCTTGTTAAAGGTTCTTTCTCAGTACATGTTGAATACTATCAGTGAGGGAATACAGACATGGCTGCTTTCCCCCTGGTTGCTCTAGTGGCATCAAATTACTCTAAGATCTTTGTCGTTCAGGTTGTCATCTTTAAGATTATGGACACAAGGCTTGTTGGTCTGTTGTTTACAAGGCTCTATTAGAAGTCTTTGTAGTTTATTCAATATTATATGGCCTTATTAGAAGAGTGTAGAGGGTCAGCTATATTGCATGTCTTTTTTTTATTTAAAAAACAAAGTGATCTGTAAAATTGTCATAATTTAAAGTAGTTTAAAAATATCCTAAACAGTTCTTATAAGAAGTATAAGAATTACGCAAAGCTTCAGAACTTTCACCTCTTTCTTTCTGCAATCTAGCTGACAGTTTTTAACTAAAAAATTGCTCTCCAAAGTATTTCACATTTGTTTTGTATCTACATTACTTTCTATAAGTCAAAGGCCATTACTCAAAAAATTTGGACCCATATTGGATACATAGACCGTTGTGATTGTAAATGTTGATGATCTAAAGATCTTCTAATGTAGAAAATAAGTAACTCGTCCCATATTTTTATTTACCGTGTGGCAATAGTATACATGAGTTGATCTTATAATATAAAAACACGAAATTACATTTAAACACTAACAATACACAAGAACAAGAATAAAAGCGTACAGAATAAAAACAGAAACAGACCATTTGCAAATAACAAGTCCACACAAAATAATCACAAACTAACAGATAGGTTCTTTACCCATTCAGTCGCTGAAGGAGGGACAATATATATATCCGTTATTGTTCCCTGGTAGGCCGTAAGTTTACAGTCTTGGTATATATACATCCCGCTATGATACGCATGCTCCTGCGGAGCTGAACATTAACTTTTGAGACATGGTGGCTATTCATCCATACTGGAGCACCATACTCAGCCGGGCTGAAGACGAACATTGCCACATCGTATTCGGCAGTTGCTTCCCATGAGGTTCCATAGAGCTTTTCCAGAATGTTATTCTCGTTTGAATTTTTACAATATTCCTAAAAGAGAATCCAGTTAATATCAGGTATTTTGGGTTCGTACCTAAGGCGTTCACCATTCCAGAATATTTCAGGCTGTTTATTATTTAGGTGAAAAAAAGAACATACTTGGAACTAGTCTCCATTTTTTATTATAAACTCCAAAGTCGAGATTTTTTTCAGCACTACTAATCATCGGCGTTTTTATGTGCAGTCGTTGCAGGAAGATCAGCGGTGTATAAATTAAAAAGGACAGAAGCAATTACGGAGCTCTGAGAAAGGACATTATTTAGAACTCGTCCCAGTTCTATAGCTATACACTTTAAAATTGCTTTACGCATCTAAATTAACAAAAAATCTTAGAGAACTTCCCAACAAAACTCGAGTTGTTTGACCCACAAACTGTAGTTGTCTTTAGCTTTAACGAATACCTTAGATACATTTGTGTTGTGATTTAAAACTGATTAGTAATATAGGGTGTCAAAACTGTAGCAATTTTCGATTAAGATTTCTAAAATAAATTTACAAAATCTTTACAGCCTTTTCATGTTTTGTTCCTTAATTAAGTTGGACTGGCATGACAACATACTGTCTAGTTCGTAAGCCTTATCCCTCACCGATACTGTCAACGCACGCCGCTTTTTAATATGCTTGTTTGTGAAGCAAGTTTATAACTGGTTAAGAGATGTGTCCTATATTTGTATACGAACGGATAGTATTTGCAATCAAGATAATCGTTTATTACAACGGCTAGGCATATTTAAGTTGATATTTCCTAGTTTTTAGACCTGATCCCCATATACTACTAACTGAAAAACTGTCAATGGTTACGCCTTTTTTAACCGACTTCCAAAAAGGGGGAGGTTATCAATTCGTCGCGTTTTTTTTTGTAAGTATGTTACCTGATTTCTTCTCCTGTTGTGCACCAATTTGAACGATTATGGTCTTGTTTTATAGAGTAAGTATCCGGATTGGTGAAACTTGAATCAATGAGAATGTTTTATTGCGTAACCTTAGTTACAATATACGGTGGAGAGAAGAGATTGTTATACAGGGTGATAATAAACACGTTAGAGTAATGAATTATTTGTAAGGCGGCCATAACCAGCCGTATGTAGAGGATGGTTGGAATATAGGATGGACTGGACGTTTGCTGCTCGAAATGTTTGATAAAATTTTATACAAAGTGTAGTTAGTCCATGAATATGTGATAGTGAAATATAGGGCACAGAAGAATAATTGTTATAATGTGTGGTTAATAATTTTACAATAATGTGATACCTATAAGGTAGTAAACAGGGTAATTGAAATATTGTGAAGTCGAATTATTACAAAATGTTTTAATATAAAACATTTTTAAAAAAAATATATTACCGACTTCTACCTATAATTAAAAAGCTAAAAATAATTATAACAAAATACTACTCTAGCAGATAAATAACACATTCGATGTTGTTAGGTATCTACCCAGGAAGCAAAAAATGTAAACATTAAAAGGTGCTCATTCTGTACAAATAAATTACCTACCAATCTAGTATATTTTTGAAGTCGGTGCCAAGCAACAATCAAGTTTGATGAATTAGTAGATAAGTACGCAATGAAGGATTTTATATTTGAAAAAATTGGCATGGAAGACAATTTTTGAATGAGTAAGATCTCATGATTTCGCATGTAAATTTGATGCATATAATATGAATTCGTGGTGTAAAATTATAATTATACAGGGTCCTTCAAAATATGTTAGATGGTCCATAAGAGTTGCTATGCAGGATGGTTAAAATATAGCGTCAAATGGAATTATAGTATGGCTAGAAAAAAGTGAGAAAAAATAATTGTGTAGGGTACCCCATAAGCAGTTGGAAATTACTGATAGCTGACATACAAGGCGCAGTAAAATATTGTTATGCAGGTCGCCAAGAAAATGTTAATAGAATGTTATACCTGTAGGGTAGCTTATTAGCATTTGCATTTACAGGGTAGTTGCAATATAGGATGTACTGGAATTATAATTATACATGGTGGTTCAAAAAAAATTACAATAGGTAGCCATAAACAAGTGCATATACAGGTTAGATAAAACATACGGTGGTGTAAAATTATAATTATATAGTGTGATTTAATATATGTTATATTTGGTAGCCTGTAAAGAGTTGCATATATAGGGTGGAGTGGAATTATAGTTATATAAAGTGTTTACAAAAATGTTACAACATAAATGAAAGAATTTGGAAACATAAGTGTTTGTATAATGGTCAAAAGCGGTCGCATATACAGGGTTGTTGGAATATGGAATCGAGAGGAATTGTAGCCTGAATAAACAAATGTTAGAAATAAATGTTTGGATGGGTTTTTCATAAGAAGTTGCACATATAGGGCGGTTGAAATATAGGGGGGAGTTGAATTGTAGTAACACCATGTAAATAAGAAATGTATGAAAAAAATATTGGCGTTAGGGGATTTTAAATTAGTTTACAAAGCAAATGTCCGATTATTTGGATATATGTACGTTTATCATAAAACCTTGAATTTACGAGTTACGTTTTACCCAGGTACTTTAATTAATGCCTTTAGATGCATAAATGTTTAGGCCGTTTTTGTAGTAGTTTTTTTAATGCACTATTTCAATTGGTTTTAGGAATTGAATTAACTATATAAATGGAACAGTTTGCACCAACATGCTAGTTTTAACTATATTTGAGCTATCTTTTAGTTCTTCCAATGTAATAAATTTTTTTCATGCTTATACTGTAAGGCCTCATCGTCATTGCATGCCAAAACATAATTTAGAAAGTATTTCTGTCAGTTTCATAGTGCGTAAAAACGGAACGACATTGTAGACTTCATCCTAAGGGTTAACGGTTGAACACATTAAACTTTTATTCCCAACCGGCATTACTGTGCGATTTGGCGAGCCCGAAGCCGCTAATGACGGCTTCATAAATGCGAAATTTTCCTTAAAAACGTTGACGAGTCTGTAGTTATGGCCCAATATGGTTATGATGGATGTGTAAATATGGTCATTTAAAAATACGAGCCCAGGACAAAACAGCAGAAAAAAAAATGTATACGTAAATGCGTTACTACTAGAGCTAGAATTAGGATAGGCTGCTATTGGTGGAATATTCGTTCGTATAAAACTCAGATTCTACTAAAAATGATAATATACGAATTTTTGTTGGGAAGGTTGCTATAAAATAGGTAATGGTTAATTTTAATATAGTTGTAAGTTGTTGATTATACAGGGTTATTCACGTACTAAGACACGGAATATTATGACTAAGATATTAATAATGTGTATTATGTGATTTTTGACGTCAAAAATCAAATAATACCACATTGTCAAATATTTTAATTTACATCTTAGAATTGTGCCTTTTTAATCCGCAGTTTCTTAACCATTGACAACGGGGTCTGATCTAGACCCCGAAACGTTTGGAATATACAGAAATTTTCTTTAAACTGTGGTGTTATTTCCCAAGAAGTACTTTGACATTGAAAAATATGCCACAAGTATCATTCAGAAAACAATTATTTACATGTTTAAGATAGTTATCAGGCGTACAGTCACTAACGGGCAGAATAAATAACAGATACCCCAGTAAGGCAGTAAGGTTTCTTGGGAAATACCCATTTGGGCTTTACAGTTATTTACAAACTCATTAGTTTTAACCCTCTGTGCTCTGTGTTGCATATAAGAAGTTTTAAGCGCCTGAGCATTGCCTCTTATTCCACGGTGGTGCAGTTTGTCTGATAATATTAGATGTTCAACTGTATCAAATTTAAAAATATAATTAATATTAGGTACTCTTATCAAGTTTATCATAGATTAAAATTATTTTATTTTAAGTATCCTGAGTACCTAATTATGCTTTTCTTCATCCTTATACACTGCTTTTATATCAGCTGCTTGACTATTTTCGGCCATACCAACTTTCATTACACAAATATGTTATACGTACAAGTTGTTGTGCAGTAATTCTATTCAATTCTTGTTTTGGGCGCTACATGCAAGCCTAAATAATATTAGCGTATTTATATATCTGACAGACACAGTATATAAACAGAGTTTTCCGACCTTTCGCCCAGACTTATAAGGAACTTTTTCAAGAATGAAAAAAAAAACACAACAAATGTTACTTACCTTGCGGCGACTCCATTCATTTAGTCTTTTTCTCACAAACACACTTTGAAACTTCACTTTATTAAACTTGTCACAATGAAGAACAAATTGTAAATGACTAATAGGTACTTTGGATCTAGCCAACGAAGAAATAATAATTGCCCCCCCCCTCCGAAGTTTCATGTAAAAGAAGGGTAGGAGGAACTTAATAGGATTATTTTGGATTGTTTTATGGTTGCGATAATATTTTAGTATACTTTCCTCGAATTTTATTAGTATGTAATGGCGAAAGTTCAAAACCTTTGTTTCGGTTGAAATTCTTGGGGTTTTTGGTGATTTCGACGGCCTCACGGAATTTTCTGGTGAAATAATACGGATATTTGGCCTTCCTACGTTCTCAAATGAGATCTTATATTAAATTAACGACTAAAATAAGTCGAATACGGATCCTCTATACAAACTTATTTTTTTCGTAAAAAATACAAATCTCCATCAACACATTAATGAGATTAAAACTACAAGTAAAAATTGCTACAATTTAACGTCGATATTTGTGAATCATAATTGTAACCTAATCACATACAGTGGTAAATTACTTTCATTTATTTTGTGTGACAAGCTCATAATACTCCAGGATTTGATTAATATTTTGACAGGCTATTATTTTTATTATTCAGAAAACATGTGGGTAGCAAAGAGAGATTATTGAATGTCCTAAAGAAATATGATGGAGATTATTTTTGTTCAAATATCACATTTTTGAAACAAGCGTGGTTTATATGATGTGTCAGATGAAAATTACATGTATAAGATTAACGTGTCTTACAAGTATGAACCAATCTATATCTGAAGGGAATATTACGTTTTGCACTGTATTATTTTATAAATAAGGTACTTTTCAATTTGTTCATCATTTCCAAATATCTCTAACGAAGTTTTGAGGAATCTACTCGAAGAGATTGGCTTGTGAATAAGTAGCCGGCGATAACAAAAGTTTTTGGTAAGGCATTGTTGTCATTCCTTTTGTGAGAGGTTTTTTTTGTTATCCTCGACCATTGTATTCTGGGAAAGGCTAAAGTTAAAAAAACTGCAAACTCGAATAACTTCAATGATGTTTTGAACATATACTTCTACTTGAATATGTTCGAGTTTTACATAAATCATATTTATGTTTGCGAAACAATCCTTTCGATTCAATCCATATGAACATTTTGTATTTCTAAATTAGAAAACGTTGAGTTATTTTGGATTTTTATTTCGTCAAATGTTGCTTAACATTTTATATTTTTCCATTTAATTCTATAATTTGCCCCCCAAAATGAATATTAGGAGTATCTTCTTATTTTTCCAGTAAAACTCAGGTGAGGGGCTATACATCCATTTATTTTTCAAAATTTTCCAGCTTATGGTTTCGGAGATAAGGGGGGATGTGTAAAATTTTTTATATTTTTGTTAATATCTTTTAATTAATTTATTTTAAAAATATGAAGAAAATATATTTGTTTTCGTCATAATGAGCCCTTTCATTTGATATATAACATGATGATTAATTCTGTAATTTGCCCCCAAAATTAGAAGTAGAGGTTTCTCCTTATTTTTCCAGTAAACTTCAGGTCAGACTCTATACCTTATACTTATAGTTTCGGAGATGAGGTGGGGGAGGGGGTAAATTTTGGTATATTTTCGTTAATATCTTTTTAATTAATTTTTTTCTTGAAATATGAGAAAAATATTAATGGTTTCTCCTTATTTTTCCTGTAAAGTTCGGGCAACGTTCTATATTTCCTATTTTTAAAAAATCCTAGGCTCAGTAGTTTCGGTGAGCAGGGGGGGACGGTCGATTTTTTCAGTTTTTTCCCCCAGAAGTACCCCTAGAATTATTTTTTTTTCTTTTACGATATGTACTTCTGATCGGGTCACCAAACTATACATTGATACCAAATTTCAACCTCTTTCATCCAGTAGTTTACTAGAAAACTGCTGTGATGTGACATAGGCAGAAATCCGGAGTGATATTATAAGGGTATCCGTATATTGTATATAGGGAAACCCTAAAAATTAGCGTAGTTGTAACCTGTGTAGAATATAATGCCAACAACGGTATAAAATTCTACGTTGTAGCTACTTTTCCCCTTCGTGAGGGTACTGTAAAAAAATTACAGGCTCGAAATTCGTGAGTAATAGATGTGAAAAGAAATTTTACAAGATTAATGCTATCTTTAATTAGAGATATTCCAATTTATTATACGTTCCTCTGTTTAAACTCTGTTAAAAAAAATATATGGTTCAATTTTTTTCTCATATCAAATAATGTTTCTGCTTTCCCTTTTATCCTCGACCTTCTGACAACGAAGTCTGCAATAAATACCTCGACGAGAAAAATAAATGGCAAAAAGATGCGCACCCTTTAACTGACACACAACGAGGGTGTTATTTTTCATTCTAACGTTGGCACCGGAGCAGATTTATCATTCAGTAGCAGCTGAACAAGAACAGAATAAGTATAATAAGAAAATGATCGGTCAGGTAATTTACAACGTTTATCAATCCATTGTTTCTGCATTTAAATCATATTTAGAGGATGCTTTATGGGTAAAAAGTAAAAGCAACGGGTGAAATATATTACAGGTGCAATAAATTTCTACCGACGGGCGAAAATATAACAGGTCTGCTGTTCGAATTAAGGTTGAAATAAAACAAGTACATCATGTAATTTATGAGCGCGTTTCCTAACTGTTTTGTCTAGTTTTATCAAACAGATACCGGCGAATATTTTTGTCAGTAATATGTATCGGGGCTTATCCTCAAATATTCTTAGGAGTTCGGAGCAACTGTTTACAAGACTATCCAAGCGAAAGTTTAAATAAAACATTTTAAAAAAAATATAACCGACTTCTACCTACAACTAAATAGCTAAAAATAATTAAAACAAAATACAACTCTAGCAAATAAAAGACACATTCAATGTTGTTAGGTACCTACCCAGGAAGTAAAAAATGTAAACATTAAAAGGTGCTCATTCTATACAAATTAATTACCTACCAATCTAGTATATGTTTGAAGTCGGTGCCAAGCAACAATCAAGTTTGATGAATTAGTAGATAAGTACGCAATGAAGGATTTTAGATTTGATTGGCACCGACTTCAAAAATATACTAGATTGGTAGGTAATTAATTTGTATAGAATGAGCACCTTTTAATGTTTACATTTTTTACTTCCTGGATAGGTACCTTACAACATTGAATGTGTTATTTATTTGCTAGAGTTGTATTTTGTTATAATTATTTTTAGCTTTTTAGTTGTAGGTAGAAGTCGGTTATATTTTTTTTAAAAATGTTTTATTTTCAACTTTTTAGTTTTTTTTTAACTCAGGTAGTTTTCATTCTTTATTTTTTATTTTGTATGTATAACCTTAATAGACAGAACCAGGTAACATCGAAAGCCTCAATATAACACAATGATACTTTATCATTTAAATTGACAGGTAAATCTTTAGGAACAAAATGTACTAGTACGCGTTGACTTAATAAGCCCAAAATATATTTATGCCTTATGGACTACGCTTTAACCTTTTTTCAACTTTTTTTGACAACCCTGTATAACTAGATAATTCCACTCCAACCTATGTACCAACCAGCCTCTACAAACGACTGCCCACGGACAAGCATAAATTTGTTAGCTGCCTTCTGTAAACTATAGCACGGAGTAGAATCCATCATATATTTACGGAGTCAAATCCGTGCTATATTTCAACCATAATATATAACTCCTTGTGGGCTACCCCATAAATTATTTCCTTTTTAATATTTTATGTTATCGCCCTGTTTAACATTAATTCCTCTCCACACTTTATTCAACTTCTTATGGGCTATAAAAGAAAAAAAAAATTAATCACACTGTATAAATATAATTCAACTCCAGCATATATTTCAACCATCCTGTATATGATTTGCTTATGTTCACATCATATAACAGTTTTTTAATAACCCTATATAATTTTAATTTCACATTTTTTTCAACATTTTTATACCACCAAACGTCCAGTCCACCCTACATTCCAACCATCCTGTATATACGGCTGCCAACAGACCACTATCATTCTAGTCCGTCTTATATTTCAATCTTCATATAAATGAAACTCCTTCTAAAACTTTACTTTGTGATTTTGTTTGCTATAACTAAACACCCTGACTATAAGCCACCAAGTAACAGTTTAAAGTTTGACATGTGTTGTCACTGAATTTTCTATTAGGCCGGGAAAATGTAACAACCAAAAGTACCGTCTTCGCAAAATGGAAAAATTTGCATTTAAATAGGTATTTACCTGGTATACAAACAAAACGAGCTTGGTACTCATTAATTTAAGGAGCCGAAAATACTATGCTTTACTACCTATAAGCTTGAGATGTACATAGAAAATTTTCAAATTCGCAATTAAAACTTCCAGTGCCTAAAATTACCGCACTATTACGTTGGAATTAAAATATTTATGAGGAAATGTCCGTTATGTCATTTCGATGAAATTTTTGATAAGAATTTTGGATTTTTTGGCGATTTTCTGTAAAACTGCAAGTTGCACGTCACAGAAAAGTATATGAGATCACCTAAGGATCTTCCTTAATAGATTAAACGATAAAAAACTATACACATCCATAAGGAGTTATCGAAAAATTGACTAAAATATTAGGGATATTGGTCGATTTCCATGCACGCATGTGTTCATTCACAAATTTTATCACTTTACCAATATAATTCTTTTCCAAAATTTGAAGTTTCACCAATCCGGATATATACTCTATTTAACAAGACCATATTCGTTCAATACGGTGCACCACAGGAGAAGAAATCAGGTAACATACATAGAAAAAAAAAAGCGAAAAAAAAATACGCGACGAATTGATAACCTCCTCCTTTTTGGAAGTCGGTTAAAAAAGAGGTTTTTATCTATAATCTAGATAAATGTTGAAAAGTACATGGAGTGCAGGTGAGGGGCAGTCTCTTGTTGCTTTGAAAGTGTTTGTAAAGTAAATAAACTAATTACAAAAATTGATAACATAAGAACAAGTATACAAAGGATGTAAGACAAACATGAAAACCCAGTAGAAACAAAACTTACACCGGTAACAGATAACTAATGGAAAAATGAAAAAGAAACAGGGATACTAGAGAATATAAAAATACTAACTATAATATAATCATACCTAAGGGCATATCTATCAATACAACTCATAGAAACGACAAGACACTTAATGTTAAATTGCGAATTTTAACCGAGTTCAAAAAGAATGAGGTTCTCAATTCGTCTGTATCTATGTTTTTTTTGTTTGTACAGCGATTACTCGCAAACAGCTCAAGGAATTTCGACCGTTTATACTGGATCCTGTTCCGGGGGATTAAGAAGTGGTCCCATATTTTTTTTATTAACATAGCTTGTACTGTTTCTTAGAAAATGGGGTAGGTACAACTTTTTTACCGATTTTCTTATACCCTATCCTTTGGTGGAGTCGCCGGTATTAAAAATATGAAAATTTTTCTATTCGGAACATTTGATAAATTGAAAAGAAATTGGATTAGTTTCGGGATATCCCGAAGAGGTCCCATATTAGTTATTCTACTCAACAGTAAACGAGGTTGGACAGGCTAATAAATGATGCTTAGCAGTAAAATACCTTATTTTAGGCAATATCGAAAGAGTTAATTAGATTTGAAAATTAAAACAAGAACCGGACTTAAAATTAAGTAAGAAGCATGAAAGAATTATTTTTTGCTACAACAATTAAATACTTTTTCCAAGTATGTGCCAATTTGAACAGCGAAGTTGCGAAATACAACTTATAAATGGTCTTCCCAAATAGTTTCACTTTAGCTTGGCAACATTTTACATTTTTTTGCTTGACACAAAACTAAAAATTAACATTGTGTGTCTTTTCAGAGACAAGTCAAGTAAAAAATGGAAAATGTTTAGCAGAAAAAATTGACTTCATAAGTACTAACGCTGTAGGTAAGTCGAAATTATTATTCTATAATTTCTTAAATGTATCAATAATTCTACTAGTTTTGGAATAGATTTGAAAAAGGCCAAACACAAAATAAACACAATCTTATCATTTGTGACGACCCAAAATCAAGAAAATATACACTCAACTTTAGATAAATACTTTGACATTTCTCTTTTTATCAGTGAAGTAGAAACAAAACTGCTTTGCTAGAATGTAATTTGGTTGAACCAGAAAACGTCAAAATCATATGTTAAACTGTTTTGTTTTTGTTTATGTAAAATTTTGCACTTGTCAATAAATTTATATGGTTCTAGAGTGTCCATTAAGTGATTTTTGCAGAACCGACCTAAATTTATTGTTAAATATATACGTAAACAAGTAAAATAGTAAACACACATAACCTCAAATGTCATTTATGAAAGAGACAGACAATCAAAAACAACTTCTGCTTTGGTTTATTACCGGTTCAAGATATATCGAACAATGACGTAACAAAGAATTGATTTGTGACGTCATTGGTAATAACCAAAACCGCTAGAATGTGTTTGGTTCAAACCATTTAGGAATAATTATAATCGGTAGATCGCTGCATATCGGCTAATATTAAATTTAAACATCTTCTGGATTCTCTCTTCGAGGTGTCATTCCTAGATGTCGGTCTTACACCTCGCGTCTTCTGGATTCTTTGTCAGTAAGTATATTTTGCCGGATGCGCCACGGTTAGTAAACCAATATATAAAAATACTATATTTGTATTTTCCTTAACATCATTTTTCAATTTTCATTTCACTTTCAGTTAGCAAGTTGCTATTACATTTGTGTGCTGGCCAAGTAGTTATTATATATAAGCAAACCTTTTATATTGGCATTTTTTTAGTAATATTTGAATTGAGTAAATAAATACCCATTTTATAAGTTCCTTTATATCGAAAATTAGAGCTATATCCTGGAGGTCGTATGCACATTAATACCGGCATGCCCTTCATATTATTCTAAAAGCATAAACAAATAATTTGATCTAGTGCGAGTTGGACTCGCATACTAAGGGTTCCGTGCCACCTTCAAGATTCTAATATTCCAGTTTCAGACAGCCCAGGTAATGAATGCATTTTCTCATATTTACCCTTATATCTTTTAAAGGGAACGTTTTAAATTTATTTTCCACACATAAACTTTTTATTTTATTTGCTACATGATTGGCTTGATTTTTATAAAATATATATAATAATTTTCTAATTTTCTAAGTCCCAAAATTAACATTACAGTTTTATTTGAATTATAAAATTTCAGGGAAGCCTTTTATAATCTACTGTCTGAATTTTAGGCTCGGTAGATTGGAATTTAAACAAAAAAATAGGTCAAGTATTAAGTAATAAATTATTAAATCGTTTAGACAAATTATTTAAAAATACAAATATAACATACTATTCAAAATTTTACATAGTGTAGTTTCTAAAGTGGGAATTAAGTCGATGTTTAATATTTTTGTTAATATCTTTTAAACAAATGATTTAAAAATATTATATATTTGTAATTTAGATAATGAGCCTTTTATTTGATATATTACATGATGCCTTTGAAAATTTGATTTTTATTTTCCATTTAATTCTATAATTTGTCCTTAAAATTAATATTGGGGTTTTTTACTAATTTTTCTTATAAATTTCAAGTGTGCCCCAGTACCTCTAGAGAATTCTATTCAAACTTCACCTATCAAGAGATATTGAATATTCTCTTCGAGA